>CAJQUW010004718.1:0-240062 GCA_907163375.1 Prostheceraeus crozeri | reverse complement strand
GATTTGTCTCATCATTCTTTACAATATGACACCTCAACCATTCTCATATGACCACGGGAAGTTGGTCCGCCAGCACATGTCCATGTAACATGCCACAAGTGAAAAAATTCCTAAGTGTGGGAGCTCCAGTGTGGTGAAAATTTTGAAAAATTTAAAACTTCCGAATTTCGACCTGGGACCTTTACCAAAGTTTGTTTCAAGAAATTTTGTCCGAACGAGGGGGGGGGGGACGTCAGCGAAATTTGATGAAAAATGTTTTGGTGACGGTCCCAGGTCGAAATTCCACACTTTGGAAAATTTTCAAATTTTTACCCATACAAAGTCACTCTGACACTTAGGATTTTTTCAGGTAAGCGAGCTCCGACCTAAAATCTTGTAACCGCTCTAACTTTTGAACGAAGACAGATAGGAACAAGCCGATTGTTTCACTGAATTTGTCTCACTCTTAGCTTTCAAACGAGCTATCGCACGACAAAATCCGTCCACTAGAAGCCAAAATCGAAGCAAGCTGTCCAGAGGGGGGGGGGGTCAGCGAAATTTGATGAAAAATGTTTTGGTGACGGTCCCAGGTCGAAATTCCACACTTTGGAAAATTTTCAAATTTTTACCCATACAAAGTCACTCTGACACTTAGGATTTTTTCAGGTAAGCGAGCTCCGACCTAAAATCTTGTAACCGCTCTAACTTTTGAACGAAGACAGATAGGAACAAGCCGATTGTTTCACTGAATTTGTCTCACTCTTAGCTTTCAAACGAGCTATCGCACGACAAAATCCGTCCACTAGAAGCCAAAATCGAAGCAAGCTGTCCAGAGGGGGGGGGGGTCAGCGAAATTTGATGAAAAATGTTTTGGTGACGGTCCCAGGTCGAAATTCCACACTTTGGAAAATTTTCAAAATTTTACCCATACAAAGTCACTCTGACACTTAGGATTTTTTCAGGTAAGCGAGCTCCGACCTAAAATCTTGTAACCGCTCTAACTTTTGAACGAAGACAGATAGGAACAAGCCGATTGTTTCACTGAATTTGTCTCACTCTTAGCTTTCAAACGAGCTATCGCACGACAAAATCCGTCCACTAGAAGCCAAAATCGAAGCAAGCTGTCCAGAGGGGGGGGGGTCAGCGAAATTTGATGAAAAATGTTTTGGTGACGGTCCCAGGTCGAAATTCCACACTTTGGAAAATTTTCAAATTTTTACCCATACAAAGTCACTCTGACACTTAGGATTTTTTCAGGTAAGCGAGCTCCGACCTAAAATCTTGTAACCGCTCTAACTTTTGAACGAAGACAGATAGGAACAAGCCGATTGTTTCACTGAATTTGTCTCACTCTTAGCTTTCAAACGAGCTATCGCACGACAAAATCCGTCCACTAGAAGCCAAAATCGAAGCAAGCTGTCCAGAGGGGGGGGGGACGTCAGCCGAAAATTTTTTCTCTCCGATTTCGCTGGAAACATCCTTCCTAACCCAAAATTTCACGTAGATTCCGAATCTGGCCTCCGTTTTCTCATCCGATGCTTCGTTTGGGCGCTACACACCAAAACGTCCCAAATTCTAACTCTGTCGTTTTTCGAAAAATGTTGAAAATTTTTTCTCACCGATTGCCTTGAAACTCACCCTACCGATGCAGAATTTCACGCTGAATCCGAATCTGACCTCCGTTTTCTCATCCGACCACTCCTTCCACTCGAAACAACCCATTTTACAACCCAACATTCAGCAGATTGCACCAAAAACATCACACACTATAGCCTCAAGACTAATCCTGGCGGTCGCCCACGTCAACCTAGACGGTCGCCCACGTCAACCAGGCGGTCGGACCAACGCACCCGAGTCTCACACTCTGTCGTTGCAGAGGGGGGGGGGACGTCAGCGAACATGTTGTGAACGTGGACCCACCCGGCCGGCACACCACGACAGACCACAACCTCTGTCGTTCCAGAGGGGGGGGGGACTCAGACACGAAGCACCACGGCGGCCGACCACGACACTCTGCCGTGCCAGAGGGGGGGGGGACGCAGCGATGGCCGCCATCTTGCGCTATCCAGTATTTGTCACTTGCTTACTACTGGCCGAAAACTTGTGTGCCAATGAATTTAATTCGAGCGGAACAAAATGTGCCTTCCTGCAATATTATCAACTCCGTTTCGATAGTTCTACATCATATAATGTTTTCCATTTCCTCCTGAGTTTCTTTTTCTCCAATGCCTCTATCTTTTATCTCTTAGTGTTCTGAAGCATCAAATTTATTGTCACAAAGTTATTTACCTTTTTTGTTGTAACTGTTTTCAACTTTTTCTGATGGTCATCTGTCGGCTTCTTTCCTCTTTCTCCTCTTATTCTTTCAAACAAGCCTTGGAATGCCGCTTGACCGACGCTCATACACTATGTTGATCCAAAACAATTCGGACATTTTATTTTTATGGACTTTGCATCATTTAAGCGAAAATTCCATAGCAGTCTATTTTCCAGGGCCAGCTATGAAATTTTCTGCCTATCTGGTGTAAAATGGGGTAAATTCTTCGCAGCATCCCCGTCTTTAGAATGCATTTTCAAATTTTCTGAATGGAAGGTAGGAACCGTTTGTAAGATGAGACTACATTCATTTAACACTAGAACGCCGAGATGCGTCAATTGACGCAATCTTGATATCTTAGTCAAAATTTCTCCTAAACCATTATAGATTCTGCGAACATATTTCATGGCTTTTGATATTTCATCAAGTTCTATAACTTGAGCCAATATTGAGTTGATTTGTTCATTTGTTTTAATGTTCTCATGCTAACTACCTAGAATGCCGAGATGCGTCAATTGACGCAAATTGCTGAAATCATTATACCTTGCACAATGCACATGCAGATCAAGCAGAGACCTCAACAACGTCCCACTGATAAAGTAGATCATTTTACAAGATGTCTTATGATGTCACCTGATAAATGCATTATGTGGAATTAGTCATCAGTTCCCCATCATGTCCAACTGAGATAATGATCGCTTGCCATGGTGTAAAGTGATAACTGCATCCTGCTGATTCAGCTCCCCACCGAGTTCCCCTGACGAGATGACACGCTTACCTCGCTTGTTATGACGTCACATGATATCATGTGATAAATACATTCTGAGCAAGTCATATTGTCATCAGCATACGTATTCATCGACAATTTGAAAATCTCAATGCTACGAGCTCGACGTCCACGTAGATATACTGCCGAGGCAGCATTGCAAGCTTTACAAGACATTCCATCCGATCAGTCAGAAACTGAATCCAACGACGGCGACATTATTGACGACGGCGAATTCGATGACAATGAAAACACCGATCCGACAAGTGTGGAAGATTCGTCGAGCAGTAGTGATTCCGAAGAAGAGATTCTGCCATTGAATCAACGAGTTCTAAATTCAGAGGAAGTGATATCGGGTGTGTGTTCATCACAGTCACAAGACAAATCGGCGAATACGACGAAAGGACGGGACGGAACTACATGGAGGCTACTGGTAGCTCAAAAGCATGTGACTGCAGGTCGACTTCCAATTCAAAATGTGCTTCGCAGAAAACCTGGACCAGCTGCATACGCTGCGACGAAAGTGAATAAACACAGTCCATTATCTTCGTTCCGTGTATTCTTCGACGAGCCTATGCTTCGACACATTCAAAAATGCACTGTAAGTGAAGCTCGGCGCACTACCGGTAGTGACACCTGGAACATCTCCCTCGATGAGTTAGAACAGTTTGTTGGATTGATTATTGTACGTGGAGTTATCGGGGCAAGGAATGCGCCTGTCAGAAATATGTGGTCGAAGGCGTGGGGTAACCAAATCTTCCCTCAAACGATGACCAGAGATAGATTCTCAGACATCTTGAGATTTCTGAGGTTTGACATAAAGTCGGAGAGGAAAGATCGTCTACAGACGGACAAATTTGTCCTCGCCTCCGAGATCTGGAATCGTTTTATTGCTAACTATAATATGGCGTACAACCCATATGGCTATCTAACCGCAGATGAACAGCTTCTTCCATGTAAAGCGAGATGCCGATTTATACAATGCATGGCAAACAAGCCAGATACGTTTGGCCTGAAGTTTTGGCTTTTAGTGGACACAGAGACAAAATATCTGTGCAATGGTTATCCATACTTAGGTAAGGATGAGTCTCAAGACGCAAGTGGTAGTCAACCTACTGGAGTAGTTATGAAGTTGTGCGAACCATACTTTGGACTTGGCTACAATGTAACGGATGACAACTACTTCACCAGTCTTGACCTAGCCAGGAAGCTTCAAAGCCAGCAAATGTCCCTCCTAGGAACGATGCGCAAAAACAGACGCGAACTACCATCAGACATCAAGGCAAGCGAGTCACTACATACCACCAAAGTGTTCAAAAATGACGATTCTAGTGCATTGTTGACTGTCTACCAGTGCAAGCGTCAAAAGAATGTTGTACTTTTGACCACCTTGCACCCTGATGCATTCATTCCCGAAAATCAGAACCCAAAGCAGAAGCCGAACACTGTACTGTCCTACAATTCGCTAAAGGTAGGAGTTGACATCCTGGACCAAATGTCCCGACTCTATTCAGTCAAGGCTGCCAGTAGACGCTGGCCTATGCATGTATTTTACAACATTATCGACATGGCACTGATCAATGCCTGGAGCGTGTACAAATCCTGTATATCCACCGAAAACATTAGTAGGAGAAAATTCATTCAAGCTGTTGTTGAAGAATTGATCTCATCTGAACCTACCCGTACAAGCAGAAAGCGTATTGCAGATTTAGATGAACATAAGACTACCGATCGCGGGACACCAAGCAAAAAACGAAAAACATGCACCAGTGGTCAATGTAATCGCAACCGATCTACAATGACATGTCATTACTGTGAAAAACCATTGTGTGGCAGGTGCTGCAAACCTATTTGCCACGTTGTTTCTTATCTGACAAATAGTAAGTCTCGCTCCATGAATAATACCGATTTCATAGCAGTCTTTATCGTTTTCATATTTTGACATGTACTGTGTATTTGTGTATAGGCCTACATGTACATGTATTTGCATAATTTGCTACTCATAAATATGTGATTTAATATCATTTACAATGCGCCCTTTATCATATAAGGTAATGGGGATATGATTAGCAACTTAGTCTGGATCTCAGCTGGCATAAAGTATAGCTTTGCGTCAATTGACGCATTTCGGCGTTCTAGGTATTTCAAAATTCTCGGCATTCTAGTGTTAACATCACTCACCTCTTGATTTGATCTTTTCGGGTGATCTTCAAAACCACCAGCTGTCCAAGGATACTTTGGACAACTTGATGGTAATATAACTGATTACACAAGTCTAAACATTGTGTTTTCTGCATCCATCAGAGCCGTTGCATCGTTAGCTGAATATCAAAAATATCAGTAAATCTTTATGGGAAGTGTGGATGTCGAGCGCTTCAAATGACTCCTTGCGTTCGGAATTTCCGGTATCGAGCGACTGTACAAGATGAATTTCAATGCATATATCCGACAACAATACTCATATTAATTTGAATTTTATTTGTTTCGTCTGTACATTAAGAAAATTTATTTGAAATCATGTTGGTTATCATTCATTTATAGAACTATTGGCAACTTTTTAAACATGGCTTTGAAAGTTTCGTACGCGATTACAACATCCACAGTAACTCAGTAGATGCTAAGCCGATCGTAATGGGCGATTTCAACTCGAAAATTGGAAAAAAACAGGACAACGAATAATGCATCGGGAACTACGGTTATGGCAGAAGAAACATGCGAGGGGCAAGACTGATAGAATTTTCTGCTGCGAATAACTTGAAGATAACCAACTCCTTCTTTAAAAAAAGTCCAAATAGAAAATGGACTTGGGAATCACCCAATGGAACAACCAAAAATGAAATTGACTTCATCCTCTGTAGAGATCCCGATCTTGTGTTAGATGTTGGAATTGTTAACCGATTCGACTTTGACTCTGACCATCGTCTTTGAAGAGCAAAAATGAAAATAAATGAGAAACGAGAAAGAGCAAAAAAGATGAGGAAAGTCGCTACTCCAGGCAACTTCATACTGGACAGGAGAAGAGAATTTCAATTGAAACTCTCCAATAGATTTGACCGTCTACACATTGAAGATACAGATGACCTAAATGTTGAATATTCGAAGTTCACCTGCGCTATAAAAGAAACAACAAAGTCATTGAAAATTGAGAAAATGTCGAAAACAAAAAAGTTAACAGACGGCACAGTCAATCTGATTAATAAACGAGAGGAACTGCGGAAGAGAAGAAGAGAAAGTAACGAAGCAGAGGTTGAGTTTACCATTACCAGAAAATTGACTAAACAAAAGATCAAACAAGACATTTCTGAATTCAACGAAAAGCTAATAGAAGAGGTCATAAAGAGGAACAAATCGTTGAAAAAAGCACAAGGGCTAATGAATCCAGGCAGAAAAATGATAAGATGTATCTCAAAGAATGGAAATGACGTTACAAACAGACGTGAAATACTAGAAGAAATAACCAACTTCTATAGAGAGCTTTACAAAAACGATTTTGCAAATGTGATAATAGATGTAGAAATTGAAGAAGACGAGAAAGAAAATCCGACACCTGAAATTTTGAAAGGTGAAGTACAACTAGCAATAAGGGAAATGAAGAATAATAGATCACCGGGAGAAGACGAAATAATATGGGAAATGTTAAAAGCTGGAGGGGAAACCTTGATTGAGATGCTGACAAAAATCTTCAACCGAATTTTGAATTGTGGCCAGATACCCCATGAGTGGAGAAACGCAGATGTAGTAGTGATTTACAAAAAAGGCTGCAGTAAGAACATAAAGAACTACCGACCAATAAGCCTTCTAAGTCATCTGTACAAAGTCTTTACCAGAGTTTTACAACGCCGGATTAAACAGACTTTAGAATGGAATCAACCAAGAGAGCAAGCTGGTTTCCGGAAAGGCTACTCAACAATTGACCATCTACACTCGATAAATCAACTGATTGAGAAGTATACAGAGTATAACAAGACTCTCTATCTACTTATGATCGACTATGAAAAAGCTTTTGACTCTGTTAGCCACACAGCGATGCTAACTGCAGTAAGAAAGCAGGGAGTAAGAGGGAAAATTTGGAGAATTTTAAATGAGATATATAGTGATGCAACAGCTTCCATAAAGTTGGAAACAAGAGGCCCGAAATTCCTCATTGAACGTTCGCCAAGGAGATCCCATATCCCCAGTCCTCTTTACGGCAACATTAGAAGACATATTCAGATCATGTCACTTCCCTACAGACGCAGGAATAAACATCGACGGTGAACGTCTCATGAACTTGAGATTTGCAGATGATATTGCCATTTTTGAGGATGACGCGACTTCCATGCAAATAATTGTAGATGAGCTAAATAAGCAGGGAAAAAAGGTCGGTTTAAAGATAAACAACGAGAAAACAAAAATTTTGACAAACGGCCAAAAGAGTTTAATCCACATCAATGGACACGTCATAGATTATGTCGACGATTTTGTTTACCTTGGACAGAATATCTCCTTTCAAGCCCGCCAAGAACAAGAAATCCTAAGAAGAACACAAAATGCGTGGAAGTCCTTTTGGAAACTCAAGCCCTACTTAACATCACGAGGTATAGAGATGAAGAATAAAAAACGTTTGTTCGATATGTGCATTCTGCCTGTCCTGACATACGGATCCCAAACCTGGTCTCTAACACGATCACAAGAGAATAAACTCAGAACAACACAACGAGCGATGGAACGAAGGATGATTGGAGTCACTCTGAAAGACAAGGTTAGAAACGAAGAAGTAAGGAGACGAACAGGATTAAAGGACGTTGTGATAGAAGCGAAACATCTCAAATGGAAGTGGGCTGGTCATGTCATCAGGCGACCCGATAACAGATGGAGCCATAGAACGACAGTATGGATACCAAGAGAAGGGAAAGAAACCGTGTAGGACAGAGAAAGATATGGAGAGACGAACTCCCAAGGAACTGGCGGCTGGCGGCTAGCGATCGTGCAAAATGGATTCGTATCACAAGGGAGGCCATTTTCCGCAAGGATGATAACGGCTAACGTAAGACGTAAGTAAGTAGATGCTAAGAACTACTGCTGCAATTCTTCTATTTTGCTGAGCCTGTAAGACGTTGTGAATAATGTAAAGCTTAAACTAAATGATAACATCACGAATAACATGCTAATTAGTTGTCATTAGTTTGCCTTTTCCATCCTGTAGACCAGTATTTATTCTATTAGACAACATAGGTCCATCTAAATGCAAGAATTACAATGCTTCAATTTTTCGCAGGATCGAGTCCATTTTTTTCGCAGCGAGTTCATTTTTTTTAAAACATTTACGCTGCTGGTCCGACCACTGGTCATACATATATCGGGTCTACATGTTTTACTTAAGTGAGAACCGCGCCCAGCCCTAGCTTGTAAAAATGAGTCACTCATTTTTACTTCTAGAGGGTCGCTTGGTCCGGTTCGCCCAGCCCTGTCAAACACCTAGAACAATTTTGGAGAATATGGAGGAATGATTATTTGCAAAGCTTACGAGAACCTTTCCAAGTTGCACACAAGCAGGAAAGGTATACGTCACAAAATCCAAGAATTGGGAAAGTTGTCTTAGTCAAGGATTATCTTGATGGCTTTGTTGATCGATTGTGGCAGTTGATAGACGTGTGATACTTGGTCATTAATCACGCTCTCATTATTTTCCTTCATTAATTGGTCTACGAGCGTATTCGTTGACATTCCTTATATCTTAGAGATGACGAAGAAACTCACTTCTTTTTATTTTTCTTTGGTAGCCGATAGGTCTACTCTATCATATTTTCACAAATAGGTATATTCCTTCTTACCTCGCTTTGAATCGCGTCAGTCACAGATTTTTTTACCTTACATTTGCTCATGTAAATTTAGTCAGTCATCTCATGTGGGAGTAAAGTCTTTAACTGAAAGCAAATGTCTAAGATTTTCCAGTAAAGCGAGCGTCAGCTACGTAACGGACGCTCGGAATTTCGATCCAATATAAAAATTCATAGAATCAATTATTCGGCGAATTAATTGCAGTACTGGATTGCACTGCGAAAGCTTGCTTTATACACGAGCTATCAACTTTTCATGTGCCTTCTCTAACTCAACAGCCTATTTTGAGTGTCACGGACGCTTACGACTTGATCACTATTTTCAGATGACATTCTTATGAAATGTATAATAGGTAAATAACAATGGTATCGAAATCTCAATTACAATTTTCAACGTTGAGGTTGATGCTACGTGGAATTCCCATTTGCGAATTGTAAAAAAGAAAAGAAGCAGAATTTTTGCTAGAGAATCGAAAAACATAATGAAACAGATAGACTGCCGTTTTCTCAAAACGTTTTAGTATGAAAGATGAACAAAAAGTAATTTTTCAATTAACTACGTATTTCAATCGTTCGTTCAATCTAATATAAGACTACCAAGTCCATTTATTGAATTGAATGCTATACTTACTTGTAGTACTGCTGTTTTCATTTTCTCCGGGGGCACGCGACGTACATACGAACCTGAAAATGGAGCATCGGCGCTTCACTCATTGAATGATATCGTAGCATTTTATATATTCATGTCACGCTCTCTGTGAGGCGCAGTGTGAATCGAATTGTATCTGTTGTATACCGATTATTGCACTCGTACGCAGATACTATAAAGGGGAACTAAAGCAATAGTAGAACTGTCAGAATCGACGCCGTTGAGACCACGGAACCGCAGATGAATCTAATTCTGCAGTTGAGACGATAACGCTCGAAATATCCTGTTAATGGAGCAGCCAATGGGAATGCTCTGTTAGGCTACTGCGTCATTGAGTCGGAAATCCCTGCAGAGCGATGTGCAAACAATGTAGTGTTTAAAGGTGTATTTCGATCAGTGCATTTTATAGTGAATTTTTACTATTGGGCCCACTTTTGTTTCAGGGCACTTAAACGCACACGTTTATACCATGATGCGGATTATAGGCCTACAATCATGTGTACCACATTTTTGGAGACACATGGACATAAAGCTAAAAATCGTTATGTTTGTTTTTATATTTCAGGTATTCTCTATTCTTTTCTAACCGTATGAATATACAGTTCATATCATTAGCACATAAATATCTAGTCGCAAATCGCAGATGCTTTCATTTCTCATGCTTCTTCTGTTATTTTACAAATTAATTTTAATAATTCTAATGCTTCTTTTGAGTTTCTTAGAGGCTATTTTGGTTATTGTATTTATCATTTAAACTATTCTGATAATTCCATCCATACGCTAATTCTATTGCAATTTGCATAAAGAGAAGTTTAAGTTTAATAAGCCAAACTCCATAATGTGCACACGTGCAGTTCTTCAATTTGCCAAATGTTCTCGAAGTAATCACGAAAACCCACAAAAGAAAATTTTCTCTCCTGTCTCTTATCTCATGGCTGCCACTCTTATCAAAAATAAAAACCGGAAAGTCAAATCGGAATGCCCCCCCCCAAAAGTAAAAAATACGATCATTCGATATCCCACAATCCGATTTTGGAAGCGTTCAGGCAGAAGTTGGGTCTGTTGCAATTAAGATGCTAATGAATCCTCAGTCAGCAAGTAAATGAGTGGCCTAATATTGTTGCTGATGCTTTTTCAATCATCAGTTTTAATCAGGTGCACTAGAATGCATGACTCGAAAAACTACTATTTTCCAAAGGAACTGCTTTTGAAGGCTAGATAGAATGTACTACTGAGACGCCTCCCTATCCCACAACGCAGAACCAGCACGAATAATCAGCTCAACTGTTTCAAAAATAAACTTCATTTCGTGAACAATTTTACATTCACAATTAAAAGACATTATTCTCGTTCAGCTCTGTCATTCTCTATTAATTATGCCATGACGTCACAAGATACAAGATCTCGTCTTTAATGTGATGATTTTTCAGGAAACCACTGGGAATTGCTGTTCAGCTGTTCGATGCTTGGAAGACTGCTTCTGGAGAGCGGTCTAGTCACGACAAATCATCTCACTAATTCCACGGATCAACGCAGTCTAAAAGCTTGAGCAGGCATTTCCTTATTATGCGCAATTGAGCCATTTTTCTTTCGAGAAACTGACAATGAATGGTAAAAACTTCCTTTCCATGCTGTATAAAGTGATAGCGAATGTTTGAGGATAGGAGCATTATCATGCAGGATGGAGTGCCAGCGCACTTCTACCGACCGATCGTAAATCATTTAAAAAATCAATCATTTTCCTAAATCATGGATTCATGACAGCCTATGGAATGGCTTCCGATATTGCCATATTTAATACCTCGTGACATTTTTTCGCTTGAACACGTTAAAGAAATGGTGCGTTGAAGTCATCCCATGCATTTGGATGAACTGAAAAACAAAATTTGCACCGTTTTTCACCAGATTGACTAGCGATTGCGTAGAGACATGCTCTTGCGCTGCTGACCGAAGAATTAGATTGTGTTCGAGCAAATGGTGAGCAAGTAGATTATAAACTGTCATAGTGGTGGTAGTGTTACTAGTGTCACCAGCTGTGAGATTGCGAACCCAGTGAGATCATATTAAAGTAAAAACGAAAATTCAAATTTTAATGGTTTTATCTTTATTGTAACTTTGTCCTGATGACATGTCCAATAATGACATGAAATCAATCGACCAACACTTGCAGTTTTTATTTTAATATATTAACAACTGCTTTCTTTTGAATCATAAACAACTTACAGAAAGTCATCATTGAGTTGCTAATTGCCATTTCAAAAAACTTTGAAATGATCAATGAGAGAATAGGGAATTGATAAGAAAGTGACGTTGGGGGTTCGCTGTGGGATATCCTCTATATTAACAGGAAAGAAAATTATATTATAAACAAAGTTCAAAGTAAAGCATCATCCGCCACGCTACACAAAAAAAATTAACCCATGTTACACAGCATGAATTGACGATTAAATACTATTGCACATTACAGACGCCATGCTAGTTAATATGATATTCAATCTAAAATGATGCCCAGACCACGAAAGGAAAAAAGTCAAGAGATGAGATATTTGATTTAAGCCATTACGAGAAGTAGTGTACTACCTTTTCTGGAATTTTGGCCATGCAGTCAGTATGCCTGTAAATAGTCAATCAGATAAATTTTCAATCGAACTGCAGACATCTACAATTGATGAAATGCATGTAGTTGAAATCTCAGTGTCAAGAGCTCGTTTATAAAAACTGATATTTAATAATAATAATAATAATAATAATAATAGAACTTTATTGCCAATACAAAAGCGGTATATGTCATGGTATGGTACAGTACATCAGGCATCATCCAGAATCAGGAAGAGGAAGAAAACTTTACAAAAGATTTGTTGTAGATGGCGCTGGTTCTTTTCTTAGGGAGCAGAGTTCTTTGGTGACGGATGGTGCAGGACAGTTCTTCACGAATTACAAAAAATTGGGAGAGGGATGAGTGGACTTATTTTTGACAATTTTTACAATCAAACGCTGACAGGTTTCATCCAACATGTTAGTAAGGGAAGGTTTATTTACAACGCCAGCCCAACGCCTGGCCACACGATCAAGTTTCTCTAGTTTCCTGTATTTACAAATGTTCAAGTCACACATGGCCGGCCAACAGAAAGCTATATGGGAAAAAACGAAAGACATGTAGGCGAGCCAGATAGAAGAAACACAGTTTGAATTACAACGAAGCCTTTTTACAAGCGAGAGACCGCGACAACACCTTTGCAAGCAGGAATGCAAATAGCACAAAGGTCAGCTGCCGAATTTCCAAGCACATCCACCTACTGATGGTTTGCGCGGTGAGTTACTGATTTCCTTACAATAGGGTAAATTGCAATGATGACGGCTAAGAAGACAAAAACGTTTACAGTTCCGACTGGAAAACTTTACAAGTGCTTGTATCCGGCAATGATTCAAATCAAATCTTTCATCTCTTGTATTTCAAACATAAAAAATGAAAAAGCAATGACACCCAAAAAATTTTTTAATTCAGATTGTGACAGCTACTTGATTAAAGCTCAGACGCCATGGCATAAGTAAACATAGCATCAATGCGAAAGGAAATGCTTATCACTAGGGCAACCCAAAGTTGCATTAAAAATCTTCAAAAGTTGCACTTAAAATTCAAAAAGTTGCAAAACGTTGCAGTAAAATCCCCCGAATAGCTTGAAATAAATGCTATGGGTCAAATAGCAACAGATAATGGCAATCATGGCTAAAAAGTTAATATGTACGTGTATGCCCGTTTGAATGTGTTCTATTCAAATCAAAAATAAGTAACTAGCGTCCTTTAAACAATATATTTTCACGTCATACAAAACAAAATTCATACCAACTAAAAAAATAAATTCACAATACAAACGTCGATTAATCACTGCTGTTATAGTACAAGACAAGGTAAGCCTCAATATTTTCAGGATGAAAATGTCGATCGTCAGCAAGAAGTTTTTTCAATAAAGAGAAACTTCTTTCCACTGATTTGGAAGAGGGCTGACAACGCTGAAGCAACACATACAAAGAAGAGAAGTAGTTGACGTAAATGTTATTTATAGAAAAGCGTCACCACACAATTCTTAGAATTGAAAACATGACGAAATGCATCTAGATTGGGTTTAACCGGTAACTGAGTTGATCCAAGAGTGAGGAAATTAAAAAACTTATCTTTATTACAAATGACAGTGAAAGTTGCAAAATGTTACATTTTACCTTAAAATATGCAAAAAAGTTGCAAAAAGTTGCACTGCAAATTTGGGTTGCCCTACTTATCACTTATGCAGTTGCTTGCAAGACTTCAATTTTCGTTGGTGTCTTAGCCGAACTTTAACCACTTTTGCAACAGGTAATCGCATATTCATTCGTCACTCCCTTGTATTCACGAAACTTTCGGTAGATTTCTCTTTCATACTTTTCTTTTTCTAGCACGCCTCTTGAAAGGCGCATTTTGTAGAGAATCAAAGCAATCAAAACTCCATGCGAACGTAGTACAATTTTTTCGTCAAGCATTCCCACCTAAAACTATTTCTTATTTCGGAATCTTGAACACTTGCGTTAAGTCCTGTTTCTTCATGATTGACGAAGGAATCACAATCCTAAAGGGCCCCCTCACAATCCTAAAGGGCCCACCTCACGATGTCAAAACGGTCCTTCACAATCTCAAAACGGTACGCCTAACACCGTCACAATGCCTAAAGGGCCTCATAACGATCTCAAGAGGGCCGCCTCATAATCTTAAAGGGTCTCTCACCATTTCGAGAGGGCCTCTAAAATGCTTCAGAAAGCAAATTATTTGTTCCTTGGTAGAACATTTTCATACTACTTAGTCTAGTCTAGAAAAAAGCCGGAATTCCGCTTTCAGCCCTGTTATCTATGTGTGTAACTGCCTTTGCGGACGCGTCCGCAATTTCCCTGACCGCCCTCCATGCACGCCCGAAAATGTCTGCACTTTCCACAAACCCCTCCCCCTGCCACACGATGCAGATGTTCTTCATGGATGGCCCATATACACTTTCCAATTGGAAAGTGCTGGAATAAAAACCAATGCAACAAAAAGAACCTAAAAAATTATAACCATGTTGTTTGTTTCAAAGGACTTCAAAAAGCGTATTTTAAACCTTAGACGTGAGAGACTCATATGTCTTGGGCTGCAGACTCATGGGATTTGGGGTGTACCCTGGCGGTAACCGTCAACGGAGTTTGGGGTGATGAAGAATGAGAAGCCCTTACTAGAGTCTCAGCAAGAATAGCTGCACAAACCAACAGCGATTTGCATGTCACGAGGAGAAACATGCTCGAACAACTTCGCGTTTCCCTCGCAAGATCGACAGCAAAAGCAATTCTGGCGAGACTTTTTTAGTGCCTTTCGGACATGCTGTTTATTCTTTTGTAACATACACTTTTTAGCTTTAGGAAATTTACTGGACTATTTGTCTGACTTTTAGGTATTCTGCAAGTACATGTACTTATTGTGTTGTTTTAGGTTACATAGACCTGGCATATTTTGTTTACACCATTATTTCTTAATCTTAATATGTATCCAGATTATTCAAAGTATCTAAATTATTCAAAGGTGATTAAATTCGCGCAGTTTAGATTTTGAAATGGCATTCCTGTTCATTAGCCGAACTCTTCCGCATTCGCACTAAAGAGAAACGCCCAGACAGAAGTTAGGGTCCCAGGCTTCTCACATGGAAGTAAATTGTTCCTGCTAAAAGGTTATCTAACGCAGCGACCGAAATCTAGAGCCGTTGTGGGCAGAGACATGCGTTTTCCGCCGCCAATAATAATAATAAAATTCCGCTAAATTCCGCATTTTGCAAATTTTAAAAGCAGCTAAGTTGTATTTCACTAAATTTACCAATCACTATTCATCGTTGGCCCGATGTCACTTTATCACATGTTTTCATGTAGCCGCTTCTTTATGAGAAAATATATTCGACTTTCGAGGTCAGCAGCTGTCATGTCCTACACGCTGATTGTTCGGTGTGTGTGTGTGTGTGTGTGTGTGATGTTCATCTCTGTATTGCCAAAGCAAGAAGCTGGTTCTAAAATTTTCACAATGCATGATAGTGCATGGCAATGCTATGGAGATTGAAAATCAGTTTGTGTAACTTAATACACATTAAGTTAGACTGCACATTGCTCATTACAATACACTAACTGATTCTTATAGTTCTGTAATACTGATTTGTTTTTAATGCATGATTGTGTGTTAGGACACAAGATAGCAACCTCTCCCAGAAGAAACATTTTTTCTATCAAATAGAAGTTACGCGTAGTTTGGGCAGTTTAAGGTTAATGCATAAATGATAGAATAAAATCTGATAACTTCTTAAGTCGACATATTCTACCAATAGTAGAAACCTGTCTGCTACTGCGAAGTAGTATCTTTTCCAGGTGTCAAGCTAAAAAGTAAAAAATGTCCTCACTCCTATCAATTTCTCATCAATTCCTCTATAGGCCACATGCCCGCTAATATAAAAATATCCTAATGAAATCGTTCAGCACACCCACCCAAGATTGTCACATAATGCGGTCCTTACTAAGTACTTCGACAGGCTGGTTACCAGGCCTCCATGTCCTCTATTATCGTCACTCGCCCGGTAGCCGCAACAGGATTAGACCACCTTTCGACAAATTTTAATCAAACAACATAAATTGAAACCAAAATTTCGCAATATACGCTTAAATTAGCAGAGTTCCGCGATTTCCGCCGCCAAGGCAAAATTCCGCATTTTTCTGCTATCGCGGAAAATGCATGCCTCTGTTACACTGCTGCTGAGTTACCTCATATCGTGTTGAACCACCGACTGTGAGTGTGAATCAATTTCATTGAAAACATTAATTGCCGTCTAGAATCAATTACACATGAGGTAGGAGAATACAAAATTCTGTTAGAGGATGAGCTTCACTGAAGGTAAATGCATGTATATCTTGTGATATATTCGTCACCTGCAAACATTAGAAGAGATACTGAAAACGAATCGAATGACAGACATAAGTTTCTTCAACCTTTGAGTAACTGTTCTCATTGGCGAACTGGACACATGGTCCATGTTTTTGGTCGCCCGGATTTGTAAAACGCAAGAAGCTATTGCTGTTGTCTTCTTAGAGTTGATAGGGACCTGCTTTCAAGTACATCATGATATGAGTGCCATATCACAGCAGGCGATCAGCATCCGTTCGTATTCAAAGTGCTGATAAACCATTAAGCATGGCTTAAAAGTGGTCGAAAATTTCTTAGTTCCACGTTTTTGTATGAGCAACCGAAGTCAATGATGTAAGCAGAAACCAGACATCGCATTAGAAGTCGTTAATGTGACGAGCTTTTGCAATTTTAGAGGAAATAGCTTTTAGAGCTTAATGATTCAGACTTCCGCATTTCATTCTTTTTTATATTTCAGTTGCTTTCTTTTATTGAATCAAGTAATAAACGCAAGGGCATAGATTCACCAGTGACTCGAAAATTCGAAAACTGGTGGGCCCTTTTGATGGGACTGCTGGGCCCAAAGGCCCACTAGTTATTATGTAAAAAAAATGCCCTCATTTCGATGATTTATTAACATGATCTCAATAGCATGCACGTTGGAAGAGAAGTCATTCGACATGACTCTCGACAGACTGAGTTAGAGTTGTTTCGCTAAGTCGCTCTAGCTGAGTGAAAATACATTTAGGTGATGAGATGACGTCATTGGTGATCTGTGTGTGAGGATAATAGCATGGGAGCAGGATGGAAGCGTGCATTGCAAGCGGGCATCAAATTTTAGAAGCATCGATGAATTAATTGCATTTTTATCACGTGGAGTGACGAGCAAGCATCAAAATGCAAGTACATCAGCTTGAATGGCAGCATTTTCATCTGGAGATTCGTTCTTTGGGCAAATGCAAAAAAACTCCTAATTCATTGTCTTTGGTCAATCAGAGACATGCAATGGCCTAATTTTAGAAAAACATTCAACTTTAATTTGAAGCTAGATCCACCAAATCCATGTGCATTTTAGGTGTAGTTGTCATTAACTTTTGATATCGACGTGCTTAAAGTTCGAAAATGGTGCAAATTCGTATGTGAACAGCTTCGAGTACTAATTCTCGGCGTGCATATAGTCATTGTTACTATGAGTTAGAGATTACCAAAATGCGTTAAAATCCTGTTAAAGATACGCAGTTATCCAAAATATTTTCAATTCGGAGCAAGGATATCTAATTTTTACGAAAATTGATAACATGTGCCTGTCCACAGTTTCAAATGTCACATAACCGACGGCTACATATCAATGATATCAATAGCTAGAAAGCTTCATTTTGAGACTCAGATGCGTGGATGCATCCACAGAATAATATGTTGTTACATCATTGTCGCTAACTAATGATTTGCTGAAAAAAATAAATTTTTATGTAAAAAATCCAATCTTGCTAAGCACAAAATGTCACATGACCGACGCTAATGCTGTAGAGATTCAGGAATATTGAACAAGATTGACCACTTTTAAATCATGCGCGCTAGTAGTCCTACTTTATGCGCAACTAATGACAGTAGAACTTTCACTCTCGCTATTTTCTTTTCGTACTAAATTGTTTGATAATAGCACAAACTGTCACATGACCGACGCCATCGGTTATGTGACAAGAATTCAGTGGAAAAATATTATTGCAGGCTGACCACCTCATACAAATATATCAGCTCCTTTATGAATACATCAATCTTCATCTGCATTTTTAAGGTGTTTCATTTGAGTTTAAGGACAGAACTCATTATCTTTGACAGAACTCGCACACACGCAATTTTGGTGCAACACAAACTTTGCCACTAAAGCACATTTTGTAGCGAAATTAGGATGTTCATTTAATCTCCAATGATTGTGTTATTCCGGATAACGTTTTCATGCTTTCGCAATTCTCATCGCATTTTGTGACTCAGAAGGCCTATGTTCGTATGAGCTTTAAACATGTAAAATAGTTTTGCTTGCATAAGAGACATGCAGTACATGTAGGCCTACAGTAGCATAACATATGCACCCCCACAATAGGTCTATAACACATGCACTACTACATGTAGGCTTGTACAGTGTATGCACGCAATGCAAGATATGATATGTAGGCACGTGTAGGCTTATAGAACTATAATAGCATTAACCTCAGCATGTATGTATAATAGTTTTACTGGCATACAATACATTACATACAGTACATACAATTCAGTACATGTAGGTCTACAATTTTGTATTATTTAATTGATATAAGAAATATTGCGAAGTGTTGAGGGACTACACACTCAATTTTGCTTTTCCTGACCGTTGAAATCATTTTCTCATTTAAGTTTAATTGCAGAATCAATAATCAGATGGCATTTTCTCTTCCATTTTTATGCAGGTCTAATTTTTGTACTACGTTTGCTTACTTCATTCTATCACCTGTTTCAGCATTAATATAGGCTTACTGACAAGCAACTTAGCTCAAAGACTTTCAATCAATTTACTATGATACGATGCATGTGGAGCACTGTTCACAACAGCAGCGACATGCACAAAAAAGAATGATATTGAACCATTGGTCTTGAACAATCGGCATGCTGGTATATTAGGCCTATATGAACTTTTGATGACCATCTTAGATAATGTAATAATATTTGAGCAAGTTAAGCTGTAATATTGGAGTAACATCATCCCATGTAATTCATTACATAATATTGCAATGCACTTCCACGTCATTCGTTGAATGCCTGCATCGTTGTCACATAACCGACGCCATCATTTCAAACATGGTGATTTTTAACGAGTTACACACAAATGTTGTGGTTCTCACATACTTAAGATTGATCTATGATGGAACACAAATCATTTACTGCAACATTTAATCAAGTCCGGGACAAAAATTTTCTAAGACAAAAATTGCATCAAAATTAGGAGTTTTTTTGGATTTGCCCCTTTGCTGTTTATTCAAGTTTGCTGTAAAGATGGTATAGCATTGTGTCTTGATATGTATCAACAATGCCAATACTGAGCGTGAAAATATTACTTTCTGTTACGATCCCCAACAAAAACTTCCTTGTTCATTAGATGGTGTCGAAGCATGGGACGGAATGACTTTATTCCTAATAAACATAGTCGTGTATGTTCTGAACACTTCACAGAAGTAGACAAGACAAAGAATGTGCCATGTGCTCTGTTGTCTGACAAATATCGAATAAACCAACCCCTATTTCGTTTGCGACTTAACGCGACAATTCTGATTCTGATTTGATTCTGTCAATTCAATGATTTCGGATCTGAACATCGGATGAGAAGCTTCTCTCCTGAGCCTGTTCGTCTGGGCCCCAATTTTCCCTCTCCTGTGGATTCTGTCAGATGCCTTGGAGTCCAATTTGACCCAGTGTTGTTATTTCGAACGCCCATCACTAAGACCGTCGCCTCCTGCTTTGCCATGCTTCGCAGGATAAGATCGATACGCCGCTCAGTCAGTCCAGCTCTTCTGACATCCATCATCGTGGCTTTAGTTCACACTCGTCTGGACTACTGCATCTCCGTCCTCGCTGGCGTCCCATCCACCCAGCTCTGTCGTCTTCAGGCCGTTCTCAATGCTGCCGCCAGACTCATTTATGGATGCAACCGCTACTCCTCGGTTTCGCCTTTGCTCAGAGAACTTAAGTGGCTACCGATACCTGCAAGAATACAGCAACGTATAGCGGCCATTGTTCACTCCTGTCTCAGTAGAGCTGCTCCCGACTACCTGCTCAGTGAGCTCCATCTCGTTTCACAAGCTGAGGGGCGATCCCGCTTGCGCTCTGCACGAGGGCCTTTCCTCCTGACGTCTTCCGTGCGCCGTCCTACACTCGGTGGACAATCCTTCACAGCAACTGCACCTCGAGTCTTGAACTCTTTGCCGGTTGATATCACCAACGAATCATCACCGAAAGCTTTTAAGACTCTTCAGAAGTCGTATTTTTTGTCAAATTCTTAATTAAATGTAAAGTGTCCTAGAAGTACCTGTGATATAACGACACTCTAATAAAGCTCATGAATGAAATGATTTCGCATTAGAATAATATTCAAGACTTTATTTAGAGACACGCACAGCAACCATCACATGCATCGAAATATTCATATTATCTTAATTTCAGACAAAATATTGCCAATATATTGCAACCGGCAAATACATGTACATTCATTAATTATCATTATATTGAATGAATAAAATATGACTCCAGAAATGATGAGCGGAATTTGATAGCATTTCTCCCATCGTAAGGAGAACTTTACATAAAAATGAATGCGCTAATTGTAAAAGGCAATCTGCTGAATCTAGTTAATTGTAATGCATGCACTTTCTTTCCCGGAAGATATGCCCTAACACGAGAAAACTAGATAACTTTCCATAATATCCTATTAACGACTGTTGAAACTACCGGTTCATCGCATTCGCATAGTAGTTTTAGTTAGCGACTCGTGGCGGTCGTAGAAAGGCTAATTTTCATCGGGAAGAACATCAATGATGTCATCAGGAATTTCTGAATCGCTCTTATGCTTTGACGATCCAGTTTGGGCGACTTTGAGTGGACTGATTCAAGCAGTTTAAGTCAGACCTTCGATAAATACAATAAAATGGAAACTGAAAACCCTCCGGGAACCGCAATTTCACATTAACTGAGTCAGTTGGGATTGTATGACCCAGGGTTGGAACCGCTCACGAAATTTCTGACCCAAGCTAGCCATTAACAGGCAAGAAGAAGTCAACCCAACCGGATGGTTGTGATCGTATTTTACACCTTGTCATTCAAACAGATGCGACTAAGGGTTCTTCGATTTGTAGTTTGAAGGTCCTTGGCCTCAACCTTTTTGAACTTAGCGATGTCAATACGTTCTTCAGTATTTTTCCTAAGGGGCTATGCGACACCTATTCCATTAATTGAGGCTGCTCATTTGAATATATTTGACTATCTTTGAAAACTAAATTGGTTTAGAAATTATTTGATTTTAAACATTATTAAAATAAAATAAATGAGCCACTGTATGTTTATTAAACGACGAGTGTTATCTCATACGTGCTTCTTAAATGACTGAATTAAACTTATTGAGAAATTAACCCTAGAACTACTAAAAAATCGTTATACCTAGAACGACGGAATGGGTCAATTGACCCATGATCATTTTTTCCAATTCAAGAATACAATTTTGATTTGAATTCCAGCATGAACATTCAGACAAATACCCTTATGCTATTTGCGTATATGCTTGATACGAAGTTTTACAATTATGGCGGTGATCATCATGATTTTCATAAAATATCACGGCTGTCCATCACTGTAGTAAGCCTACGCATCGCCATTACACACTAATCCTGCTTTCTACTGTTTGATGGCAATTACGACCATCATCCACTGCCGATGTAGCTTCCTCACTACTTCTTGCTACACCACCATCTAGCGGTCTACATCTTGGATCAGTGCTGGTTGAAAACTTTGATGTACAGGTTTAGCTTTGATGGACAGTTCTTCTATTTTGAAATAAAGTTTGGAAATTTGCTGCAACTTGGTTCTTGAAAACTGCTTCATATATTGTAAAAATGAAACTCGTCAAGAGAATGGATTACCAGAGCCTGTTATCTGCTACTGGACACAAGCTCTAATTGAGCCGTATTACAGATCTGATTCGATAACTAAACACTTCTTCGCTTCCATGAAAACAAGTGACCATTTACTTGTGGTCGGTACACTTCGTGCAAATCGTCATGAAATTCCACAAATTATCAAATCTTCTGAGAAATAGTAGCTGCATGCGATGAGTTTTTCGCTTTCAAAGGCCATTCTTCTTTTTCGGATACAAGGCCAAGAAAAGCAAAACTGCTTCTTTATATTTATGCATGCTTGTTCACACTAAATCGGTCTTGATGATCAGAACTAAGTCTCGCACACAAGTCAAAGAAGGGAAGTGGAGACGGCACATCTAATGCTGATGTGATTCACACTAAAAGAGGAATTCGAATGTGAACTGTAGCTGTGCTCTAACATAGCGCATAGAGTATTTATTATTTGGCCGGTTATCTCAAATGCCACTACATTCAAATCACCTGGCATGGAATGATAATTGAAATTTTCTCATTAAAATTATAGAAAGTATTTGTAAACAGGTGCGCCAATATAGTGTGAGAAAAAATGTTTCAATTTGAAGCCCCATCCTTACTGAGAGACGCATTTCTGCCTCATACTTAGAAGTCTTTAGCATTGCAACATTACGATAATTCCCTCAAAAAGCTGCCAAAAAGCTCGATTGTGGCTGGATCGAGCTCTAAGCACTCATTTCTTATTTCTTTCTTTCCATAAACTTATTGTGTTGGTAGTAGCCGCAAAGTACTACAATCGCGTAAATTCACAGCTTCACTGAAGTTCTCATTCAACAAAATATAGCTGCTTTAAAAATTGTACATTTTTAATTCGGATAAAAGACTGACATGTAATAAATTGGTGAAAATAGGTTATATTAAGGCCCAAGTCGGTCTCAAAAGCACAAATCTGAATGCTTGGTTTGAATCGATAACGGTTTAATTTATTTAGTTAAATGAGCATGCAAATATGGAAACCGGATTTGAATGTTCTTATATATTTAGACAGCTAAATTTCGCTAGATATTTAAATATTCGTATTATAAACTACTGCATTATTATAGATGTTGTATTGTCGCATTTATATTAGTCTGTAGGCCTATATTCCAATATTTCTGAAAACTGATAGCATTTCTAACTTGTAAGTTAAAGCTTCATTCCTTAAGAAAATCCTATTATTTCTTATAGCATTAAACACAGCAGTACTTATTTTCTAGATCTTTTATCGGAGACTTGTATAAGACTTGAATAATTATGCATACTACTTATGAAATGCTTTTGTCTCAATACTTACAAAATCGATGCTAGTTGAGAAATATTTTTTAAAAATTCAGAAGGTAGATACTATTTGCTTAGGTGATGTAAAACAAACATGCTTTCATAGAAAATAATACTTTTTATGAACTTATCTGTGCATGGGTTCTACGGGCAGTAGTTCTACGTATAAGATACTGTGAAACCGAAACTATTGGTCAAGAAACACTTGCCACATGAAGTTTTAGAGAAAATGACAAAATAACAAAAGTCAATGAACGTCACCATCTCAGATACAAAATCAAAGGAGCCATTATAGATAAATTGTATATACATTGGAATTCTTGCCTGGTCTATCGATCACAATACTTGCTGCCGATTGATTGACCGACCGGTTTTCAACCGGGGCCGGTCGACTTACAACAACAACCCAACCGGTCGACCGGGCCGGTCAGCCGGTCCTGGTTCCAACCCTGGTATGACCTGACTGACATCTCAGCATCTGATCGTTCAAGTACGTCGCGATGGTTTCTCACAAAAAATGTCAGTGTAGTCTAGTGATGTAGTCTATTCGAATGTTAATACTGGTGGAGAGACTCCACAGAGCCAGAGATTCTTATTACCGCTTTTCGTCAGATCCCCGCATATTTTTCATCGTGAAGAGTCTACTTCAGTCAAATCACAATTGCAAACTGCAGATATTAGGTTTACATTTTTCTAAAGCTTCAACGCTGTTCGCAAGCCCGTGCAAATTATTTATCATTTAAGATCACCGCTTCTTCATATCAAGCGGGCTTCAAGTGGTGCAAAAGATTCAAAAAGGGAACCTTCCGTTCGAGAAGCGGCTATAATTCGTCCAAAGCTGTCAAACAGAAAAAAAACCCAAAACTGATATTTTTTCACAGGCGATAGAATTACAAACACCAAGTTTGTGTCTCCAACTGAACACCGACTTAAAATGAAATCCTCATTCAAATTTTCGCGGAGCACAACTCTACTTAGCCCTACTATACAAAGACCGTGCTGATAAGGTTACAAATCCATTAGTCAAAACTTTGCTTTTAAGTTCAAAAATAACATAATGATCGAGATTTCAAGAATAACACTTTTTTTGATTGAATAGCTTTATAGTTTCGGTGAAATATGCAGAGTGAGGAAACTTTGAGACACGTCATTATTTCCAAATAGTCATTCAGTGACTCGACAAATCGCAAACAGTTCCGTAAAAATGCCCAATTCACTCATTACCGATAAAATGGATAAACTATCAGTGACAAGCTACCCATCAGTCACAAGAACCTTTTAAATTTTCAGAAATTAATGTATGTAGGATCGAAGAAAGGGCGGGATTTATTCCACGTAGGGATTACTACAAAGAACTGTGTGATACGACAGTAGTAAGAAAACGGCGAACACCAGATAGCGCAAGATGGCCGCCATCGCTGACGTCCCCCTCCCCTCTGGAACGGCAGAGTGTCGTGGTCGGCCGCCGTGGTGCTTCGGGTCTGAGTCCCCCCCCTCTGGAACGGCAGAGGTTGTAGTCTGTCGTGGTGTGCCGACCAGGTGGGTTCACAAACTGTTCGCTGACGTCCCCCCCCCTCTGGAACGATAGAGTGTCGTGGTGGACTTGGGCGACCGCCAGGATTAGTCTTGAGGCTATAGTGTGTGATGTTTTTCGTGCAATCTGCTGAATGTTGGGTTGTAAAATGGGTTGTTTCGAGTGGAAGGAGTGGTCGGATGAGAAAACGGAGGTCGGATTCGTATTCAGCGTGAAATTCTGCATCGGTATGGTGAGTTTCAAGGCAATCGGTGAGAAAAAATTTTCAACATTTTTCGAAAAACGACAGAGTTAGAATTTGGGACGTTTTGGTGTGTAGCGTCAAAACGAAGCATCGGATGAGAAAACGGAGGTCAGATTCGGATTCAGCGTGAAATTCTGCATCGCTATGGTGAGTTTCAAGTCAATCGGAGAGAAAAAATTTTCGGCTGACGTCCCCCCCCCTCTGGACAGCTTGCTTCGATTTTGGCTTCCAGTGGACGGATTTTGTCGTGCGATAGCTCGTTTGAAAGCTAAGAGTGAGACAAATTCAGTGAAAGAATCGGCTTGTTCCTATCTGTCTTCGTTCAAAAGTTAGAGCGGTTACAAGATTTTAGGTCGGAGCTCGCTCACCTGAAAAAATCCTAAGTGTCAGAGTGACTTTGTATGGGTAAAATTTTGAAAATTTTCCAAAGTGTGGAATTTCGACCTGGGACCTTCACCAAAACATTTTTCATCAAATTTCACTGACCTCCTCCCCCTCTGGACAGCTCGCTTCGATCTTGGCTTCTAGTGGACGGATTTTGTCGTGCAATAGCTCGTTTGAAAGCTAAGAGTGAGACAAATTCAGTGAAAGAAACGGCTTGTTCATATCTGTCTTCATTCAAAAGTTAGAGCGGTTACAAGATTTTAGGTCGGAGCTCGCTCACCTGAAAAAATCCTAAGTGTCAGAGTGGCTTTGTATGGGTAAAATTTTGAAAATTTTCCAAAGTGTGGAATTTCGACCTGGGACCGTCACCAAAACATTTTTCATCAAATTTCTCTGAACGAGGGGGGAGGGGGGGAGTCAGTGAAATTTGATGAAAAATGTTTTGGTAAAGGTCCCAGGTCGAAATTCGGAAGTTTTAAATTTTTCAAAATTTTCACCACACTGGAGCTCTCACACTTAGGAATTTTTTCACTTGTGGCATGTTACATGGACATGTGCTGACGGACCAACTTCCCGTGATCATATGAGAATGGTTCAGGTGTCATATTGTAAAGAATGATGAGACAAATCGTTTGCAACAAACCGCATGTCGCTACGATGAATACTTTCGGAGATAGAGCCATTTTAAGTTTTCTTCCGAGCATATATAAACCCCCGACAACGTAAGTCTGATCACTTCATCGAAAGACGAGGTAAGCGACGGTCGTCGCTCTGAGCTCCCGATATCGGGTGTTTCAAAGGACTCTATCTTTTGAAGTAGGCAAGCTATCTTCTTACTTCAAAGTTTGTATGATAGAGTTTGATAGTGTCTTTACTACTGATAAAATTTTTTAAAAGTAGTATGAGTAGTAAAATGCGGAATTTTTTAAAAAATCTTAATTTTCACTTTTTTCAAAGTTTTAACATATAGACTAAGGTTTTCAAGTATCCTGAGTTCAAATCTGCTATCAGATTTGAAATTTAACTATGTCTAAGGCAGCTTTGAGGGGTTAGATCCCAGCTACTGATCACTACCTTTGACTCGGCGTTCCTGTTACCACTTCGGGGCAGTGACAATGATGTCTTCAGCTGTAAAGAGCGGGTATCGGGGAAGATCTCTCACTTCCCTAGTGATCAGTACAAGGCCTTCGGGCTGTCGACGGGATCGAGTGCCACTCACTACACTCTTTAGGAATATGACTGTACTACATGATTCCAAACTTATACAAATTTCATTACCTTACAGTTCACAATAAAATCAGGCATGGCTAATGACAGGAACCGCAAATACCATATTAAAATGTGCTCATGTGGGCGAGTTAATCGCAGTGCGGACGCCAAGGCTCATGTCAAGAAGGCGGGCACCGGCCACATGATTATCTTGAATAGGGTTGCGTGCGTGAAGTGTAGAGTGCTGAAGAGTGATGAGGATGAGGCGCGTTTTTACAGAGTGCATGCTGACTGTAGTGGTGGTTTAGTGACTGATTTGAGATTTACGCAGTTGATTGTGGAAGAGAGGGAGCGAATGTTGGCGATCAAGCGAGAGGGTAAGGCTGAGAATGTTGTTGAGAATGATGAGTTGGCGAGAGCGGTTGCGTCGTTGGAGGGTGAGATTGAGCGAAAGAGAGTGCTTGAGAGTGATGATGAGGATGATGTGGATTTAGATAGGGAGCGTGTGAGGAAGTTGAGCTCTTCGTCGTCGGAGGTGTCAAACATCGTCATCACCGACCCCCCGAAGAGCTCATCTTCCCCAAAAGTGAAGAGTGGTGGGATTCGTGTGCAGTCGGCGAGGTGGTTGAAGGATGAAGAGAAGAGGCATGTTTCGCAGCAGATGGCGCATGATTTGTTGGTTAATAAGTATGAGAGTTTGAAGAAAGTGAAGGATGAAGTTGTGAAGGAGTTGGATGAGTTGAAAAAGAAGGAACTGAAGTCGAAGGAGGTAGCGGATGAAAATATTAGAATGAGGCGTAGTGTGACTGATTTGAAGAATAAGACGCGTGAGTTGGAAGAGAAGAATGATGAGTGTGAGAAGAGGGCGAGTGCTGCGGAGAGAAGAATGAGAGATGCAGAAGCGAAGTTTCAGGAGATGATGAAGGAGATGAGTGTGTTGAGAGCGAGGAATGTTGAGTTGGAGAGGACTGTGGCTCGGCGGGGTGATGAGAGGCAGGCGTATGAGAAGTTGGAGCGCATGAGGGATGAGTGGGAACGTGTGAATGAGGATCGTTTGTTTGAATTTCACATCCCTATTCGGGATAATCATTTGGCCGGCGAAGTACTCGTAAACCAGAATTTAGACGAATCCATCCTATGCTACAATGGTCATCCCACGAAAAAATGCCTCCACGCCAGCCTACGAATGCGCGGCCATCTCCACAAATTTTCGATTCGGAAACGCGCGAGACTGCCAAAGGATGGCTAACTTGGTAAGTGAAAAAGTAAATAAGATAGTATATCCTATTCTAATACATATCATTTTCATTGCAGATCTTTGCCCGCCTTCACCACCCCATCACGACACTCCCGAGAACGAACCATCGGCTCTCTTAAGGGCCACCTAGGGGCAAGACATGATAGAACCTCCACGTGGTTTGCCCTGGGCAGTCTTCGGACTGGCGAATACTATCATTAAGTTGAATCTGCTATCAGTCAACTTGAACGTTGCGTCGCGTTAGAGGGGTATATAAACCACTGCCTCTCATTTCATTTCATTTCAATCATGCAGACGCCGAACAGTCAAGTCAGCTCCCCTCGCGGACCGCAGTTAAGGCCGCGAAATTTATTTGAGGAGTTTGTCAGGCTAGAGGAGCAAGACAGAGTTTTTAATAATCTTGCTCGGATTGGCAATCCGATGACAGCAACTGCTGTCAATCCAACGGAATGGCGCTACATTCCACTTTTTAGCCATGTACCAGTTAGTGTGGAAGTCGACAGTGCTACCAAAGAGAGAGTCAAAGACTCTCTCAGCAGAATTGGTAGGGTGTAAGATGACGTTACTCCCGAGAATGAACCATCGGCTCTCTTAAGGGCCACCATGGGGCAAGACATGATAGAACCTCCTCGCGGTTTGCCCTGGGCAGTCTTCGGACTGGCGAATACTATCATTAAGTTGAATCTGCTATCAGTCAACTTGAACGTTGCAAATGAAGTTCGGTGTAATACTTCCTTTCGACGGGCGTTCCTGTAAAGGGCGGCGGTGAAACCCGTAGCTATGTATACCGCAAGGGACATTCGGCAATGGTCAATCTTGTTAAACCTCTCTGCGTCATGTTTGCAAGTGATTGCCTCTGTCTCAACGTAGTATGCATTCGCGCCAGGGCGACATTTAGCCAACTGTCGAAGGTTGCCTAAAACTTTCCATTGCATACGTCATGAGAGCCATGAGTTCTACCTGCCTCTATCAATGAGACGAATTGATGAATGGAATGAAATGGGAGGACACTCACGCGCCACACGCAACATAACACACTTCTCTCTTCCGTAGTCTAACAAGCTCTTTACACATGGATCGCAGTCGATTGCTATCCCAGAATCATGTAAGCTATCTTAATTTTATTTAACACTATTTCATCTACCATTATCACCCATATGAAATGTTATAAGATTTGCAAGTTAAACTAAGCGTGCTACTATTTCCAAATGAAAAAGTATACATGGTTAAATTATTCACTAAAACCCCATTCAAGTAAGTCAGTATGAAAGCAAAGATAATACGAAATAAATATTTATTATGGCATGTATTTCAAAAGGTCTTCATCTTCAATATCGTCCCAGAGTCTGACTTCACATAGATCACAAAAACAGTTGAGCTGCTTGAAACGTTCTTCTGCAGCGTCCCTCACTTTCTCAATGTACGCCCACTCCGCCACGGTTCGCGGTTGGGAGTTAGGGGTGTACCACTCCCATATTTGATGCAAGTGCGACTTGCTGGTCATCTCCATCACCCCTTCGGCATCATATTGTAAATATTTCCACCGTATGCCTGTTAGGTCGGGCAACTCCTCTTCATCGTCCTCCGATAATGATAACTTTCGTATATTGTCGAGATTGTATGTCTTCTCCACCTTCGCCTTTCTTGGTGCATTTGGTGTAACGAGCACCTTTGCTGATGTGCATGGAGAGGAGAACTCCAATGCGGTATTTGGTGTTGTTGGAGGACTTGTCATGTTGTCTTTGAAATGCTGACTTTGAATAATGATAACTTTAACATTTTTCTAATTCTTAAGTATACACAAGCAGCCAATCAGAATGAACATCCAATGAATGAAGAGAATGAAAGTATATAAGCAAAGTGACATTCATGTCATTTCATTTAATCTGTGAATCATAAAAGTGACGAACGCACGATCTCTCTCTTTGACTATTATTCTGTCTGATCATATTTCATTAAAATGGTAAGTTAAAGATTTCCTCTCTCATCTCCCTCAAACGTGTGACTAATAGCATCTTCCTCAATTTCAGGCATCAACTTCATCACCAACGCCCTCCCTTCTCGAGGAAAGTTTAGAGTTATTGAGTCAAGGTAGGTTGTAACACTACACTGAGGCTTGAACAGAGATGATAGAATGATTTCTCTTTCAGGTGATGTGAGTTCCAGCTCAGAACTGTCGCGACATGGCAACGAGTGGGAATGTGCTGACTGTGGGCACATCTTCACGAGGAAATGGGATCTCACCCGACACATCAAGCGAGGTGTTTGTCGACCTAAGCCGGCATCAATCTCCGGAGGTGGGGATGATTCTGTTAACGTCGTCTCCTTTTCTTGCGACTTGTGCGCTCAGTCTTTCGAGACACGTTTTGAACTATCTTCGCACAGACTTCAACATACACACACGAACGATACCTACACCAACGGTACCTCCTCTATCCGACTCACTGAAGTGTCCATAAATAATTTAGTGAGGAACTACCAGATGGACTCCTCAGAAACCATTGCTAACTTTGAGGAATGGTTTCATCAAAATTCATCATTGATAGAAGCGCTCTTCAACAATTTAGACAATTTTAGGATGAAGGCGCTCATCTATCTTAAAATAAAATATGTAAAAATCGACCACCATACTGGACAAATAATAGAGAGGTTGGAGTTTCACATACCCTCCTCTCCTGCAACCCAGGTTGTAGACTATGAGTCTTGGATAAATTTTCACATCCAAGGATTAAAATTAAATATTGATAAATTTAACGAGCGCGATAGCGGTCTCATTTTTGACGGCATTGAGTCCGCCTTATTTAAAATCAGTTTATTAGGAAATCATAGTGGTCGAGGCTCCTTTAAACTTCCAAAAATTTTAAAAAACAAAATAGCAGTCATTAATGTCGATTGCGAATCGCAATGTTTTAAATATGCTGTCCTCTCCATTCTCCACTATAATGATATCAATGCGAATCGAAATCGCACATATAGCTATAGGCAGTGGGAGAATGAATTAAACTTCGATGACTGTAATAGTGACGATATGAAAATTAAAGATATAGAAAAATTTGAAAAATTGAACAACATTAAAATAGTTCTCCATGTTTGGGAAAAGGGATTGAAGGGTGTGCGCTACAACTCGCGTTCGAGTTGTTATGACCACGTTGTCAACCTTTTATTAGTAAGACAGGATGATAGTGAGGAATGGCACTACTGCGGCATTCCCAAAATTTCTCGCTTATACCACCACTTAAGAAATTCTACCTCATCAGAGATTTATTACTGTGACAGATGCATTCGGAACTTTAGGAGTAAAAACAAATTTGAAACTCATTATGAGTGGTGTAAGCGAGGTAAACTGCAAATGGAACGCATGCCCAAAGATAAGGAGTTTTCATATAGAGAGAATGGCGATGAACTAAGTCCTCTTCGTGTCATCTATGCTGACATCGAATGTTATATCGATGATAACATCCATCGACCAGCAGCCATTTCCTGCTATGAAGTATGGCATGACCATTTCCAAAATAGAAAAAATAAAATGCACGTCTGGCAAGGTGAGGATTGTATTTACCAATTCCTACAATTCCTCAAACAGGCTGTAAAATTTCAGCAAAAGTATGATGGTGAACTCTATCGCAGATCATTGCATACGACAGCAGATGATCAAGTAAAATTTGATAGTTGCAACGTTTGCCCCAAATGTAGGAAAACATTTGATGATGATAAGATTAAGAAAGTGCGCGACCATGATCACATCACTGGTAAATTTAGAAACGCACTATGTTCAAAATGCAATTTTTCACTTAGGATGAAACGGCGTACATTACCTGTCATTTTCCATAATTTCAAGGGCTAAGATAGCCATATGATAATAAAAGGAGGTTTAGGTCAAATGAAAGAGTGGAAGCTTGATGTAATAGCACAAACGAGAGAGAAGTTTATGGCCATGACAGCAAAAGTGCCTGTCGATAAAACTAAAGAAAATAAGACGGTCTATTTTGATATAAAAGTTTTAGATTCCTACCAATTTATGACTGCATCACTGGCCTCTCTCGTACAAAATCTAAAGTCTCTTCCACTAACACAAAATCTTAAGAAACAATATCCAAATCTAACCGATGAAGTCATCACACGGAAAGGAGTCTTTCCATATGCATATTTTGATGCGATTAGTAAACTCGGCGAGACTTCTCTTCCGCCCATAGATAAATTTAAAAATGATTTGATCGGCGCAGAATGTAAGACCGAAGATTATGAACATGCACAAGATGCATGGATAAAATTTGACTGTCATACATTTGGCGAATATATGATTGCCTATCTTAAGTTAGATGTATTTTTGCTGGCTGATGTATTTCAGGAGTTTCGACGAGTGGCATTAGAAGAAGATAAGTTAGATCCCGTCCACTTTGTCAGTCTACCAGCCATGTCATTTAAGTCTGCTTTTAAAATGACTGGTGAGACCATTCATCTCTTACAAGATCCAGAGATGTACAGGGTGATTCCGATCTTCGCGTCACTTTTCAAGTAAGGACTACAGCTGTATCACATATCTGGTTGTAGTGATGGTTCGTGATTTATATACTACGTTTCATGGTCTTTCAAATCGTATATTATTTATTTTCTTGTGATCTGCATTTCTGCTGATACGAGCAATTGAAATTATTTACCCATATTACAACTTTTTAAATCAATTTTAAGTACTTTTTTTAATTTTTTTTATTCCTAGTCTATTATTTAGTTATTTTATTTTACTATTTAAGTTCTTTTTTTCATTTGATTTCGAAAAACATTTCATATCCAAAAAAACTTTATTATAAGTGACAGGTATGCAGTAACGCAAAATTAACTCACAAGAACTGTTCAAAGTGACCACCACCATTCTCAGAGCACAACTCGCATCGGCGCAAGAATGACCTGTACGAAGATCGCATCATCTCGACCTCCACGCTATCGAGTAAGCTCTTAAGTCTTTCTCGTAAAGCTTCAAGAGTACGAGGACGTGGATCTCTGTATAGTTTGTCACGAATATAGCCCCAAAGCCAGAAATCGTTTACTGCTAAATCAGGGCTTCTTGGTGGCTAGTGTATCGGCCCACCACGACCAATCCATCGGTTCTTCTGATAAAATTGACGTCGATTTCGTCTATCACTTAGTAGCGGCTTAACTTTGTCTTCAAGGATAGACTGGTAGCGCTGTCCATTCATTGTTTCTTTTTGCAAGGTAAGTGATGCTGTGGTGTGGTGATATCATTGCCCAGCAAGTGATGGAACAGACTTTAATGGTTTCACGATAACAACGTGAGGATTTTCTTCCGCGTAGATGAAGGCGTTGTGAAGGTTCACAGATCCATTCAAGTGAAACGTTGCTTCATCGGAGAAAACGATATTCCCAACGAAATTACTGTCGCGGTGTTGATGTTGAAGGATAAGGTTAGAAAACTGGAGTCTTTGAACTTTATCGTCGTCCGAGATCTCTTGCACGCGGGTAAACTTCCAAGCTCTCAAATCTTCATCTTTCAACACTCTGTTCACCGACGATTGTGAAACGCTGCAGAGCTGAGCTGCCTTTCGTTGCGAAAGTGTTGGATCATCACCATAGGCCTCGACTATTTCGTCTCGTTTGTTGTCGGAAAGCCGTCGATCTGAATGGTCACCGACTCTTGCATTTTCGGTGAGAGATAGCGAGGTTTTAAAACGCTTTGACCACCCAATTAAGGTTATGCGTGGTGGAGCTTCTTTCTTAGAATCTACACGAAATCGTCGCCTTGCATCTTCAGGATATGAAGAGATGGTATAGGCCACGGCCGTCGCAATTTCTTCATTCGTGAAGCCAGGATAGCTAATTGCTGTCAAGTGTTGATAGTAAATGAATTTTAGCCAGTTTAATACCGTCTACACTGAAAAGTCAATCTCAATTAACTTTGCATGGTGTCGCTCAAAGCAAGCAATTATTAGATATCTATGCTGAATGCGGCTGATGATATTGATTGTTGCGATGTTCCTGTCATAGATATTGATTTAAAAAGTTGTAATATGGGTAAATAATTTCAATTGCTCGTATCAGCAGAAATGCAGATCACAAGAAAATAAATAATATACGATTTGAAAGACCATGAAACGTAGTATATAAATCATGAACCATCACTACAACCAGATATGTGATACAGCTGTAGTCCTTACTTGAAAAGTGACGCGAAGATCGGAATCACCCTGTATAATTTATTTGAGCGAGGAATTCGCGGTGGTCTCACATTTGTAAATAAACATAGGTTAAAATCAAAAATAGTAGGCGTAATAGTAAAAATATAATAGTAAACTCTACCTCACTCTGAGTTTAGCTGGTTAGATGATAGTGAAATTCAACATTTCTCCAACCCTTCCAACATACTAGCAATTCCAGATGAAGGTGATTGGGGATATTATTTTGAGATAGATCTAATCTATCCAAATAATATTAAACATAAAACCGTAGATTTTCCACTCGCACCCGAATCAGGTGAAGTGAGTAAAGATATGTTTTCCGACTTTATGAAACAATTTCATAAAGATTTAGAATCATGTGGACAACCCAAGTATAAGCCTTGCCGCAAACTTTTGCTCACTCAATATGATAAAGAAAACTATCTAGTCCACTTTAGCATCTTAAAATTTTATTTAGAAATGGGCATGATTTTAAAAAGAGTTCACCGCATTATTAAATTTAGACAGAAAGCCTTCCTCAAACCCTACATAGATAGTAACAGCCAGAAACGTGCACTAGCCCAAAATAATTTTGAAAAAGATTTTTATAAATATAAGAACAACAGTCTATTTGGTAAGACGATGGAGGATGTTAGAAAGCGCGTAAACTACAAACTAGTTAATGATGATCAAAAGTATCACAAATTGACCTCATCACCTCTATTCATCGATAGAGACATAATCGATGAGGATCTTGTAGGTATTAAAATGATAAAATCTGAAGTTGAGTTGTGCAAACCCATCTATATTGGTCAAGCTGTTCTAGATTACTCCAAGCTTGAAATGTATCAACTCTTCTATAAAATACTAAAACCGTGTCCTCTCGTAAAAGAGGTTCGTTTGTTGGGTGGTGACACAGATAGTTTCTTTTTAGGTATTACCACTCAAAAAGATTTAAATTTTAATGAAGTAGGAAAATCTTTAGAAAGATATTTTGATACATCAAATTATCCTGCTGATCATCCACTATACTCCATCAAAAATAAGGCAAAACTTGGCTGCTTTAAGGATGAGACAGCAGGGAAGGAGATAGCTGAAATGATTCTCCTCCGCCCTAAAATGTATTCTATGAAATTAAAGGATAGTGATGATAGCATTAAGCGCGCTAAAGGCATATCAAGATCATTGGTCTCTAACATGAGACATAAAAATTTCAGGAAAGCCTATAGAAATAAAAATATAACGTTTGTCAATATGACAATCTTAAAATCTAAGTCGCATGAGATCAAAACTCATACTTTTAGGAAACGGGCGCTTTCAGCATGGGAGGATAAGAGGTGCTGGTTAGAACACAACATATCTCTTCCACATGGACATCCTGATACAGGCATACCACCACCCAAAAGAATTAAACCCACACTACCACATTCAGGAGACGTCTTAGCATAATCATCCTTAACTTAGTATTTTGATGTTGATTTCTGTAGATAAACATTGTTGTTTTATGTATCGCATGAGATTGTTTTTTCCTTGTGAATATGTGTCCACATCTGTACATTCCCCATGTGATGACTTTTCCACTGAAAGACATTTTTCCTATCCCTGTATATTTCCACCCTTCACGAAGTAAAAAGACTTTTTGTATATAGCAATGTTTATTGCTTCACATTCATGTACATATTTCAATAAATGTTGTATAAAGACTTCACTTTGTTTTCCGAAACACTAACGTTATGAGGGATTTAGTATCTTTCACGTGGATGCACTCTTGTAAACCATTGGTAATTTTGATAGCAATAGAGGGTATAGTTTGTTTGATGACGGGATGATAGAAAATAGATTTAAACATCTTCTCGACTATTCCATATGAAGCGTCTTTATCATGAATGAAATCGCGTAAAATGTATTCTTTTTTCTCACCAACAGAAATAGGTAGAATCAAATCACTTTGAATGTAAAGGTGCTGTTCATGTTTATCAAGTGTCATTGGTGTTTCTATACCAATCGTATGCGCAGCAGCAAACACTGTTTGTAGCATTGAAAAACCAAAGAGTTTTTTCAAATTTTTACTCAATTGACATTGAATGTCATCACCCAGTCTCAGAACAACGCGTTGATTTTCAATTGAAAACGAAATGTGGTGTGTCTTTACATCATATTTACTTTTCATCACATGCTTCAACTTCTGTTGTATATAAGGATTTACTACATGAATGAAGCTTTCAACTGTATGATATAGACGCGGCATTATATTGATAGCAACTTTAGATTCTTCATAAGACTGGTAAATTTTCTTGATGCGATCGCCATAGATGTCCACCCACCATTCATCATTAACTGAATCAGCTTTAGTGTGATATTCATGAGAAGCATACACCACACCGCTTCCAATAATAGGTGTATAATGTCTTACAAAATGACGCAAGGTTGGAGAGAAATAAACTGTAAGTTTGTCATTATATTTCTGAATAACCAACTTATTTTTGTCCGCCATAATTTTTTCTCCATACTTCTTACCCACAGTCTCATTCCATCGTTTTACTAACTCAATAAGTGATAAAGGTTGAACACCACGCTTTTTCAAAATGATGCGTTCTTCGCATTCTACAACATCTTCATCAAATATTTTAAATCTATAATGAAATTTGTTGATTCGATTTGAATAAACTTTTTTAACATTTGCAGTAGCAATTGACGTTAGATGTAGTCCATGACCAAAACCAAGATGTGGATAGAATTCACTATCCAACCTCAGCGTAAGACCTTTAGTAAAAGAATGAAAGCGGAGGAACTGTCTCCCACTCCAATGATAGATAGTAAACTCATAAGCTTTCTGATTTTTATTCTTCATGATGGAAGTATTACCACTGTTGAATGCCTTAATAATTTTCTCATTCCAAAATGGCTCATAAGAATCTGATTTTATCTGAATCCATTCATAGTTCCACTTTCCATCTGATGTTAAATTGTATGGGAACTGAAATGCATTATTCATCGTTATTCCATCATGGGTGCGAGGAGTCAATATCATTTCTTCCAAATCATTCACATTCTGAATATTGCTATCATAGCAAATACTAGAAACGCCAACCTCCCATTCACCTTCTAAATGCAGTGGCCGATTTACTTCTACTCGATAGTCTGATGGTTTATTTTTGGGAAATTTATTCATAGAAGCATTACTGGGCAAGTAGATTAGAAACGAGTCCTTATTTTCACTTTCCATATTATTCACATTGGAAAAATATATTAGCATACGTTTGCATTAACTCTTCATTCGGAAATGGAGTGTGATACTTGTCACAGCATCTTTATGAAAAGGAATCAACGCACCAGCATCGTCATAAATGGCAATATCAATTTGTGGGATGTAGTTTGATTTCAGCTTTGTATAATGCACTTTCTTGAAAGTATGCTCAGATAAAATACTGCAGCTCTTTGGCTGGTATGGTATCATTGCTAGCAATGGAGCTTCAACATCTCCCACACGTACATCTTCACCAATATTGGAATATATCTGAAAATAGTTAATACGACGCAATAGCGACATGTCTGCGCTAGCTTTGGTTACAGTACCACTTTTAAAGATATTTTGATCAAAACCCAAAATGTCCATTAGAGTTTTATCCATAATTAGTTCAATACCTTTTCCACTTATAGTGAGAGACAAAGTACCTTCTTTTTCAGAAAATGAAATATGTTGGTCATTAATCACTTCATTTAAATAATCTACAACCAATTTAACCGAAGTAATAATGCGAGGCATCAACACTCTTGTTTCATGTAAGATACCACCTAAAGGCTCTACACACTTTCTGTATAAAGATACGGTCCATTCTGTATCAAATTGATTTGACCTTTCACATGGTAAATGTTGCATATCAGATTTTCCATGAACAGCTGCAGAACGATGTCGTAAGAACTGATGAAAATCTTTTGAACAAACTAATACTAGATCATCATCATTTAATTTGCTTATTGCAATATGATTAGATGATTTAATATAAGTCAATGTTGCCACTTGTTTGCCATCAACTCGAAGGAGATAATTAAATTTCTTTAATAATGTTTCAGGAGTCATGTTTGTCTTTCTTGGCTTAATCACAATCTTCTTCACCAACGTCTTCTCATTTCTTGGAATAAGATCTACATAATAAGCTTCCTCTCGATATATTAACTGTTTATGACCACTTATGTGGTAATTAACGTTAAAATTATCATAGCTTGTTAAGGCGCTAGCGAGGTAGCCTAAATCATTTCTTAAACTTGGACTTAAACCAACAATCCAATCTTTCTCAACTACATGATGTACATAATTATAATCATCATTGTGCGGAGTAAATTGGACAATATGTTTACACGCTTTATTCAAGAAATCATATATAAACTTTTTACATGATAAGAGATCTTTCTTTGGCCACTGTGGAATGTATACTCGGCACCCCTTTTCACATTGATAAGCAGCTGTACGCCTCATATTAATAGTCATCACCTCATGATCAAAAGTATAGACACAGTTGCTATAAACAAGTTGAGTGACACCCACTTCCCAATTTCCATTTAGCTGTTGTGCATGATCAATGGGAGTAGAAAAGAGTGCAGCTCGATTACTAGTAAATCTCTTTGTAGCCGCATTGCTAAGCAAAATATGATAAAACGACATTTTTATATTGCTAATCTGCAACTTTGCATAACATCATGAAGACTTGGATTTTGGACTCTCTACAATATATCAGAGTTGATCGTGATGGAAACGTACATTTCAAAAATTCTCATGGTCATACATCAAGAGGAATTACATTAACATGGCGACAATTTGTCAACCTCAATGATATCATGAGGGATTTGGAATATTTTGAAACATTAAGATTCATCTCCTTGGGTGATCAAGTTTGGCTTCAACATTACAGAAATGAAATTCAAATCTACCATTCTCATTCCGCAAACTGTTTCTCATTTCGCAAATACAATTGGGAGAAGTATAGAAGATATATACATCGCTCCATCATGACATTTATTCGTCGTGAGTTCATCGCCCTACTATGCAAATCTTAATCAGACATGACTACCACACATCATGAGTTGGAAATTAGATTCCCTACAACGTATTGAAACGGATCATGATCGAAACGTCTATTTCAAAGATTCAACTGGAAATGTGAGAAGAGAGTTTGCTTTATCTTATCGTCATTTTCAATCTCTACATCATATCATGAAGGACTTGAAATACTTCTATATGAAAAGACATTCACGTATTGGAAATCGCATCTGGCTGCGCGTCAACAATCGGCGAATTCAACTCTATCATTCCCAACTTCATACTAACTTCACATTTCATCAAGGTAGTTGGGAAAAGTATAAAAGGAAGGTACATCGCTCAATTTACTCATTCTTTCATCATGAAGCGCCATCGCTACACCATCGTCAACATTCTCCGTCGCTTCAGACTCTACACCAAAATCGATCTCACAACATTACACCAACAGCTTCCAAACAGCAAGTATTACCCGGGCCGTCCTCAAATGTTAGTGGTGAAGATGAACAATTCACGGAATCTTCAACTCTTCCCAAATGGGACTGTACAGATTCTCGGCGCCCTTTCTCATTCATCGGCGCAGTCAATGCGCTTAGAGCTACAAAGACTACTACGTCGGATATGGAAGAGGGAGAGGTGTGTGATGTCGAATCTGACTGTGGACAATATGGTGATCTCTACTCAATTGAGTGACAGTCTATCATTTTTGAAGATTCGTACCAGCAGTTACAGTTTGTGTTATGAACCCGAACTTTTTCCTGCAGCTCTCATTAGTTGTTGGTTACCTGTGCATGTGGCAATCTTTCATAATAGTAAAGTGATCATTACTGGACTAAAATCTCATGTACAAGCAAATATGATCCTAGACTATCTCATTGAGTATGTACGTACCCAGCGGATTGTAAAATAAAAAACAATTTTTCCAACATGATGTTTTTATTTCAAATCATGATAGAACTTACAAATCATTTTTTCATTAGAGGATGGATTACATGAAAAGTTTTGAATAACAGATGCAAATCGAGATACATGTAAACGTCTTAAGATGAAGTACAGTACAAAAGCACCACACGTTGATGAAAGTGGATGTTGTAGTATGCGTTCATTTCGCTGATATTGACGCGTATGTTTTCTCAACCACTGCTGTGTTGGTATATTTGGAGGTTGAGCAAGAGAGTCAAATAGTTCACCACGTCGGTCTTCTCCAATAAAGATCGCTTTCCAATGCTCACCGCCTAAATTCTGTGAATGAGTGTTTAGCACAATAAAGATGGGATAGTGATTTACTGCAGGTGGTAAGGTATCGAGTGAATAGACATTATCGAAAGCTTTCAACGTCGCTTCGTCTGCATTACGCTGCACTTTAGTCTTAATATCGTCAGCAGTCAACCAACTCATTAACGATTATACTGAAGAATCACGTCACGATACTTTGTAATTTCAATATTTGAATCGAAGACTGCATAAATTAATACATTGATCGTCTCAGGTAGTGTTCTTTTGAACGTCAAATCCAAACGAATATTATGAGGCACGTTCGCTTGACGATAGGGTGCACTAATATCGCTGTCAGCAGTCAAATCAAATGCATAAATAGTATATCCACTCTTAAACTCTTTCATAGTCAGTCCGTTGGTGTCATCCGTATTGTAAAAGCCAGACATCCATAAAATCAACATAACTGCGCATAAATTGATCCGAAGCAAAATCTGGTTTGTAGGGTGGACCAGGATGACTCACACCATTTACACGTAAAGCAATTTCACTTAACTGATTGTGTTTAAAATTGAAAGGATTCTTCTTTATATTACCATTAAATGCATCATTTTCAACCATTGCCACCATGAGGAGCTTCGGTGCTTCCGATGGAAAGAGGCCATCTTTCATGAAACTCTTTTGATCTTTCGGAATTGTAAAGGTGAGAAGCTTTGTATGCTGAACGGGGTAAATGGCATTTTGGCGGTTAAGGCCTTCAGCATGCCCTCTAATGACACTTGGATTCGGTACTACTCGACGAATGTAAAGTGCAATATCTTCCACATGAATTCTAAAATTGTCAACTTTAGCAAATGCATTCAGCGCAAATTCAGGCTTATTCAATGTCAGCTTGAGTCGCATGCTGGTATTACACAGTAAAAACTTTGACTGTCTAAAGAAGTCTAAATTCAGCGGACCATATAACTGACATACTCTACTATCTTTAATCATAGCAGATCGCTTTACAAAGCCACTGTTTGTTTCAACATCAAATTTTCCTGCTTCATCTCTGTACCATCCCATGGCTTCCATATGACTTTTTTGTGCTGCTGGATGAAACTGTGATACATGATTGAAATATGATTTATAGGGATAATCGCTTTGACCACCTTCCACCTGCTGCTCTCCAATCGTTAGAGAAACATCACGAAGTAATGTAGTCAATGGTAAATTGTTCAGTCCAACTTTATGTGCATCGTCAATAGCAGTTCCATCTGCTTGCTGAATTCTAAACCTCAAATCAAGCATCGCATAACTCAAATCTATGTAGTCATCACTACCACCAGGAATAACAAATTCAATGGGGCCAGCATTCTCAGCTGTTCGAGGATGATAATCTACAATACTTGAAGTAAGAATATCTGTCTGTATGGCTTGTTGATCGAACAAACAAAAACCGGAAGTTTTACACTCCATGATTAGAAGTTATAGCAGCATCGTCGTTTAGCGCCTGATGAATGATTAGAGCCTCTGCGACGTTTGCGTGAATGCCTTTTGACTGAAGATCGCACCTTACCAGCTCCGCGATGTTTCCTCCTTCCTTTTTTCATTCGTTTAGGTGATTTCTTTCCTTGAGTAACACCAGCAATGGTCTGCTTCAATGTTTTTAAACCGCGTTCCTTCCCACGATTCAACAAACTGCTCTTAAAACTTCTACCTCTGGAAAGATCACTAGCAACATCACCAGCAAAGCCAACGGCATTACTTAAAACATTTCGTTTTAAAGATCTACCGACATTGGATATGAGAGGTGCTACAACAGATTTCAGTGCACCAAGTATGCTACCTCCACGTTGGCGGCGAGCACCGATGTAAATTTGTCCTCCGCCACTTACATAGGAGGGTCGTGAATAAAATGAGGCAGTTGGATTCATAGCTCAAACCCTAAACATTGTTAGTTACAACTTTGCATGAATCACTGTCGATCACTTAGATGAAAGATGTCGGCACGACGCATCCAAGAGTTCATACTTGAAGGATAACCAGTCCATTTAACAAGACACCATTCTTCACCTAGCCGTTTTTTACATCGAATGATTTTCTCTACCAAATATGTTTCACTTTCAGTGACTACCTCAATCTCATCGCGGTAAAAGCTACCCTCAATTTCTTCATTATCGTAATCTTTCAACTTGTAGGTGGTCGGAGAGTCTTTTTGATTAATCCTTGATACTGTAAATACCTCCTCTGTCCAATTCGGGAGGTACCCTTTAGCAAAAACACTTTTCACTTTTGAGATACGAACTTTATCGCCAATTTTCACATCACTTTTCACATGAGTGCGTTTACGTTGGAATGATTCACGCTCTTTATCTACATTGTCAGCATTTACATCTACTGGTCTGAGTCCAATAGAACGATGGATAGAGTGATTGTAGGCATGGAGTGTATCTTGTAGAACCTTTGTCCAATTTTGTGTCAAGTTGGCAGTAAAATGTCGCCACAAGCGATTTTTTAATGTGCGATTAAAACGTTCAACGAGTGCAGCTTTATAAGCGCTCTTTACACTAAACAACTCAATGTCATGCCTCTCAAATAATCTTGTCACATGCTGATTTTCAAACTCTTTTCCTTGATCACTCTGAATTCTTTTTGGAATGCGACCTTCTCGAAAAATTGTTTGGAATGCTTTTGCTACTCCTTTCCCTTCTTTAGTTTTTAAAGGTTGAGCCCACGCATAACGCGAGAAAATATCAATGACGGTTAAAATAAAATTATTGCCCGAGTTATGTTTTGAAATGGAGGCAACATCACACAAATCTGCTTGCCACTGTTCATCGATGTCATGAACAATATAATGGCGGGTGCGGTACTTCTTTTTCGCTTGTTTGTGGAGTGTATAGGTAGCCTGACCCTTTAACCATCGTTTCACTTGTGATTGTGGAAGACCACTCGCTTTTGATAATTTCTTGATAGATGCAAATCCTGCCGGATGTTTTACATCATAATAGATTGACTTCAAACGTTCAGTCGATGACGGCTGACTCTTTTTCCTCCTTCTCATCTTTTTGTTTTCTTGCCTTTCTACATTTACAACAACTGCAGCATTTAGCTTTAGCGGTTTTGCGATCGTGTTCACATTGCTTAGGGGTTTCATTATGAGAGCTGGCGCAGCAAGTGCAAGTAACAACGACATTCACCTCTGGCGGCTCATTACATGGCAAGCAACACATCTGCTTCATATTAATAGTCTGAGAACATGTATTTCCTAGGAGGAGCTGTTTTACGTTTTCCTTTTACCAGTTTTAGTGGCGATGTAGATCTACGTCGAGTTCTTCCTCTTGTTTGCTTAGTGAGTGTGGGAGGGGATGTAGCAGGTGACGTCTTAAACCAATTTGTTGGCATTTTCATCGCCTGAGGCATTGGAGTAGTAGCCACTGTTGAATCAAGTTCTTTCAATGTCTCATTATTTAAAGCAAATTTTGGTACATTATGCTTTTTCAATAGTTTAAGAAAGTATGACCAACCAGGTGGAACATAGCCCTGACGGCGCTTTCTACGTGTCGCATACTGAATCAAGTCTTCATAACGTGAAGCATTAATCACTTTATTTTCATCTGTAATGATTTCTCCTCTATCATTTACATTGAGATGGGGTTCAATACTGTTGAAAAGAGATATGGCATGTGCGCGAGATGCTAAAGGTGTAGCAGTCGATACAGAGTCACGCATCTTATTCTTCAAGTTTTTCAATTGCTCAACAGTTTCCGATTGTAATAATACAGCACGATGTGGATCTTTGATGTGAACATTTTGCTGATAATCTATTTCTTTCCTATACATTTGATTTGCAAGAGGTTGCTTTACTTGCTGCATGGCAGTCAATTGTACATATTCATCCTGAGGAATAACAATCATGCGAGAATAAGAACTCATAGTTTGTAGATAATCATGGGAGTTTTCAAAATATCACTTCGAAATCTAAATTCTTCCGGACACTCTTGCGTAAAGTCAATGAATAAGTAACCGTATGGTTTTTCAGTAGCTGCTTGAAAAATTTCAATTAAGGCTTTTGATCCTCTGGGTGCAACTTGTCGCGCTAAAATTTCAAATTGACTTTTATCTCGCGGATTCTTGAAAATAGCATAATAGTGTGTATTCAGGTTTCGTGTACGAGCTTCTTTTCCATCAGGAAACAAATTTTGTGTGATATAGATGATAAAGCACCTTTTATGGTGTGCTGCGCGAGTGAACATATCTGTAACATCTTTTGAATTCTTACTTTCTTTTAATAAATCATCCAATACAACAACATCATTAGACTGAAGTTTATCCACTGGAATAATTCCTTCATGTCGAATAAAGTTGCGACTTTGCAATTCCTGAAACAGCGACGGTTGATAAATACCATAACACCAAATCACTCGATTGATAGGTTCCTTAAACAACTCCCTTCTTTTATCCAATAAATTCAGCGTGAAAACAGTTTTACCTGCATGAGATGGACCTGATACAGTCAGAACTTTATCACATTGAAGTCTGAAATCCATTTTATTACTTTGAGATTCAACATTTGCATAATTAACGCTTAGAGCCAAAGATATTACCCAATAGGTTGCCCACGGCAGGAGCTATCATTGGAAGTATTGCTGAAAGGAAACCGCCCTTTTGTGTTAGAGTTTTCTCTTTCTTTGAAGGGTGACTTTAGGATTGGAGATGAAACGCAATTTCGTAGCATATCGCTTAAGTAACTTTCGTTGTTTTGGCGCTAATTTCTTCGTCCTCAACTTCCTCACATGAGAAATAATTTCACAAATGAATTTATCGTTAGCATGTCGTATAGCATTGTATCGCTGATTTGCTTTCATTCGTCGGAGAGCTTGAATGGCTGAAGAAAACTTTTGACTTTTACGTTTCGTCATTTTACGTTTCGCCATTTTCCGTATTAGTCTTTGCTAAAACCTATCTTTACCACATTTGCATAGGTACTAACTATTGCGACATAAGTGACACTCGAAATGAGCAATATCACAGTGGTTACATTGGCAAAGTTGAATGCAATTACGTATGAAACAGCGTTGACAAAAAGCATGCTTACATCTCTTGAAGATGCGCTTTTCATTTCCATCCTTTCGCTTACATACATCGCAACACATAGTTTCACCGTTACTGATGTCTATAGCAAGTCTTTTTGAAGATATGAATTTGCTAGCCTTTTCTAAATAATAGACGCATGTACAGAAGGAATATACTTCGAGAGTGAGCAGACATAGCTCGAAAACCAGTTGTGCTACAATCAAGTACCACTGCATTTTCAATTTTTCTTTATGGAAAGTTGAATGTGAATATCTGAAATCGCTTCAATCACTAGACTGCTACCATGATGGTTAAATGCGTTAAGACGTTCAGCAATTTTTATCATATGTCTTTTAAAAAATTCTTGGGGGTGATCTACCACTTCCATTGAGTAAGAAGCAAAATGGAAAGAGCGACTTTCCACCTCTTGCTTTCCAAAATGACTAAACTTAATTTTCGCAACTAATCGCGCCATGATAATGCTATCAGAGAATGTATTCATTAATTCTAGAAATAGAGTGCTAGCATCATCGACCACTGCTTCGATGTCGGTCTCATCTTTATGAAATTTTATCACATAATCTCGAACAGCTCCTTTTAAACTTTGCCTATGAAAACGTAATGTTCCGCAGTCGTTTGAGAAAGACATGATCGCCCTTTATCTAACCCATCCATTGCATGAAAACAACAACTCTTCTCATAGTAACATTTATTGAATAACGGTAACAAGCATGCATTATAAATCAATGGTTTGAAAGAGATAAAATAGATACAGCTGATAACTATCATACAGCGAGCAATGATAACCATACAGGACTTTGGCAGTGTTGAGGTAAGGAGGAAAGAAGCATTGGTTATGAACGTAGCTACTACAACGAACAGACAAAATAGGAACACACAAATCCTTAAAACGTTTCGTGACTTCATGATAATGTTGATTCACTCTACTATCCCAAGGCGGGAGCAAAATATCATCAATGATTAGATTGGGAAATACTTTCCTCTCCTTACCAGGATTATTACAAAAGATGCGTATAACATTGAAAGCAGCTACCCATCGTTTAAAGTCAATAAGAAGAGCACTTTCACAAGAAAAGCCATAGTCTTGCAAATATTTCAGATTAAGTCCATGAATGTCTTTTCTCGCCCATTGATCAACATTGGGATCGCAGTTGGCATGTTGATGATAGACACTAACAATCTGATATGTCCAATTGTTCATAGCAATAGCACTGAGCTCCTGTACAGGTTCACCCTCACAATCCATAAAAATGATGATAGAAGCCTAAAACGGAAATTTACACATCTAAGGAAACGTTCTATAACATATTACAAAATGAAGAATTACATCGATGCTTTTCACGACAAAATACACAAATGATATGATGGCAATGAAGAAGTAAAATGTATCTAATAAGACCACGTCTACGACACTCAAAGCACATAAGCGAATTGTCATAGGGTAGAGTTAGGAAAGGACTAGCAATTCTCCTTCTTTGATTTGCGTTTTGATGTAGCATTCTTCTCCGACTTGCGCTTCGTACCACTGCTGTTAAGGATTTGATCAATTATGTCGTCCACGTTGGGTGGTTTCGGAATATATAGGATGGATTCCATATGCATGGAGAGAGAGGCTATTTTATTATCCTTGTGTCGACCATAATATAGCCCATTCACTTTGAAAAGGATATCCCAAGTACCTTCTCCGAGCTCATCACATCTGATGGGTATTGAATGATCTCCATCCTTCTTATAGTAAGTACACCAATGTGATACCGGTAGGCAAATGTGATTACCATCCCAAATCTTTCTCTCGCCTTCCACTCTTGAGCAAGAGGAGTAGGAATGTCCATATTTAATGTCACGTACTCCTCAATAATATCAAGTTGGTGGCGAATGTACGGACTCACGGGGATCAGTATGTAGTCCCCATACTGATTGTGCATTATCTTGACATCCGTGGAAGGGAGCATTCCCGTTTGGAGTACTACGCTATGATCATCATAACGCAAGGCTTGTTTAAATTTACGCTGTAGCGGTGTAGGATTATGTACCTTGGATGTTTCTTCCACTGGCCTCAGTTGTAGATGATCTGACCGTAGCGAACCTTTTAACGTTTGACCGCCATTTTGTCCTACTAGTGCAGCAGATGGAGTAGATGCCTGAAAATGAAAAAAGATTGTATTAAGTTTACGTTCAAGGGAGGAGAGGGAGGAAGTAGCGACTTACCATTTTAGTTGGATAATAGAACAGGGAACTAGAGAGAGAGAGAAAATGTGCGTCCGTCACTCGTGTGATTCAACGATGGAATGATTCTCACTGTGGAAGGCTCGCTATTTATAAAGAAATGCTTGATTCTCATTGGATGATGATCCTCATTGGACAATAACATCAAGCTGATTCCAAATCTGGCCTCCGTTTACCCATCCGAGCCTTCGTTTTGGTGCTACAGCCCAAAACGTCCCAAATTCTAACTCTGTCGTTTTTCGCCAATGTCCCAAAATCTTAATGGCGTCTCACATCTAAACGAAGACAGATAGGAACAAGCCGATTCTTTCACTGAATTTGTCTCATTCTTAGCTTTCAAACGAGCTATCGCACGACAAAATCCGTCCACTGGAAGCCAAAATCGAAGCAAGCTGTCCAGAGGGGGGGGGAGGTCAGTGAAATTTGATGAAAAATGTTTTGGTGACGGTCCCAGGTCGAAATTCCACACTTTGGAAAATTTTCAAAATTTTACCCATACAAAGTCACTCTGACACTTAGGATTTTTTCAGGTGAGCGAGCTCCGACCTAAAATCTTGTAACCGCTCTAACTTTTGAACGAAGACAGATAGGAACAAGCCGATTGTTTCACTGAATTTGTCTCACTCTTAGCTTTCAAACGAGCTATCGCACGACAAAATCCGTCCACTGGAAGCCAAAATCGAAGCAAGCTGTCCAGAGGGGGGGGGGACGTCAGCCGAAAATTTTTTCTCTCCGATTGACTTGAAACTCACCATAGCGATGCAGAATTTCACGCTGAATCCGAATCTGACCTCCGTTTTCTCATCCGATGCTTCGTTTTGACGCTACACACCAAAACGTCCCAAATTCTAACTCTGTCGTTTTTCGAAAAATGTTGAAAATTTTTTCTCACCGATTGCCTTGAAACTCACCATACCGATGCAGAATTTCACGCTGAATACGAATCCGACCTCCGTTTTCTCATCCGACCACTCCTTCCACTCGAAACAACCCATTTTACAACCCAACATTCAGCAGATTGCACGAAAAACATCACACACTATAGCCTCAAGACTAATCCTGGCGGTCGCCCAAGTCCACCACGACACTCTATCGTTCCAGAGGGGGGGGGACGTCAGCGAACAGTTTGTGAACCCACCTGGTCGGCACACCACGACAGACTACAACCTCTGCCGTTCCAGAGGGGGGGGGACTCAGACCCGAAGCACCACGGCGGCCGACCACGACACTCTGCCGTTCCAGAGGGGGGGGACGTCAGCGATGGCGGCCATCTTGCGCTATCTGGTGTTCGCCGTTTTCTTACTACTTACGACCACGCTGCGTGCATGCGGGCCTTCAAAATCTGAGGCCGATTGCTAAAATCGCAAGTTATCAAATGCAAGTCCTTCGTGCAATCATCTCAAGTAAAATTAATCATTGAAGCCCTATGTCAGCATGATACACGAACACTTGTTCGACACGAACATTTGTTCGACAAATTTTCGAACACTTCTTCGACACGACATTTGTTCGACACGAACACTTCTTCGACACGACATTTGTTCGACACGGACACTTCTTCGACACGACGTTTGTTCGTTATTAAGCAATTATAGTCTTTTTCTTTTTCAGATTGTGTATTTTTTGAGAATTTGCATTTTTTTAATACTTTTTGTCTTACATTAATTTTTTTCCTTTCTAAAAAAATATAATTCTTGCATCGCATAGATTGAACTAGAAGCGTATTTGTAATTTAAGATATTACCCTAAAGACGAAAGATAGCCAGTACCTAAAATTCTATTCATGTTAAATCCATAAACAATTATTTCATTTAAAAATGTACAAGATGTCACAGTCCATGGTCTGGTCATCTGGACTGTGTCAGTCCTTTTATAGTAATCCAGCTATGGTGCTGTGATAAACTGACCTGGTTTGGCCACATATAAAGTATACATGTAAAATCATTGATGCAAGATCTTTCCGATCAATCAATGCTAGATAAAGCATTATTCATGCAGAACTTGTCGAAGAAGTGTTCGTGTCGAACAAATGTCTTGTCGAAGAAGTGTCCGTGTCGAACAAATGTCTTGTCGAAGAAGTTTTCTGTCGAACAAATGTCCGAAAACATAGATATCAACTTGTCGAAGAAGTGTCTGTGTCGAAGAAGTGTACCAGATCCGTCAGCATTACACCGAGTATTTATGCAAGTTGCTAAATGATTGTTATTCATAACAGTAACGAAAACAAACAATTGTCAGGTATTCTTTTTTGATAAAGAAGTTACAGCTAATCAACGCTTAGCACGTTGATGCTTTTTGAATTGTTGAAGGGAAGTTTTACGAATGGAATTCTTCAATTCCTTTTTAATGCTATTGAAGACGATGTTACGAGTAGTACATGAATACAACAGGAGTCGCTCACTCTGTACTCGATGATTATCACAACTAAAATATTCCAAAGATGACTTTTTATGTAAAAATAGACACGACGAAGCATTGGATGAATCTGCATTGGATGAAAATTTGAACGGTTTTTAACTAACAATAACGAGACATCGGCAAAAGTATTGAACAAAGGTTTACTTGGAATTGCTTAACCACCACGATTTGTTCCACATTATTGAAAGGATCAATGGGATCAAACTGTAATTGCTCAGTACATGCTGAACAATCATCTTTTAATAGTTTGTGTGAAATGTCGCCTGCAGTGTAAGTATCAACTTCATTTTCATATTCCGACAAAGAATAATAATCCGAAATATCATCCAATTTATCGTATGGCGAAGATGGCTCTCACGTTCCAAAAACATTTGACAGATCGAATGAGCCGGAAGTTTTCAAAACATGTAAAATCTGCAAAATTTTCTCGGATTTCTTCACGTCGTATAACAATGCCAAGAATCGACCTTCAAACCTGTGACGGTAAAAACTAAATATCCTAGTCAGTTTGGAAACGAGAGGTCAGTACGTCATACTCCTCAAGAAGAGATTCGAATAGAAATGGAATGCCACAGAAGAGTGGAAAACATTTGTCGCTTTTACCGGACAATCCTGTATGGACCACTTCCCTAAAGATGAGCAATTGATGGCAAATTTTCCACTAGATCGACTTTATCAAGTACATGTATATCTCCATAATTCTGTGCATACGAAAATATTTCCATCACTTGACTTGTCATTGTTAAAACACAATTCGACAGAATACGGATCCATGATGATGACATCCTTTATGGGAGAGTTCTACTCTACACGTAAAAATATTATCGATTCTATAGCGCCCAAGACTTCAGGCATTCTGTTAGATAATTAATAAAATCACATCTATGATGAAAAGTCTGAGTGACCCATCCGGGTGATTTCATATTATGTAAGTCAGTAATCGAGTATATTTTGTCCATTCTCTGAAGCTGATCTAACTCATCAGGGAATTATCCACGTTCAGTGGGACATCTGCGAGACGTAGTAGCTGCAGCTTTCGCTGACAGTGGATAAGAAAATATAGTTGTCACGGGATTCTTATCACATTGAAGTCGCTTCTGTCCACTACGAGTAACGCTGATGAATTTCTTTTCAAAATGATTTTCACACACTAGTGTATTTTTGTCGTATCGATGAAATCCATCGTTTACGTAATTTTCCGTTTGATTCTTTCGTGAATGAGAACTCAGTCATGTATCAATGCGCGGAATAGCCGCTTTTACATTGAGAGACAACACTTTTTAACCATCTCGTCGCTGTCGATGCAGCTGAATGAATGGGTTGTGATGGAAGTACTCGTGGTGAGTCACAACTGCACATGAATACAATCGTTATTCACTATCCTCTATATATGCGTTATCCGCAATGACCTTATTCTATGCGTAACTTAAGTGTTTTTTTCTTGAAGAAAGGAGGGATCGCATGTAGACATCTGACCGTGTGGTGACCACGTTACTTGTCATAATGATCGCATTCACTAGAAAGAACAATCGGCCTCCGTTTTTCTTTCCTAAAATGCACATGGCCTGGCCGTATATCTAGTAGGTCGTGCTACAGACTCCTAGAATAAGGCCACGCTGACCTCGAGTTATCCCATCAAGAAAGGTGAATTAAACTGAGCGTAGAAAAGTGAAGATAGAAGTGAATCATAGTGAGCTGCCTCTTTGTGATCGCAGAATTCGATTTAACGAATCATAATCAAGTACAAAGCTCTAACACAGTTAGAACGCGTTCGTCAGCTTCTGCGTTGATGATTTGACATGCCATCATGTACATGATGAAAATAAACTGAAAATCATCAATCACTCTTCACTCTTAGATAAAAAGAGTAAAAATATGAAAATAGCATCAAGGTACGAAGCAACTTACCTTGGATTATAATCATCAACAAGCCAATGAACATAAACATTTTTCCTTGATCTGCACTGCAAAAGGTAAGACAAAATCGTTAATGTACGGAATAGAAGTAGACAATTAACCAAAAAATGACGATATCAATCAATCAAACATGATGGCATTGTTTTATCCTAAGACGGGAATATGCATAAAAGAGCAGCACCTCGGCGGATAATCTGATTTAACACATTAAACGTGGTGGCATGTACTCGCATATATGCCAGGCAACTTTCCTCCATTTATGCTTCATTTTGCGGGTGAAAATTAGTTTTCCGGATTATTTCTTTTTGACAGCACATCTTCGAACGATGTTAAGGATATATGATGTGAAATCACCTTTATACATTTGAGGGAAAATTCGAATTGCTTGTAAAACCGCTTGCTACGTTGAATTGTTTTTGCAGCACGTCTTGAGTTGAAGGTGGATTATGTCCCCGCCTCTTGACCTCTACTGGCTGGACTCTGTCCTTCTTTCAAATGCCTGAGGTACATTTCAGTCAATAGCGACTCTATTTTTTTTTTGATAGATGCTAATCTTTCTCTATTATACATTTAATTTTCGAGGCTGTGCATCTTAAATGTACAGGACCGCGCTTGGTCGGGTTTGAGCGTCCAGGATTAAGCGGTCGAAACGCGATCGTCCTGACCAAGTGTCTGTTGATGACCTCATTAAAAATAGTCAAATAATTTGTATGCATATTTTGTACAATTCTATTTCACGTTTTAGCTTAAGGAACTAATATTAATTCTCTTACACACTTGGTAGATTTTAGATAGCGTAATCCCGCTGTGTTATTAGCTAGATCTGGTATTTTGATTGGAAACAGACCTGTCCTCTTATCATCTGAATGGGCAGACTGTTAAATAGGATCTTTTCAATATATAAGTGATAAACATAATTTTGAACAGAACGACTTACTCGCCAATTCATTACACATGAGGAGAGGAGAAGCGTTGTTTGTCCTTCTAGTAAGTATTTTTAAAATTTGTAGACATTTTAGGATATAAAAATTTTCTTTTAAATCATACTTTGTACCTATTGAAAATTAACTTAGATCATTAGCTTGTTTTTTTTTAACTTTGTTACCTTGACGCACTTTGCTACGTTGAATCGTTAACCGTTAAAGTTGACGTATATTTTAACGCAGTACAAAAGTCTGGTGTTTAAATTTTGCTTAATTCAGTGGCAAGTATGCACAAAAGATGTACAGTGCTTCTCATAAGTCTTGAAATGGGTCACGAGAACTTTTATTTTTCTGGAAAGGCCACATAGATGCATTAGTGAATGGAATTTCATCATCTTTCCCCTACACATAAATTTGATTACATTTTCATGCTGCTGCATCAAGGTTAGGTTGTGATTACTTTCTTTTCGCAAAAATTCGTTCAATTTCTGAAATTTTGCTCATTGGATCGTTAAGCTCTCATGTCAAATATGATACACAAATATCTATGATTTTGTGATGATAAGTTGGGCAGAAAGCAACTGAAACGGAACCGCTTTCAAAACAATTGAAAGAAGATAAGAAGACGGCGGGAAGATCACGATCACTATTTATATTACAGCAGTGCCGGTGTACATATGATTGATGGTCAAATATTTATGCTCTACATGCGAACTTATTCTCATCGTGCCGCAGTGGATAATAGAAATAATCACTGAAAATTGTGCAAGAAATAAGATTACACAATTCGCCTGTTGTATGTCGAACCGTCGTATGAGGAAAATCGCAGTTTTGAGAAATCAGCGATTGAAGTTTTGATCGTTTTTAAGCTGACAGTGTGCTCATTATGATAGGTCGATTGTCAAGATTTTGTATGACAAGAAACTACAGGAAATTATCTCTCCTGTAGTTATTTCATTTTACTTCAATTCATCATTTTCATTGCGTAATATGGTTTTTCGTAAAACAATAACTCATACGACACTTTGACAGACAGAAATCATTTACTGAATCTGATACTACACTCATACGACACTTCGACAGACAGAAATCATTCACTGAATCTGATACTACACTCATACGACACCTCGACAGACAGAGACATCTCATACTACATGTACAATCTTACGACTGTGAATATCATTCAAGCTTCCTGTTTAACTCTCAGCCCAGTAGGCCTACACCAGTACTTTACTCTATGGCCTACACGTGTAGGAAAATAAAACAAAATGCTTAATCCAACTGTGATGAAATTTTATATTATCATTGCATAAACTATCTCAGGCAGGACTCCGAAAAATCTCTAACAGAATCCTCAGGACGAATGAGGCAGGCTAGAGTAAAAGTTTCTGTGATCCGGATGACGAATGACAGGAATGTCTCCGCTGCACAGAGACATCAAATCTTGATGCTTCGCTGACGTCATCACTGGTGGCTGGTTTCGTGATGGACTGGGCAAGTCGAAAGGAACTCACTGTGATCGACGATTCTTGCTGAGGTCGATAGCGACGAAATCTTCTGACAGATGCGAGGTCTTGAAGAACAGCTTTCGCTCTTCGCCTTTCCTCACTTCTATCTGGGCCATTCTTTTCCAGTTCACTTGCTCCCCCAGCTCACTGGTCCAAATGCGCAGAACTCCTATCTCCTGTGAAAGCCTCTGCCAGTCCAGCACCATCTCGGTTGTTATCTCAATGACATGCAGTGGTTGTCTTCTGGAGCATCGGATGATGGAAACCAACCGCGCAGGAACTGACAGCTCTCCAGCTCGTCTAAGTGCACGCTCAACACATGAATGGATGCAGTCATTCTCATTTTGGCTATGATGCGGCACCATGATTGTCAGACAAATTCTTTTTTATGTTCTCCGCATATGACGTATAGCATCATGGCCGGTAAAATTGAGTCTTTGTTTTGGTCTGAGCACCCGTCACAAAACATATCCACCGTCTCCGTCCCACAAGAATCGAGCTGTGACAGATATTGATGAACACATGAAGCGATCTCGTTCGCGCCTCGTCCGGCAACACAATCATGCCAAACAAAGGCCCAAGCATCCTTTGAATGGAGATTGTAGGTGGTAAAGTTGTAATTGCTCAATCTGTGTTTGTAGAAAATCTCTGATCGATTAGACTGAGGGAGAAAAATCACCTGTTCCAAATCAAATGCGAATGCTGCATGGCTATCATTTACACTGGCTTCCAATTTGCTCGCTTCCTTGTCAGATCTTGTCTTTTCCTTCTGTGCTATGTGGTCCTCATACTTTTCTCGAAGCGCGTCACTGACACCTGGAACTTCTCTGACAGTGAGACACAATCCACATTCATCTTTCTTCGGCAGAAAAAAGCTCAAATTTTGAGTCTTGAAAATTCTGAAGTATTTTTCGTACGATGCCACGTCCGTCTCCTCATTCTCTGCTTTGTACATGAGATACATTTTTGTCACAGACAAGTCAGGAGAAAGAAAATTTCGGGTGGTGTCCTTTCTCTTATAATGAGACTCAATTCGAGGGAATCGATTGATGTGGGCCAAAATGCGATCTGTTCCTTTAACTGCGGCTATCGCTCTGATTCCCAGAAATCCTCCTCTACCTTCGCCTTCTACCACTCCTTCAGAATCCCTCTTCTTGAACAATGTGTTGACCTGCCGTTCAGAGATTCCTAAGGTTGAAAGGAACATCTTCTTGCAGACTGCTTTTCGACGTCCATCAGCAGTCAGAAAGTACCGATTCGTGTGTACTCTTCGCATGCCCGTACGATTTTCACAATCCTCCTGTGTGATATTCAGGTTTAAGTAGTTTCGCTTTGCGTCCAAATTTGGTAGTGAGTAATAGGCATTGAATATTGCCTGACGCTGTTCACTAGTAACATCCCTGCATTGGAGATTTCTCGATGTACACCTTGAATTCTCTGAACATGGTTCATCGATGCTGGCCGCCAGCTTCACATTCCTTGTCTTCTCTTACTCATATTGCTTGCCTGCATTTCTTTTCCTCTTTATTACTGTTCCTTTTCTGTTCGAAGTATTCGAAGAGGGAGGCTCAAACGGTGATTCTTCAGGTGGGGGAGCGTCAAGATGAAAATATTCTGGAACAAGTTGACTCGTTGGAGTGAAAGAGCCGTTTTCTGCATCATGTGGGTTCGTTGCAGTAGGTGTATTTTCTGGATCCTGTTGGTCCGTCGAAGTTTCAGCATAATTCGAGACAAGTGCCAACGCTGTTGTGACAAAGGACGGGACATCAGCATCTGGGAAGCTTTCCAGCTCAATGGATTTTGACTGCACTTCAAGGGAATGAGACGTGAAGACGATGTCTTCCATTGGCCCCAATAGCTGCGTGAAGGAATCCTGCAGTGAATTTGAGAGAAAGTCTGCTCCTTGAAATTCAGATACGTCATCAAAAAGAGGGAATTCCGTTTGGACTTTTAATAGACTTATTGAGACACTATGAAGTTAGTCTGCATTGCTATGCTGTCTCTATGACGTCTTAACTTCTCGAGCACTATGTACACTAGAGTATAAAGCAAAATAGTGGCCCTTATGAATAAAAACCCGATGTCCATGACAAAAATCCAGTTCATGAAATATCGATCAGAAAATCTTCACCGAGCAATCTATGCATCTACAACTTGAGGTCTTCATGAAGTCGGCCATAGACAAAAAAGCTAAGTTGTTGATTCCTTTGGTTGATTGCACAGAATTTCAGTGGATATGGGTAGAAATGTGGGAATCCGGAATAACGACTGTAAGGAAGTTTCTCTGTGCAATATACATGTACAAATGAATTCACTCATTGGAGGAAGGAAACATAGAGAACTACGCAATCTAGGGATTGAAGAAAAAGCAGCGTTCATGCTTTTCCAACTACTGATCATTGAACTGGCTGGATAGCTGTTCAACAAAGAAGGCTATGACTGACTTCATGATATTCCACACCTCAAGTTGTAAAATCATAGATTCTGCTGCAAGTTCTTCGAGTCATTTTTCAAGTGAAACACTTCCGGTACACTTTGATACGCTTTTTATTCATACGGGCCATTATGTTGCAGTGACAGAATAACAATAGAATTTTTCGCGTATGGTAAACTAAAGTAGATTTTTGCAAAGCAAACGCAGAAGGCGAAGATGAAATTTCATAAAAAATTATAATATACTTTTGTGCTGCAGCAGATTGCGGTAACAAGATAATAAAAATTATAGTTTTTTAAGGAAAATTATAAAATATGCTAAATATGTATGCATCCAAGATGTTGTAGCCTAATCGTGCGGGCCCTCTCCTGTACCCGTACATGAAACAGTGAAAGAGAACGATGTATTTCTGTTGCATCATTTTGTATTATCATTTACATTGAATGGAGCGAAATGGAAGTGAATAGGAGAATTAGAGCAGGGGTCGGAGCCTATCAGAAAGTGGCAGGAGTGTTGGGAGACAGAAGGATCAGCAAAGATATCAGACGGAAAGTGTTAGGTGTGTGTAATTCCAGCAGTCACATATGGTCTGGAAGCAATGGCGCTCACCAAAGATCAGCAAGATAGACTGCAAGTATGTGAGAACAATTGGCTGAGGAGGTTGTGTGGAATGAAGTTGGTTGACAGATGAAAACTTGCAGAAATGAGACTCGAAGTCGGACTGAAACGAACGATGACTCAGAAGATTGTGGGAAGGAGACTATCTTGGGCCGGACATGTGGCAAGAATGAATGAGCAGAGGCTACCCAGGCGAATGGAGCAAGAAATGAGTGTGCGAAGAAGAGGAAGACCGAGAATTCGTTGGAGTGACTGTGTCAAAGGAGATTTCCAGAAGGTGGAGGAAGATTGGAGAAGTTGGAGAAGCGACGCAGAAGACAGAGTCGTATGGCGGAGAACTGTGCACAATGTGGTTGAAGTATGGAGCCGCTGTCATTTTACTTGACTGTGTTTCCTGATATCGTTTCATGTGGTGTTACCCTGATGGTTTGTGGACTGTAGCTAGTTTGTGTTTCCATGAATTTTATGATGTATATGAACTGTCTCCTTTTTATCTTGTTTGTATGAATCCCCCCTACCCCATTTATATGGGAGAAAGGGGTTGTTAAAATAAAAAAAATAAAAAATAAATTTACAGCTGACCTGTTGTACCATTTATGCTACATATGAAAATAATTGGCATAATTACTTAAACCCTAACCCCCTATTCCAATACCAAGACTGTGATAGGGAAAATAAGGTTAGACTTATCGCTGTCCCTAAACAATAAAATAAAGGTACGTATCACACATGACTGATCTTGTTGATTATAGTTACCCTTTCCCTAACACAGTCTAGACGCGGGGAAAGTAATACTGAAACTTTAAAGTAACTGAATAACCTACGTACATGTACTTCTCGTGGTAATACTTAGATATAGTCCAAAACACGAATGTTAGGCTACTGACGAAGGATACACACAAGCGAATCTGTAGGCAGCGCGAATCAAACGTCGATTATAATCGGCAGTGTTTCTGAAAATAAAATGCACGATGAACAGAGATTGGATTCTTGTGGATTATGCGGATGTCACTCGGCATTAACTACACACATTCTTCGACGATATTGAGCAGCACTGCTGCTGTCGAATGACTCTGATCGTTGTAACTGAATTCGATGGCCGCACGGTGTGTGTTCATTGATCACAATGAGTCAGCATGACGCATTGTATTCAATGATGATCATCTGAGTCATCATCACACACAATGAAAGCGGGAAAAGCTGAATATTGGTTGATGAAAAGATGGCAAAAATGCAGAAATACTGCAAACGTTTGTTCAGCTCATGGCACTCGCGTCATGAATAGAACGAATTAGGATGGATTGATCAGCAACCTATAAGTGATTTTATTTTCAGGTGATCCAACAGACATGTTCACTACTGTATTTTTTATGCAATATTTCAGTAAATAACGTGGGTCTATTGATATCTTATAATAAACAGCAGTATTCAATATCATTATACATTACATCCCCACTAGGTTGCAAAACGGCGTCGTATCATTGTTCAAACACACAATATATTTCTGTCGAACTGTCGTATCAGTTATACGACACTCAATAATGCGAAAATCTGTCTGTCGAAGTGTCGTATAAGTTATACGTCGGTTCGACAGACAGAATTTGTCTCTCAACAGTTATACGACGATATTGATGTGGCCATACCGTCGAAACGGCTGAAAATTCAAACTCGACATCTTGAAATTCAGAAAATTCACGAAATTTTGGTCAAGATGATGTAAAAATCTCAAAATCGAAATTTTGGTCATACGACGGTTCGACAGACAACAGGCGAATTATTTCCAAAAGAGTCTCCAAATTCGATTACTGCAGCTTCGCCGAACGTCAAGTAGCCGGGAACAATTAGAAAGGTGTCATCGAGTCCACCAATCGCCAGGGTGTGGTGCTATGTTAACCTGTGTGAATCTGTTTGCTTGGACTCTTATGAAGACATACATCATTCAACTCTTTTACGCCATGGGTCAATTATTTGATGAGCTTGGTTCTTCTACGTTCATGTGCTTCAAAATGGATCATAAATATATAGATGACGCTATCTGTTCAATTCAAGACAGGGCTAGTCTTTGTTTGCTTTTTACTGTGTGCTTGGTTTGCATGCTGTATGGAGAATGCATGGACATAAATAATAGAAATGTCATCACTTAAACTATTTCAAATGCTTGCATCCGTTGAACAGTTGAACATCGATAACAGCTCTATAAAGCATGTTTAGTAGTGGAACTCATTACTGCAGGTAACACAGCAATTCATAATTTTCCGATAACAAAAAATATGCACAGCATGTAAATAGTAGGCCTATTAAATAGTATGTAGAATGTGTTAAGTAGTATAATAGAAGTGAATTTGAAATAGTGACTATTATGTAGGCATATCATGCGAAGAGTCAAATGATATTCCAAACGGTTTCACTCCCTTCTGTTGTGGCTACTCATGGAATGAAGATCTAGTATACAAAATAATACATAAGCCATTTCAGTCAATAGAAATAAAAATACAAATCAGACAGAATTCAAACTAGGTTTAAGCATAGAAATAAAGATTTGTTCCTGTCTCTCTCGGTCCATTTTAATAGCATTTGGACTTAGCTGGTAAACTGGAGCTGCTTCGAATTTAGGTGTTATTGATCTTGCACAAGAAGTTATGTGCTTGATAACATTCAGGTTAGCACAGTTAGAGTGCGTTGTCTATGCACAGTTAACCTATTGCGAAAGTAGTCGCCACTTTGTCCAACATATAGTTCGTTACAGCCTTTGCATCTTAAAATATATATGATGTTTTTGGATAAGCAATTTATGTTCATTTATATTTCAAATGTTATTGCTTCACTAATTGTTCCTTTGTTAATTCGAAAGTTGATGCACTTGCCTGTAATAATAACTGGACAACAACCACATCTTGTTTAGTCACACCTACTACCACCCTTTAATGTTGATCGGTTATTTTTGTTTAGGAGGCTTAAAAGTGAGCGAGGTTGTTTCCATGACCTCATGATCTTATACCTCTGAAAAGGATCCATTAACTTCAAGCTGTTGCTGACAGGTGTAATCACATTATTGAAGACGTCAGGGTTGTTCTTGTTGCATGTACTTACAAAGGGAATAATATCAGTTGTAATCGGAGATGCTGAGAAAGGGTTCACATTTTGCTGTCTGGCACGATCGAAGCCAGATTGGATTACACCGTGAGGGTACTTTAGTTTCAAAAGTTTTGCTCTTAATTCTGATAGCTGTTTGTTTTGGCTAGATTCTTTTGAGACAATGTTGAGAATTCTTTTCGCTAACGCACATGGAACATTTTTCAAAACCTGTTCAGGGTGATTAGAATGCAAGTGTACATAATTCTGGGTATCAGTCTTCTTTCGGTAAATATCCACTTCTAAATTTTGCATACCTTTGTAAATTAGTACGTCTAGGAAATTTATTCTGTCTAGACTTTGATTGGTAACAAAATTTACATTGCAATGGAGGCTACTCAAAAAAACGTCTCGTTAAATACCTCTATGTCTCCGAACTCCTATCCCAAATAATGAAGCAATCATCTACAGTCCGTTTCATAAAAAGTGGATCATCCTAAAATTTGACTAAATAAAACATAAGTATGATACAGAAAACATTTTTCATGTTATTTCATGTCCCTAATATATTTAAATGTCCTTATATAATCTGATAAGCTATGATACAGTAACGGTTCTTAAGAAGCTAATATTTTGTGGCCCTACCCTTATTGTCAATGACATTACCAATTCGTCTAGGCATTGATTCGATGATATCGTTGATTTTTGACTGATCTAACTTTCTCCACTCTCTTTTTAACAGTGACGTAAGTTGTGATACGCCATCTGTAGGTAGCAGTGAACGACGAACGTTACGTTTTAGAATACTCCATACATTTTCTATGGGATTCAGATCAGGAGAACGAGCTGGCCAAGATAATGTCCTAAGCCCTAATTGAGACTTGCATAAATTGACTCTACTACTCCTGTGACACGTAGCATTATCATCCATAAATAACCAAGTCGATGGATCACCAAGTTGATCTGTCATTTGGCCAATGTTCATTCGTAAAACATTCACATAGCGTTCAGAATTCATGGTTCCTTGCTGTATGTGAAGTTCAGAGCGGCCATTGGTCCAAATGCCAGCCCAAATCAGTAGAGTCGCACCACCTTGTACCCGGGGACGATGTAAATGTCTCGGAATTTCCTGATCAGATTTTATCCATAATCTCAATCGACCATCACTATCCTTCAGACGGACTGATGCCTCATCAGACCAGACAACCCGATCCCATTGATTTCGCCAGTGACAATGACTCATTGGCCATCTGAGACGTCTTTTTGTATGCTGATCTGATAATTCGATCTGAGAGGGCCTCTTACAGCTCTTGAAATTCGACTCAATAAGTCTTCTACGAATAGTGGACTTAGAAATAGACGAGTCTAGTGCAGCCATCTCAGTTAACGAGAGACTTGGATCAACTTTAACAAATCTCAAAATTAGGCGGTCTCTACATTTGGATGTTATGCGTGGACGGCCAGAGCCCTCTTTACGACAGAGTCGAAAATCATCATTATGCCATCGATGCACATTTGTGTAAGGGACATTTAGTCGTTGCTTGTAGCTGGCAAAGAAAACCCTAGTTCTAGCAAGGCTGACACTTTGCCTTTTGTGAATGCGATCTCGTTATTGTTCATTTGTGCTTTGTATTGTTTTCAACCGGTAAGAGACAGATTTCTAGCTGAAAGCAATCAGGAGTTGCTGCCAACACCACCGCAACGAAGTCAGGAAGCTATGGAACATGAAGTCCAGTTAATCACATGTAGCAGTTACATTATTGTTGATGAATAATGGTGTTATACTGGCTCTGATTGACCGATTTTCTTTATTTTTGTTTTGCTTGATAGCTTTTGGCTTGTAGAACAACATATCACATAACAAAGGAAACAAATGTAATTTTATAAGAGTGAGGTATGATTTTGTGTAACATTGCTAAATGAAGATCAAATTATCTACTACTTTTTTATCTATAACAGAAAAACAACTCAATATTCATGCTTGAAATTTCCAACAATGATGTTAGTAAGCACAACTGACATATCTTCCAAATTTCAGAGAAATTCGTTCAAGTTTGGCGGAGTTAGACAAAGTTGAAGTTAAGGCGATGTTTAAGGATGATCCATTTTTTATGAAACAATCTGTATATATAACGAATGCATCTGTCTCTGATGATATCTGCAATATCATGATTGAAGAAACTTCTGACTAGTCTGTACATCCTTTCTTCTAAGTATACCATAACTAAGATGGCGCATGTTGGGGACATTTTTCTACCCATAGCTGTCTCAGATATTTGTAAATACTTGATCTTCGAATAAGACATTATTCTCCAAAACTAGCCTCACTGCAGATAAAATAGACTCTTTTGAGAACCTTTCAGGCATGTACATACATTTTTCAGTCAACTAGAAGTCTATCGAATCCATTCCTAACGATAAAGGAATATTAGTGTAGAGTGACGTGACGTCACAAGTGGCTAGGATAACATTATTAGCATTATATCCCTTTCTTTTGAGCTCTCTGTTTTCCAAAAAAAATCATAGGTGTCTCTACTGTAGCCGTGTAAGAGGGGCACCATAGGTTTTAAAAAATCATCAACAAAAGCACTCAGATGGCTTGTAGGGGCAGAAGTACTCGTTATGATTGGACGGAATGCAAGATTCGTCGGTGGTTTAATCGTTGTACAACCAAACTCATCAATATGCAACTCATCAAAATCATCCTCATGTTCATGGATCTTCGATAATATATATATATATATATATATATATATATATATATATATATATATATACATATATTCGATAAAAATAAGTAAATGGTAGAGTAGATAGGTATAAATCAATAAAGTAAACCAATAGGTCAATGAGAAATAAATTTAAATAATTTATTGGCTAACGCTTTCGATGGAGTACTTGTCCATCTCGTCAGACAAATTATGCTAAATGATATCAAAACAAAAATATCACACTATCTACTAGCGTTAAGGGATGGCTTAAATTTCAAAATGAATTTTCGTTCATGCCTTTCCCTCTCCGCTTTACATGCACTATAATGTAGTTGATACAATGGGAGCACCATGAATTTAGGGTCAGCAATATCTTTGGCATACCTAGATATGTGTTTGCTAACATTTAGTGGAGCACTCATGGGATGATTTACGTGCTGTCTATGAACAGTCATCCGGTTCTTTAGCTGATCGCCAGACTGCCCAATATAGAAATCCGAACAGCCATTGCACTTGAGCATATAAATGATATTTGATGAATGGCAGCTCATATTAGCTCTTATTGAGTATTTCTCACCATTTATTGTAAATTCTTTTCCAGTTAGTAGATGGAGGCAGCATTTACATCGTTTGTCGTCACATTTTTCCACACCTTTGATATTTTGCATTTCATTTTGAAGTTGTGACAGTAATGATTTTGGTTGCTTATATGATAATTTCAGTTTATAATCTTTAAACGTGTTGTTGAGTTGTAAACTTTCTGTGGCAGGTTGTATTATTTCACTAAAAAATCTTCGGGTTGTTGGGATTATATTCCGTTACGAACGGCAACAATGACTTTTTATTTTCATCTGTTTTATTAATGTTCTTATAAGAATTAGCCTTTTTAATACCGCCATCAATAAGTTCTTTCGGATATTTTAATCTCAATTTCCATTTAAGTGAGTTGATTGATGCACTTCTGAAGCCTTTGGTCACGAATTTACCAAGCTATTGCAGAGACTCTTTCCATTTCATCAACAAATTGCCTCTACATATACACGAAGACGAAACTTTCCTCACATTTGACGTAAAATCCTTGTATACAAACATTCCCCATGAATTAGGGGTTGAAGCTATTGAATTTTGGCTGGAAAATAGAGAGGACTTGATTCCTGATCGGTTTACGAATGACTTTTTGCTACGATCCATTGACATTATTTTATCGAACAACTATTTCTCTTTCGAAAACAAGCATTATCTACAGATCTCCGGCACAGCGATGGGAACGCAAATGGCCCCGGCATACGCCAACTTGGTAATGGGGTATCTTGAGCATAAGTTATACTGCAAAATGGAGGACCTTTTGACATCTGCAGCACTTTCGCTTTTCAAAAAGAGATGGATACGTTACCTTGATGATTGTTTCATCATTTGGTCAAATGATTTTGGAAATTTAAACAATTTTTATGAACTCTTGAACAAGCTCAATGAAAGTATACAATTCACGATGGAAAAAGATAGACAGTATATACACTTTTTGGATGTTCGGGTGTATAAAGACAATGAAAAAATTGAAACGGACATTTACAGAAAACCAACGGATAGCTTTAATTACTTACCGTTTAATTCGTGCCATCCCCAGCATATAAAAAGGAATATTCCCTTTAACCTTATATACCGGATAAAACGTATTGTGTCGGACAGCGAAATTAGAACCAAAAGACTGAACGAATTACGTGAAATCCTATTGAGATTAAAATATCCGAAAGAACTTATTGATGGCGGTATTAAAAAGGCTAATTCTTATAAGAACATTAATAAAACAGATGAAAATAAAAAGTCATTGTTGCCGTTCGTAACGGAATATAATCCCAACAACCCGAAGATTTTTTAGTGAAATAATACAACCTGCCACAGAAAGTTTACAACTCAACAACACGTTTAAAGATTATAAACTGAAATTATCATATAAGCAACCAAAATCATTACTGTCACAACTTCAAAATGAAATGCAAAATATCAAAGGTGTGGAAAAATGTGACGACAAACGATGTAAATGCTGCCTCCATCTACTAACTGGAAAAGAATTTACAATAAATGGTGAGAAATACTCAATAAGAGCTAATATGAGCTGCCATTCATCAAATATCATTTATATGCTCAAGTGCAATGGCTGTTCGGATTTCTATATTGGGCAGTCTGGCGATCAGCTAAAGAACCGGATGACTGTTCATAGACAGCACGTAAATCATCCCATGAGTGCTCCACTAAATGTTAGCAAACACATATCTAGGTATGCCAAAGATATTGCTGACCCTAAATTCATGGTGCTCCCATTGTATCAACTACATTATAGTGCATGTAAAGCGGAGAGGGAAAGGCATGAACGAAAATTCATTTTGAAATTTAAGCCATCCCTTAACGCTAGTAGATAGTGTGATATTTTTGTTTTGATATCATTTAGCATAATTTGTCTGACGAGATGGACAAGTACTCCATCGAAAGCGCTAGCCAATAAATTATTTAAATTTATTTCTCATTGACCTATTGGTTTACTTTATTGATTTATACCTATCTACTCTACCATTTACTTATTTTCATCGAATATTCAACCATGGGAGAGGAAAATACCAATGGTTCAATGGAGGAAAGGATTGTACAAAAATTGGATAAGTTCATGGAAAAAATTGAATGTATGAACGCATTACTTCATCAAGTACTTGAAATCGATAATATGTTAGTCAACTCTGTTAAACGACAGATTGCCAGTGCAGTTCAAAGTTCCATGAAGGATTTTTTGTCAGAAATAAAGGAAGATTTTTGTACTGTAAAACGTGATATTAAGCAATCCATCAAGCCAAATATAATCAAAGAATTAGATTGGAATAAAAGATTAAATAGAAGAAAGTTCCTGTACTACGAATCGTACAGATGCAACAGTATAGCGGATAAATATGAAAAAGCATTACATGATAATATACCGAAGGTTCCGAGGAAATTCTTTAAGAACCCTAGTAATAAGTAATGGATATAAGACCGTTCTAGGACAAGCAAAAAATAAAAAAATAAGGTACCCAAAAAATGCAAAAAAATGAATATATGACCGATTCAGGACAATTAAAGAGAACAAAATGAATATATGACCGGTACAAGACAACCAAAAAATAAAAAAAATAAGGTACCAAAAAAAAGAGTTTTATGAATAAATATAATTTAAGGATAAAATCAAAAAAACAGTTTTAAGCTCGTTGGGATTTTTTCATATACTGAGAATGAGTATAGGAAATATTTCATACACTGAAAAAGAGTTTTATAAATAAAAATAATTTTAAGGATAAAATCAAAAAACTGTTTTACGGTCGTCGGGATTTTTTCATATACTGAAAAGTGGTTTCAAAATTTTACGTAGTCTCGAAATTTCACGTAGTCCAAAAATTTACGTAGTCTTTTCACATAGACCAAAAAGTATCAAAAATTTCAAAATATTTATTAAAAAATGGAAACCTCAAAAATGGAAGAAACCTCGAGAATATATCCTTCGTTATCACAATTAAAAACAAGTGAAATGGATAAAGAAAAGAACAAAGATAGAGTTAGGTATATGAAAGATAAGGAATCTCAATTATTATTAAGATTAGAGCATTATGATAAATTAAGAAAGAGATGGTCTAAAGTTAAGAATGTAACACAAGGAATTGGAATCTTTATAACAGTAAGTTTAGAGGTATTCACAATTATAATAACTTCGGGTGTTTTAGTAATTCCAGTAGTTGCTACTGATTTAACAGGTACGGGTGTTTTTGCAACTTCACTTGTTACAATGTTAGATAAATCTTTAATTACTAAGAAACGAAAATCATTAACAAATAAATATTCTCACGTTAAAGAAGTTTATGATAATCATTATTACTTCCAAAGAGTATGTGATGATAATGTTATCACGTTAGATGAGATTGAAAAATTTGATCAAATAGCTAATGAAGCTAATAAAATATCAATTCAATTACAGACACAAGTTAATGACAAGAATAAACAGGCTGGTAAAATTTCTAATGAAGAAAATGATAACATTTTTTTAGAAGAACTAAAAACTTTATTAAACAAAACTTTAGACGAAAAGATGTCAGACGACAAAGCAATAAAAAAAAATAATTTGTTCAGTAAAATGTTTTTGTTGTATTCCAATGTTACCACAAAATTCAAATATTATATTTTAAAAATGGATAAAATTAAAGCTGATAATCTAAAAAGAATTCAACAATTAGATGAGTTAATAAAGCAAAAAAATATTATGAAAGAGAATCATACTCAGCATAGAATGACAAAAGCTGGTATTCAATCTGATATGTTTGAAAAAATGCAGCAAACCGAACAAGTAAAAACTGATTTTCAAAAAACTATTGAACCATTTAAAACTCTTGAAAAAGAACTTGCTAATCAGGATAACCGAGTAAATATAACAGATCCAGTACTTAAAACTTTAATTTTTTTTAATAGAAAAAAAATTACCAAAATCTATGTTATTTGAACATTCTACTTTCTTTTTAGATAAAAAATTATTTGCAAGATTTTATCTTGGCGGAAAAGAAATATTTCCACAACCTTTACGGGGTTTAATTTTTTCACCAGATAAATCACCTATTAGTTTAGATAGAAATTTTGTTGATCTTTTAAGAGGAGCAGATTTAAATAATTATGCTGTAAAAGATCTCATAAAATATAAAGCCATGTTAGATAGAGTTGGTGCAGTAAAATCTCTTAGACATTATAAACAATTAGAAAATTTATTACCAACGGCACCTAAAGTAGGAAAAGGTTTTAAAACAGAAACAACTATATTTTTACCAGATGATCCACAAGAATTATTAAATAGATTAAATATCTTAATATCTGCAATAAAAGAAGGACATAATTCTAGTTTCAATGAAATTCATGCTATATTAAAAAGACTATTAAAAAAGAAGATTATAAATGAAGAGGATTATAAAAGTATAGCTGAAATATGCTGTTTTTAATTTTCATAAAAAAATATCTATTTAAAATTTTTATTCGAAAAATGTGTTCAGCAGATTTAGAAAAAATTAATAATCATTTAGAAAATCTAACAGAGATTTTGGGTTCATCAAAATTTAGTACGACTTTAAAAATTATAACAACTACTTCATCACACACTTGTAATTTAGAACCCATTCTACATTTGGAACAAAATAAAAATTATCAAATTGCATTAACTAGTTTCTCCACATTTAACACTATTCAAAACGTTATCAAAGATGTGAATGATCAATTTAGATATTCTACTGATAAAGGCAAAACGTGGAAAGTACTAACTTTTCTTCCTGGTTCTTACGAAGTTGAATCAATATCAAATGAAATTAAGAGACATTTAGGTATACCATTTAAAGATAAGAAACAATTACATTTCGCAGTTGAACCAGCAGTTAATAAATTTTCTCTTACTTTAGACGAAAATCATCAAGTTGATTTTAATCATGATAGATCATTATCAAAACTATTGGGATTTAATAAACAAACCTATAGTCAAGGTTATCATTTAGGTGAGAAGATTCCTAAAATAACTGAAATAAATTCAATTGTTGTACATTGTGACATTATTGAAGGAGGATATATAAATGGTAAATTGTCAAATTTAATATTCAGTTTTCCAGCTTTTACTGTACCCATTGGTTATAGATTAAATGCAATTCCACAAACATTAATATATTTCCCTATTACAAGAAAAACTATTAACAGCATTAACATTAGAATTACGGATGAGAAAGGACAAGAAATAAATTTTGGAGGTGAAGAGATTATGATAGATCTTTTGGTTAGAGAAGTTTAATTTTCTTCTTCTTAAAAAATGAAAATTATTTTATTAAAAATGAGTGAAGAAATTTCTACAAACCTAGCATTAAATAAAAAACTTAAATTCAATCATCACCGTAATCTATCCAATAAAGTTTATCAGTTATTTGTGGAAGATCAGGATGTGGTAAAACTTCGTCGAACTTTTAAATGTTTTTGTGAAAAAGGATTCTGTGATATCATCACATCTTGAGAATTCGACTGCATTCAATGTGTGAAATCTACTTTACATATTGATTGATGATGTTTAAGTTTATTTCAAGTCTGCTTCTCTCGCCGCCGCCATCGGCACGTGTTGTTACTCTACACCTGCTCTTTATCTTTGCGAGGCTCCCTCTCAAGTGAGAGGGGCCTCGCCACAAATAACAAGCGAATAGAGTACTCAGCGAATTTGTCTGACGGAAAGCGGTCGTTTTCTCTCACCTCTGGTAATTGAGTGATAAGTCTAAGATCACAATCTTTGGTCCGGTGAGGCGGATGATCAAGTTATACTCGTCATGGATCTGAACCCTACGATTGTCCGCGCACAACGCACAGTGGCACGCCACGCCCTGACTCGTGCACGTCAGGAGCTGGAGGATCTCCTAAACCACGACGGCTCTACACTTACAGTCCGCATCCGCTCTTGTCAGATAAATTGACCCGCTTACACATCGTTGACGATCAGTTTCTACGTTCGGTTGGAGACATGGAAGAAACTGCCTTGGAAGAAGAATTAGAACGCGCATAAGAATATACTGATACTGCTTAACGCCTACTCAAACGGGCGAAAGTTATCCTTAATGAGAAGACAACCTCAATCGCTGATCCATCTCCGATCTCTGACTCACTCAGCTCTGACGCTGAACACTCGGTAAATCTTCCTCGACTCGAACTACCTATATTTGATGGTGATCCAATGAAATGGCGTCCCTTTTGGGACCAGTTCCGTGCTGCAGTAGATCACTATTCTCTATCCGATGTTAGAAAACTCATGTACATCGCTTCTCGGTTACGTGGTCAAGCCCGCGATGCGATCGATGGTATTCCGATAACTGCGGCAAACTACGAGGTCATAGTCAACGAACTGAACCGTCGCTTCGGTAATCCTAATATGCTGATAGGATTGCATGCCGATAGACTCGTGTCTGTATCACGTGTGGACGATACAGATGTGCCATCCTTTCGCCGATTAATTAATACCTTCGATAGATCTCTGCGGGAAATCGAACAGTTAATCGCTGAGGACAAAGGTCGTGGATCTCTTCATGACCTCTTACTAGCGCCACTTCTTCTACAGAAGATTCCTGCAAGTACCCGGCTCGAATGGAATCGTCGAAACACACATGCCCTAAAAAGATTCAATCTGACTGAATTACGCCAATTCATTCGCTGCGAAGTTGAAACTCTTGAGACATTATCGCAAAGCAAGCAACGTCGAGACGAACTTCGTGAACCTAGACAACGCTCAGCCTTGGTCAAGGCAACAGCGGCAGCTCTGACTTCGAACAATTGGCAATCTACACCCGTATACCAACTTCCTGTCAATGAAAGAATGCACGCAGTGAAACTTCATCGTCTATGTATGAATTGTCTCAAATCAGGTCATCGCCGAGCTGATTGCCCCTCACGCTACAGCTGCAAGCAATTGTAACTCACGGCATCACATCTCTCCATGATTGCATCACTCCCGCTGTGTCTGCCAACGATCAAAACTCAGCCTCAGTGCAAAGTGACCCTCCTACTGATTGCGCCCCTCTTCGTGCAGTTAATCTTCAATCGTCAGGACAAACTCCTGTGACACATCGAATTCTACTACAAACTGCCGTAGTGATGGTGAGTCCTGCTCAAGTCTCTTCTGACAATTACGTCAAGGCACGTGTCTTGATAGACAGTGGTAGTGAGTTTTCATACGTCACTCGAAGACTCGCTCAAATAATGGAAGTCCCGGCTATTGAACAGCGATTATTTGTCATTGAGGGCTTCGGAGGTCACAAGTCCTCACTTGTCGATCACGATCGTGTCCTGCTTAGTCTCGTCAATCGTAACGATCTCAATAGTTCAATCACCTGCAAGCCATGGAAGACTGAGAGAATCTTCAATCCTCTTCGCGGGCCAAGAATCGACAAGGACGCGTTTCCAGCTGAGTTCAGTAAACTTAGACTTGCTGAAGATCTTTCTTACGATCAACTGACAATCGACATCGTTCTAGGCGCTGACTGTCTTCACGCCTTGTTCCTACTTTCGGCACCGATCATCTGCAACGGCATCAGTGCCTGGAAAACTGTGTTTGATTGGGTCATTTCAGGTCGCCTGAAATCATGTGATTCAACCACCTTTGTACAAGTTGCCTCTACCGCCTGTCTACGATCATCGTCCTCTCCGCATCAACTATGGGACCTAGAGCACATCGGCGTTCGACCACCTACTGCCTCTGACAATAACTTTCCACCTCCTCGTTGGTCTGACAATAGATATGAAGTCTCTCTACCTTGGAATGATGCCACTCGACCGTCCTTAACTTGTGATCAAGCTCGTACTTGTCTAAAGCAATTCTTCCGTCTCTACCAAGCGACATTCAGAACAAGTATCGGGACGTATTTACTGAGTGGAAGGAGAGAGATTGCGAGTGGTAGTCGATGCGTCAGCCACACCATGGAAAGGTGCAAGTCTAAACGAGACACTCGATCCAGGACCAACTTTATCTCTCGATCTCGTCGCTGTACTTTTGCGCTTTCGGTTTCACCATATTGTCTTAGCGGCTGATATTCAGAGAGCATTCTTGACCATTGGAATCGACGTAAACGATCGACAGTTCTTGAAGATTCTTCTTCCATCCGGTACACCATACCAATTTACAAGTCTACCTTTCGGCTTGAACTGTTCCCTTGCTATTCTCCATAATGTCATTCGCCACCATCTGCAATCCGATTCGTCTGACTCTGATCTCACTCAGCAGCTTTTGAACGGACTTTACGTCGACGACCTTCTTATTGGAGCAGAAACCCCTACAGAGCTATCACGTCTGAAAGATTCAGCCCAATTACTGTTTGCCCGTGCGGGCATGAATCACCACAAATTCGGCGCATCTGAGATCAATTTGAAAAATAAATGATGTCCCGATCTTGATGAGGTGAAGATTCTTGGCATCTTGTGGAATCCACACAATGGCAATCAATGTTCCGACAATTACTGATAACGTGACATCACGCAGACAGCTACTCTCTATTGCAGCCAGAACGTTCGACCCACTTGGCCTACTCTCTCCGTGGAGCAAACGATTCCGTTTTCTGGTACAAGATACTTGGCGTACAAGTGGAAAAATGGATGACCCTCTGTCTTCTGAGGTCGTAAATTCAACACAAGTGATGCTGCAAGAGCTTCCACAGATCAGCCAAATCAAGTTTCCTTGTCGAATTGCCGACATCAGTCATGCCGATTGGAAAGACTATAGCCTCTATGTACTTGTTGACGCATCTGAGAGAGCCTATGCAGCTTGTGTCTATCTACATAGCCCGAGTTATGGTGCTCGTTTTATCTTCTCTCGGACTCGTCTCTCTCCGCTGAAGCGGCGACTGCTGACATTGCCTCTTCTGGAGCTCATGGCTGCTGCACTCGGCAACAGAATCTTCGCCCATTTGCGTGACATTATCCCTCAATTAAGAGACTTACCTTACCGCTGTTTCTCTGATTCAATGACCGTCCTTGGATGGATAAGGAACGATTCTCGTGACTTGTTCGTTCGTAATCGAATTCGTGAGATTAAAACAATACATCGATCGAAGCCTGGTAGCATATCTCTACCGAGAAAAATCCCGCCGATCTTCCTACTCGCGGACTTTCAGCAACCAATCTATCCCCATCCTCATTGTGGTGGAATGGTCCTCCCGTCAGTGAAATTCCGACAAAGTCATTACTTCATCAAGCATTCCACTCTACTCAATCCTTATCTGTTGTCCCACTTCCGGTTCACGACTGGTCTACGTGGAAGAAGGCGAAACGCATCATTGCGTATGTGCTGCGATTCTGTCATAACGCAAGAACCACACCAGACAATCGACTAATTGGAAATTTGCAATCATCTGAGCTGAAGAGAGCTGAGGAAGCATTACTCCTTGATTCTCAAGCCAATCTTCAACTTCAGGACATCGAACCGCGTCTCCGCACAGTTGTCAACAGCAAAGGCATAATTGTGTGCATACCAAGGACCGGTGAAGATCCTCTTCCATATGTCTCAGATACAACGGCAATATTTCCCTTGATCGTAAGAGATATTCATGCTTCTCTTTATCATCAGGGTGTTGACTCTACTACTGCCGAGTATCGTCGATCCTTCATCACACCCACTCTGAAGAAGCGAGTGAAATCACTTCTACGCTCCTGTCTTCCATGCAGAAAGTTGACTGTTCGTCCCTTTTCTTCTCCGGAAGGATCTCCACCTCCCTTCAGAGTGCAAGAAAATCGCCCATTCTCAAAGGTCGGAATCGATCATTTTGGACCCTTATTCATCAACCCGAAAACAAACGTCTGGATTCTACTGTTCACCTGCGCAGTCACAAGGGCTTGTCATTAGACGTTTTATGGCAGTGAGGGGACCGGTGAAAGAATTTTACAGCGATAACGGTCGCTCATTCACAGCTATACAGAAGGCCCTACGAGGAGAAGTACAATGGAATCTCATCCCGGTACGATCGCCGTGGTGGGGCGGATTTTGGGAGCGGATGGTGGGGACAATGAAGCGTGCCCTACTTTCCACCCTGAGATATTCACACTTATCTCTCTCCGAGTTACAGACTGAGGCAGCTGAATGTGCGGAAAGAGTAAACCGTCGGCCACTATGTGCATCTACAGACTCTGACGCTATAACTCCAGCTCATTTTCTCTATGGTTGTGAGCCCCCCCTCACTGATGTCCCCTTCGGTTGACAACAGTGACTTATCCCTTACTCGCCGTTGGACACATCGACTTCTCATTTCCGATCGACTATGGAATCGATGGAGACGTGAGTATTTGGCAATCTTGCGAGCTTGGCGTAGCCCTGGCCGATCAGCAAATTGTCAAACTCAACCACAGATTGGGCAAATTGTATTGGTGGAGACACGCCCGTTTCCTCGGTCCCGTAAGTTTACTTCAAGTCTGCTTCTCTCGCCGCCGCCATCGGCACGTGTTGTTACTCTACACCTGCTCTTTATCTTTGCGAGGCTCCCTCTCAAGTGAGAGGGGTCTCGCCACAAATAACAAGCGAATAGAGCACTAAATTTACTCAGCGAATTTGTCTGACGGAAAGCGGTCGTTTTCTCTCACCTCCGGTAACTGAGTGATAAGTCTAAGATCACATAAGGGAACATCGAAGACAATTCAGAATGACATGATACATTGTGTTGATAGTGTGCTTTCAAAATCAATCGTTTCTGACATTGACAACTCGCTTTTCATCTCTGTTTTTGTGGATGAAGCTAATGATGTATCTTCTTATGCTCAGTTTAATGATGTATCTTCTTATGCTCAGTTAGCGATTTCCTTGAGATATGTGAATTCGAAGACAGGAGATGTTGAAGAATCATTCATGAAATTCGAAAGTGTTTCTTCCGGAAGAGATGCTGAATCGATATTCAATGTCGTTCGGGAGAATGTTGATCAATGCAAGACCAAACTTGTGGGGCAATGTTTCGACGGAGCTGCTGTTATGGCATCAGAACTCAACGGCGTTTGTTCCAAAGTCAAAAACATGTCGTCGATCGCGTTGTTCATTCATTGTAGTGCTCATCGTCTCAATTTGATTCTATCTTCCTGTGCTACTTACATCCAGAAAGTTCGTGTATTTTTTGCTACATTAGTCGGATTCGGTAGGTTTTTTCTCCGTCGACGAAACGAATGGATTTGCTGTCCCAGATATCCTCGCGACGTTTACCACGAGTGTCGACCACTCGCTGGAATTTCAAATCACGCCTCACGAATACTGTTTGGGAGAACTGTGATTCCTTAATGGAAGTTTTTCAAACTACTCTGGGTGAGCACGTCTGGGATAACACAAACGTTCGCGATGCGCAGGGTTTCGTGCATTTTCTTCTAGATTTCAACAATCTTTTTCTTTTATCTGTCTTTCAAAAAATTTTTGAAACGACTGATGTTTTGTTTGATATTTTTCAATCTCGTCGTTCTAATATTCTGTATTGCTCTAAACAAATTGATTTATTTGTAGCCAATCTTCAGAGATGGCGTTCGAACAATGAGTTCGAGAAATTCTATGATTCTGAAAATGTGAAATTTGATCAAATGTTGTCAATGGTTAATGATGTTAGGACTCTACGTTCAGGAAATCTGGATCAGGAAGTTCTGAAAGAAATGTATTACGAAATTCTCAACGTCTGCATTTCACAAATCAAAACTCGATTTTCGGATTTTCAAAACTAAGATTTTTATCCCTGCTGGATTTTTCTAGGTATGATACCTTTTCTGATCATTTTCCCGCCGAATTGTTTCAACTTTTTATTGAATCTCAATACGCTAAGTTTTTTGATTTTCAACGTTTAAGTAATGAACTTTGCGTGATGTATGCTCAACGAGATGCTTCTGTGAACTCTATTGTACATACTATAAAAGAAGCTGTAGAAAAAGATCTCGCAACATGCTTCCCAGAATATTTCAAACTTGTCTGTTTAGTTACCACATTGCCAGTCACTACAGCATGTGTAGAAAGATCATTTTCAGTTCTCAAAAGAATAAAGTCCTATTTGAGAAATTCCATAGGACAAAAGCGCTTAAATTCGTTAAGCAAAATCAGTATCGAAAGCGCTAAACTAAATCGCCTGAAAAAAGATGAACCTTTATTGATGATACAATTGACATGTTTTCAGGCATGAAAAAGAGAAAAGTTGAATTTTTATACAAGTAAAATTGTTGAAATATAAACGTTTTGAAGAAATTGTTTTGATTTTTACATTTTAGGCCTACTCAGTGTTCCTACTCTCGCCCGAATGCCCAAAAATGCCCGAATCCAAAATCATGACGCCCGAAAAATGCCCGAATGCCCGAAATTTTTGGTAGCGAATGCCCGAATTTTGATCTAAATTCCTATTACGTATATACTGTTGATATATAACGAAAACTTAGGCCCCTATCATATGTACAGTTCAGGAACGCCTCTGAAAGGTGAAATTGCAGAGCCTTTGAGGGATGCGACAAAAAAATCTTCTGCAACTATTGATTATGTATCATGTCCATATGTCGAGGCTCTAAAGAGATGGCCATAAATTTATCAATTTTTCTCCAGTTTGTTTTATTCAGGGTTCCTGCGCTCCTCAATTTCCTGGAAAACTCCTTAAATCTTAAAATAAATTTTAAGGACCCTGGAAACTCCTTAAAGTTCACACTTCTTGAAAAGTCCTGGAATTTTGATATGTTAACACTTGATTGTAGTAAATGAGAGTTGAAAATTTGCTATGTAGGCCTATAAATTGTTCATGTTAATTATAGGCGAAATGTATGCCAAATGTGATTTCCTCTGCTGAGACTTCCTCACTTGTGTTGGAAATAAGACAGGTTCAAAGTATGAAACCCAAGCATCATACTCCTGTCGAAAATGTTCGAGAACATTGGGTGAATATCCACAAAACTGGCAAATACCCGTTGATGGTACGAATCGCTCTAGCGATTTGCGCATTGCCTCACGGAAATTCGGATGTAGAACGTGTGTTCACTGTCCTCCATGACACTTTGCAAAAGAAACGTCTGAACATGAAACCGGAGACCGTCACAGCTGTGCTCGTCTCAAAATCATGCATGAAAGTAAAGAGCTGGACCGCTGCAACCATGCCAGTGACGAAAGAATTGGTTAATATGGCCTTAGCTGCACGGGCAGCACATATGAGGAAGCGCGAAGACCAACAAAGATTAGAAGAAGAAATGAAAAGAAAATGTAAGCAACAGAAAATTATTAAAGAACTAGACGATTCCAAAAGGACAAATGACGTCATGATGCTTCTTCAAAAGCAATCGAAGGAAATGGAGGATGACATCAGAAAGAAGACCGATGAACGCAACAAAATACGCAAGCTAATGGAAGAACTGCAGACCTCAGCTCAGAGATTCGATGACGAGATTGAAGACCTACACCAAAAGAGGCAGATAATTGGCGAGGAAAAAGAAAAACAAACATCAAAAATTGTACAGAACATTTTGAAAAGACATGCTATCAATGTTGATCTTGATGCTGAGGCAGCTGATGCTGGTCAAAAGAAGCAGAAGATTACTCTAGATAATTAAACCGAGTTTTGAGAGTTAGACGTGATTGTCCTTTTTTCAGTTCTAGATACCTTATGTGAAGGACAGTTTTGTATTGTGTTCGTGCATGTAGGCCTACTTGCAGTAAATTACATTGAGTGGCATTTTTCTAGAAACCAGAATAAATACTTCCCAAAGACGGATTTACTCATCTTGGAAGTAGTTTTCAAAATAGTGGTCGTGTCGAAGTAAATTATGATTTTTCATATATAGTTTTTGCTTATGCTATGTAAATTATATTCCCAAACACTTAGTAATACGAATTTCAGGATGCATCTATATTGACGTACATGTATTTAAAGAATACATAGTTGGAGCACTACCCTGAATAATACATGTCATTTATTTTATATGATTGAAACCAACGTGGCCTACCGCAACGAAAACTACCGCAGGAAACTATTATCATCAGAAAGTATGAAGCGTAGGCCTACTATGTCGAACGATAAAGATTTGGTAGTATATTTGAGGTGGCCAGATCGATAAAATATGTGCGTTATGTTCGCGAACATATACCTATGTTAGTCCCTTTGTTCAATAAAGATAAATAGTATTCATGCCCGAAAAATGCCCGAATTTTTGCGGGAAAACTCAATGCCCGAAAATTTTCAAGTTAACCAGTAGGAACACTGCCTACTGCAGCATTTTGATTGTAATTTTTATAGGTTGATGATATATTTTGTTTGCCTCCTCACTAGCCTTTGGCACGAGCCGCCACTGGTCTGTCACCTTTCTTCTTGTACAGCGACAGAATGACGCCTTCTTTCCATTCAGGTGGTACGCGCTCTTCTTCCCATATTCTACCACACTATGAAGACGAGGGACAGTTGAAGCACTGGCAGACTGAAGCAGTTCTCCCGAGATGCCATCCGACAGTGGCGCCCTGCCTTAAGGGAGCCTACGAATAGCATTTGAGACTTCGATGACAGAAGGTGGCTTCAAAGAGATGTGAGAGTTCTCTATGCCTGCATCAGCAAATTCCTGTAAGGAGACTGAAGGGGCGGCGTGGGGCTTGTTCAGGATGCGTGAGTAATGTTGAAGCCAGAAGCAGAGCTTCGAAGAGGGATTAGTCAATAAATTTCCGCCACCATATCATAAATGGTACTTGCTCATTAAATATCACAACGGCACTCGGTCGATGATACAATGCTTTTATGATTCCAATCAACTTCGAAGGTATTCCATCTGCTTCGAGAATCTGCCAAAGCGCCTCCCTGGAGACAGAGTCGAAGGCTGCTCGGTAGTCAATGAAAGCTACCGTAGTGGGGTGTTGGCATTCGTTCCGGGTTTCAATTATCTGATGAAGGCTAAACAGTTGATCTACGCAACCTCTTCCTGGTCTAAATCCTACTTGGCTTCCACGGCATCGTTTCTCTCTATCTGGTCTTATGCGGCTGAAAGCAACGTTCTTCAATATTTGAGATGCTATGTCCAGAAGACTTATGCCTCCATAAATGGTACACATGGCTCTACTCCGTTCTTTATGCACAGGAATGACTGTGGCGATTGTCCAGCCATATGGGATTTCTTCTTTATTCCAAAACTATATGTATCATAAGATGGTGGAGAGATCCAGTGTGTGTTGACTGACTATGGATCCAGAGATCTGGAGGGACACCATCTTCGCACGCGGACTTGTTCCTTTTCAGTTCAGCAGATTCAACTTCCATTCTAGTGGGTGGATCTATTGAACTATCATGCTGTCCATGACACGGTTCAGCTAGCTGTAGACAATCTGAGGAGGCGATGTGGTTATCAATCGTTGACCATTTTTTAGTGGTGGTGGTGTCAACCCACCCCTTCCTTGCCACTGGGTGTAGGGGGCCGTCAGGTGTTGTGTGAGCCAATTGCCCGCTCCCAGAGGCGGATGAGCTCCGCACACCTGACGGGGGTAACCCACAGGTCCCATGGTGTGAGCTATGTCTGTATTTGTATGCAAGAGTAGAGGTGTTTTGCGTTGTGCGGTTGATTTTTACAAAGGGGACAAAGAGGTGAAGAGTGGACAGAGGGGAAGTATGTGTACGTGTAATGTATTATATGTAAATGCTTATTATATTATACACATTATTTACGCATTATGCACATTATCATACCGTTTAATTATATTATTTTCATACATTATTATACGAACTTAGTTGTCTGAGAGGTTGGCTGTTGCGTGAGGAGATGAAGAGGGTGGTGTTGAGATTTTGCTTTGTTTAGAAGCTGCTTTGTGAATGCAGTGTGAAGTGTTCGGCAATGGGGAGGATCGTGTAAGTGCTGTGTATTTGTGTCGCCTGTGCATCCTGTGGCGATCCTGAGCGCCTTGTTCTGTATTTATTTTATTATACGAACAGATTCAAGTGACATTTATGTCCGAAGACTTCAAGGGCACTTTCTACAGTGAAACAGTCATCAAAAGTCAAAGATTAAGGGTCAACAGGACAAGGGAAGCAGAAGAAGGAGCAAAGCTCAAGATAAGTAGGCAATGCGCAGGAGTTCAACCTTCAGGTGTCTCTTGAAGGATGAAATGGATGAAGTTGTCTTAAGGCTTGTCGGCAGGTTATTCCAGATACGAGCAGCCGCAATCGGAAAGGCACGAGCTCCGACGGTCCTCAGGCGGGAGGAGGGGATCAACAGGTCATCATTGGAAGCGGATCGGAGATTACAGCGTGTGGGATTGCAGGACACAGATTGAAGCATGGAGCACATGTAGGAAGGAGCTGAACCGCGAATGCATTTGAAGGCGAAAACTGCCAGGCGATAGGTAATCCTATAGCGAATCGGTAACCACTGAAGGGATCGTAGTAGAGGGGTCACGTGGTCGCGGGAGCTGGTATTGAACAGAATTCGCGCACCTGCATTAAGAATTGATTGAAGCTTGCAGAGGGAATTGTCTGGTAGGCCATAAAGTAGACTGGAGCAAAAATCGAGCCGGGAGTGAACGAGGGAAACCATGAGAGTGTTTAAAACCGGTAGAGAAAGGAAGCGACGGAGTGAGCGAAGCTGGCGAAGTGCACCAAAACATTTGGAGACCGTGCTAGAAATGTGGTGTTGCATGGACAGACAGGGATCAAGAATGACCCCGAGATTGCGGATTTTGTTAGTCGGAGTGATGGAGTCTTGTTGTCCGATAATAATAGGAGACTGTGGAACAAGATTGCGGCGTCTTTTAGAGGTGAGCCACATGATTTCAGTCTTACTGGCGTTAAGCAAGAGACGATTGCTCGCTAGCCAGTCGTGAACAGCAGATAAGCAGTTGGACATCTTGTTGGAGAGGACATGGATCTGGGATGGATGACAGGAGCCGTAGATTTGGATATCATCAGCATACATATGGTAGGAAAGACCATGAGATGTGATAATATTGGGAAGGTCAGACGTGTACAGGAGAAACAAGATAGGGCCAAGCACGGAGCCTTGAGGGACCCCATGAGACGACGAAACTGGAGATGAAGTGGAGGTGTCACACACTACAGAATAGGATCGATCCGTAATAAATGATGCGAACCAGGAAAGGACCTGTCCATGCAGGCCAAACGAGACTTCGAGGCGACGGAGAAATATGTCATGGTGGACTGAGTCAAATGCAGAACTGAGGTCGAGGAGGGCAATGAGGGATAGGTCGCCATTATCCATGGCTAACAAAATGTCGGAGGATACTTTGAGGAGGGCTGTTTCAGTCGAGTGAAAGGAACGGTAAGCTGATTGGAGACTCGGGAGAAGGCTATGATCGCTGAGATGACGTAGAAGCTGACGGGTCACAATGCACTCGAGAACTTTTTGAGAGGGTACATAACTTGGAAATCGGTCTGTAAGAAGATACTTCAGAGGAATCGAGATTACCTTTCTTAAGGACTGGATTGATGACAGCTTCCTTCCAGAGACGGGGAAATGTCCCACATGTAAGGGACATGTTGAAAAGAATGGTAATGAACGGTGCCAGGATGTCAATGTTGCACTTGAGGAGATCAGTGGGCAGGCAGTCACGGGAATTGTGCTTGTTGGGAAGTGAAGCTATGGCTAGTATGACATCATGAACGGTGAGGAGTTGAAAAACACTGAAGGAGCAGTCAGATGGAGCCTGCGAGAAATTAGGAGGTGTGTGATTCAGAGTCCTGTCGTGAATGCACTGTACTTTCTCGACGATGTGCTGATGGAATAAGTCGGCTGAGATGTTCACACCAGGGTTGGCGTGGAGACGACCCATGATGGAGTTGATAGATTTCCACATCAATCGAGGATTGCCTTTCTCACATTCTGTCTTGGCCTTCCAGAAAGTCTCCCGATTTTGAATAGTAAGTTTCTTGTATGATAGACGGACAGCTTTTAGCTCAGCAGAAGCAAGCTGAGCTGAAGCAGGATCGCTGATGATGAGACGTTTGACTCGTCTCTCAAGACGTCTGGCATGTCGTTTCACTTTCTTGCAGTCATCATCGAACCAGGGGTCCGAGGCTCGCGAACGGCAACGCACAGATCTCATGGGAATTTCGGAGTCAAGGGCACTGGTGATCTCATAGTCGTAAAGTTCTGCGAGGTAGTCAATGTCAGATGTTGGAGGTGAGGATGGACGAAAATTAAGGCTGGAACTGGAGAGAATTGTGCGTAGATTTTGATTGTTCAAAGACGTCCATGGGCGTGAAATGATGGTGCGATAAACAGGTAGAGGTCGGGGGAGAGATGTTGTCCACGTGACAAGACAGTGATCAGATAGTCCAGGATCATCAACAACAACCTCAGGTGATGGTAAGTCGCATCTTGATGCAATGATGTCGAGAGTCCCTCCGTAATTATGGGTAGGGCCAGTTAGACGGCATTCTAGACCATATGCTTGGAACAGGCTGAGAAGAGTCTTCGAATGGGGGTCATCAGGCTTTTCAACATGAATGTTGAGGTCACCCGCGATGAACAAGGGCTCATTGGAGATAATGTAAGTCTCGAGAATGTTGGAGAGTTCGGTGAAGAACTGCGATGTGACAGGGCCAGTTCGATATATACAGATGATGACGGCTGATGCGGATTTACATGAAAGTCTGACGCAGAGAGATTCAAAAGTCACCGGAGTGAGAGTGGTCAGTCTGGCGATCTTCACAGTGCTGAGGAAAGATAGCACGGCTATGCCGCCGTGGTTGGTATGGAGAGAATCCGCACGCTTTCTAGGACGTGGGCGATCAAGCACTGTCAGGCCGGCAGCGCGCAGGAGTTGCAGACTGACAGAATCCGAGTCATGCCAAGTCTCGACTAGGAAGAGAACATGAATGGAGCGGTCGCGTAGTAATGCGGTTACATCATCCACCTTGCTAGTGAGGGAACGCACGTTAAGAAGTCCAAGCGTCAGAGACTGGTGGTGTGGCTTGCTGTGTCGATCAGGGCGATTTGCAGGCTGTGGGATCGGAGGGGCAATGGGCGGAAAAGCACAGTTATGAGTGTTTGTTAAGTTTCCAAAAGCAAGCTGAATGCCCGTGGGCATGGGGCATGCGGCATGGCTTCGTGTTCGCAGTAAATGAAGGAACCACAACTTTCGTTTCGTAACACGTGGAATGCTGAGAGGAGCCGAGGTGCGGAGATTAAGGAGTTGTTCACGCGTGTAGCACAAAGGAGGCGAAGACATGAATGCGGTATAGGGGAAAAGTCACGGAGGCCAAGTTTAGAGCAGAACGACTTAAAATTGAGAAGGTGCGATAGCGCAAAACAGCTGATGCTATAAATACCGATGAAACAGATGATGGTGATGACGTAGCACTCTTCACAGCATAAGCAAGGATGAGCGCATAACTAGGTCAGCAGAACCATCAGATATCTGGGTTGCAGCTGTCAATTATTTTATCCACGTTGGAAAATCAGTCCGGAGTCACACAATCACGGATATCTATGCACAAAGTGACAATTCTCTCGGGTCGCAATGTTAAAGCTCGACGCCGGGGGCCGCTGACGCGACAAGAAAGTGTTTTAGTTCAGATGATAAAAAAAATTCAAAATCAGCTGATCGCCAAACAGGCTCAGAACATGGGAAATTGACGGAGATTTTAGAGGATGAAGCACTGAGTCACTGAACACATGGATGACATAACTTGATTTTAAAAATCACGGCGAATCAGATGATATAAACAGCTTTCATGGACGCTCAGCAAAAGAGGATAAACAGAAACACTGTAGATTCAATGAACGATACAGCGAGAGACACACAACCGTCTCGGCTGAACGCTAGAGAAGTTATGAGATTGCTTATGTATTGCTTGTAGTTTGTCGATGTTTGTTTGTGAGATGATGGTTGACCAGATTGTAGATGTGTATCCCAAGAGGGGACGTGTGATGGCTTTGTAGGTGGCCACGATAGTCTCTTGTTGTTGTCTCCAATTGGTGGTAGTGAGACATGAGTGAAAGTTGACGGTGTGTTTTGCTTTCTCGCAAGTGTTGTTGATGTGTGTTGAGTATCTAGGTTGACGCCCAGGATTCGTTTGTTGTAGAAAGCTGTGAGTGGCGTGCTGTCAATGGTGAGTGATAGGTTATACTGTGTTCGTGGGCAGTGGTCGGACCAGCTTAACCGCGAAAATTTACGCAGGGGCCGATAGACGCAATGGTGCAGATCGAAGTGAGACATGTGTCTGGCTATAGTTGGCTTAGATCAGTGTTTCTCAAGCTTTTTTCCTCATCGCCCATTTTTTTATCAAATTTAACAATCGCCCCCCTCGCTTATCATACTATACATAGCAGAACGTTTGATAGAAAATACAACGTAATTCCTATACCTCATATTTCATAAATTTTCATTTTGACTAGGTTTAACTTAAAAGTGAGCGCAAAAATCATTTTGTCAATACAATTGACATATAGGCTTGTCGTCTTTCTTGATAAATGCTTGGTGAATAATTTTTAAAAACAAACATTCGAATAGTCATCTTTGTTTCTACTGTCACAAGTCGAAGACATGGCATTCATGGTAGATTATTATTCAATACAGGTATTAATAGTAGTCTTAGATTATCTTTATTGTTAATTTCTAATATATTTGACTTTCTGACTTAGTTATCCATGTTTACTAGATTAGTTAATACTTAGATTACTACTTAATCATATAGTCCTCCCCAAAGTTCTTCCTTCTATTTTCTATTTCCTTTCTTTCAATTCACTTCTGCTGGGGGACACCTTTGGTGCATAGGCGTGTCCTCTCCCCCCATACATTCATTAAAAAATAATTTCGCAAATCATAATTGCACGCTTTCTTTACCATCTTTAGCATCTCTTTATTGCATAATTTAACACAGTGTTTAGCTAACATAATTTAGATCATTTTACAAACTTCAAAGTACTACAGAACCAAAATATGATAGAAGCCTACAAAAACAATCATGAATCGATACAAAGTTTTTGGCATGAAGTATAGAATACGAATGTTCACTTTCTCGCAGGATGGGCTTGATGTTGCTTGATACGCTTGTTGATGTCCGGTATCAGCTTTGTTAAAAAGAGTCTCAAGACTCCGCGTTTCTCAACGTTCAGTCTATTTCTCTGCTTACTCAAAAGATAAGTCACTGCAGAAAATCCTTTCTCAACCAAGTATGATGCAGGAAAATATCGAATCCATATGCATGCTTCTTCCCATAATATCGGATATAGATCGGTTAATCTGCACAAAAAATTCGCGCCATTATCGACTTTGAAGTAAGCTTGAGCCTCGATTTTTCAAATCGACATATGTTCTTGAAGGTGAATCTCTAAAGTAGCAGGGTCAGCATCGAATGGTCGGAGTATCCACTGCGGACAATTGCAACAGATCCTGGTATCTCTCTTTTAAATTATCAATCAACTTTCGTAAGTGGAAGGAATAACGAGAACACTCTTCTTCTGAAATCGTGTTTCCGCTCAGATTCATGTAATGGTAATACTCACCCCTTGCCATTTTTTGCTCATAAAGAATGAGTTTTTCAATATAACTCGCGATTACATTTCTGCATCAAATGAGAGTGGTCATAGATCCCTGCAACTTTTAATTGACCTTATTCATAAAGTGAGATGTCTGCCAAGTATGCAATGTCACTTCTCATATTATCAGCTGAGTCGGCTGATGATGGATCAGATGTTTGCCTTAGGAATTCAATAACAGAGTCCAATATTGAATAAAATCTTGTCAGATATTGAAACTTAGAGAGCCATCTTACTTGACACATCCATCTTGACACAGCTTGCGAAATAGTCTGGTATTGAGAGCATGTGCTTTGATTTTATTCATACTGCTGATAACAATTTTAAGTGTCTAATGGAGTTCTGGGCTCAATTCCTTGGCAGCCAAGTGCTGTCTGTGTATAACACAATGAATAGTTATCACGTATGGCATTTCCCTTTTCAAAAAGGCAATGAACCTTTCATGTCTTCAAAATATTGCTGGGGCACCATCCGTAGCACATTGAATGATGTTTTCTTTATGATGCTTGTGTCGGTTGGAAGATTCACAGCAAGCAGCATTTATTTCCTCTTGAAATTCTGATTTGAGGACAAATCGAAAAAAGCCAAGAAGCAAAGATTCATTATCACGGAAGGTTGATTCGTCGATTTGTAATGAATGATTTTGCAAAAAATAATTAGTACTGAATGTCTTTAATAGCAATACTTAATAAGCTCTTATAATATGTCTAAACAAATCTCAAATAACTGAAATGGCTAAAAATGATGTGTTTAAACATCATTCATACCGAAAATATAATCTATTTTTCTTCCAAAATATTTCCAAAAAATCTGAAATATATTAAAATATATACCGGTATTACCTCTTGAGAACAAAGTTCCTCTTCGTACAGTTGTTTCATCCAAAAATGAGGTATTTTTCCTATCTGTTCTACATGAATTTTAACTCCAGCATGGCATTGTAAGCTCACAAAATGAGTCAAGGTTCATTTAATTTCTAACTCTGCTGTTCGGCAATTCTATCTAATGTACCGTATGTCAAATGAAGGAGAAAATATTTGGAATCAGAAAACATCACCCTTTTCTGAGTCAATTCTTCATATTTACGGAGAAAAGTTTTGAGTACACCCGTAATCCTTTACTCCATGGTCATTACGTTTTTAGATCAATGTTTATGCTTATGCACAGTTAAACAGAAGGACAGATTATCTCCCACTTATTTCTTCTTCAATATGTTGACAATAAGGAAAATAAATTGAACGTCTTGTTCAATACTCGCATGAGACTTAAAACTGAATGTACATAGGCCCTAGGGATAGCTAAATGTACATTTCTGGGGATAGCTGGGGCGACCGACCCCAACCCAGCGCGTCCGCAGGTGGCGGATAGCGGAAGGCCTCTAGATATAGAGGTTCGCTACGAATAAGGGTTTCGGCCTAAATAAGTAGCCGCGGACCAACCGGCGGTGATTTCCAGAGGGCGAGGTGGAGCAACCAGGTGGTGGCTGGGGCTCTCAAGAAATACCTCAAGTACGCTCAATGAAGGAATCGCCTGGCGAGCTAAGGCGCCATAAAACCTTTCACCCCTGCTGCGCCGTGGGAGACAACAACGTTTGGATATCAGGCTGCTACAGGATTGGCGCCTCGAACGAAAAAGGCTAGTCCGCGCCTTGGGGCAAATCAAAGGCTAAGGGAGAAACCCCTAACAGAAAACCTCCAACAGGTCAGCCAGGCAGCACTGTATAGGAGTATTCTGACCCATTCGTTTATGGATTCATGCAAGTAAAGGATAAATCGGTGGAGGCTACCGCGTCCGGGGCAACCGACGCGCCGAAAAACCGGGCATCGGCGAAAAATATGCGAAGACCCGAAGAAAGAAAACTGATTAGGATGGCGACTTTGAATGTGGGAGCGTTGTCGGGAAGGAGTGCTGAAGTAGTGGATTTTATGAAGAGGAGAAGGTGTAAGATTTTGTGTGTACAGGAAACGAAGTGGAAGTCGGATAGAGCAAGGATGCTTGGAGATGGGTTCAAACTGATTCATGCAGGAGGGGATGGAAAGTCTGATGGGGTGGGTGTGATTCTGGAGAAGGATCTTGTTGAGAAAGTGTGGCGTACGGAGAGGTGGAAAGGTAGGATCTTGATGGTTTGGCTAACGATCGCTTCGAAGAAAATGTGTGTGATGTCCGTCTATGCTCCACAAGTAGGACGGAACCATAGAGAGAAAAACGAACTCAGAGAAAAGGTTGAGGAAATGATACATTTAGTGGGTGAGGATGAAATATTTTGTTTAGCAGGTGATTTCAATGCGCATATCGGGCAACGGATGCAAGGTGAAGAGAGGAGTGTTGGTCAATTCGGATGGGGAGAGAGAAATGCTGAGGGCAGAGAGTGGGTGCAGCTGGTCGAAAGAAATGGGTTGGCCATAGTTCAGACGTTCTTCCAGAAAAGAGAATCGCACAAGATCACATACAGAAGTGGGGAGCACAGGACCGTAATGAAACAGAACCAGAAGTGGAGGATCAAGGACTGCAAAGTGCTAGCCGGTGAACACGTGACAACTCAGCACAAGCCACAGGTTTGGACGCTACGGTATACGGAGAGGCAAGAAAAGAAACGAATGGGAAGGAAAATCATCAGGTGGTGGAGTTGTAAGGGAGAAAAGTTAGAAGAATACGAAAGTGAGATCAATGATGCCTTCCGTAAACTGAGCGAAACCCCTGGTAGAATCGAAGAGGAGTGGGATCTGTTCAGAAAAGCATTCATCGGAGCAGCAGAGAAGGTGGTCGGCAGGACAAATGGAAAGAATGGGGCCGTCGAAAACAACGATGGTGTTGGAATGAAGAAGTCAGAAAGGTGACGAAAGAGAAAAAACAGCCTGGAAGGAGGTAGAAAGCGTGAGTGATGACAAAGCGAAGAAGGAGGTTTTAACACGAAAGTATAGGGAAATCAAGAATCAAACAAAGAAGGTAGTGGTACAGGCAAAAGAAGAGGCAGAGCGAGGGCTATATGAAGCAATAGAGAATGATAGAGGAAGAAAACAAATTTACCGACTCGCAAAAGCAAGGGAGCAGGAAGAGAAGGATGTGGTGGCCGTCCAGGATGTAAGAAACAAAGACGGAGTGATTGTTTCGTGTCCGCAGCATATCACGAAGGTGTGGAAAGAATATTTTCAAGAGTTGCTGAACAACGAAGTTGAACTTCCTTGTAGTGTGAGATCAAAGACGGTAGAGAAGAAACCGAGACCTCATTGAGAAAGATGAAGACAGGAAAAGCAACTGGCAAGGATGAAATAACGACCGAAATGTTGAGGGCAGCGGGGAAAACAGGTATTGAATGGCTAGCTAGACTTTTTCGGCTGTGCTATGAAAAAGGGGAAATCCCAGAGGACTGGAGGCTGGGTTTGATTGTCCCCATTTGGAAAGGAAAAGGAAGTGGACAGGACCCTGAGAAATACAGAGGAATCACTATTCTAAGTCAAGTGATGAAATTGTTGGAGCGCATAATCGACGGAAGACTGAGATCACAAGTGGAACACGAAATTGGAGAGGAGCAGCAAGGTTTCAGAAAAGGTAGAAGTACATCGGATGGTATGTTTGCGGTGAGACAGAAGATGGAGAAGACGATTGAAAGAGAAGAAAACATAGCGATAGGATTCGTAGATTTAGAGAAAGCTTATGACAGCGTCCCTAGACCCCTAGTGGTGGCAACCCTGATGCTGGAGAGAAAGAGGTAATACTTATCGAAAAGATGTACGAAAGAACCAGAGCGGCAGTGATAGTTGGAGATAACATCAGTGAAGATTTCCAAATAAAAACGGCTCAGACAAGGAAGTGCTTTAAGTCCATTTTTGTTCATTCTGATTATGGAATTGTTGTCAAGGAAAAGCGAAGAACATGATGCAATGAACAAGATAATGTATGCTGACGATCTAGCTGTGATAACGAAAGACGAGGTGGAGCTACAAGATCAACTGGAAAAGTGGGCGCAGAATTTCCAAAGGCATGGTCTGCGCATCAATTTGGATAAGACGGAAGTAATGTGGGTCGGAAAGGAGCCAAAGGACATAAGTGTTGAGGTGCAAGGAATTCAACTAAAGCAGACGAAGGGTACTTGGGAGGTGTGGTGGCGGAAGATGGGCGGAGCGAAATGGAAGTGAATAGAGCAGGGGTCGGAGCCTATCAGAAAGTGGCAGGAGTGTTGGGAGACAGAAGGATCAGCAAAGATATCAGACGGAAAGTGTTAGAGGTGTGTGTAATTCCAGCAGTCACATATGGTCTGGAAACAATGGCTCTCACCAAAGATCAGCAAGATAGACTGCAAGTGTGCGAGAACAATTGGCTGAGAAGGTTGTGTGGAGTGAAGTTGGTTGACAGAAGAAAACTTGCAGAAATGAGACTCGAAGTCAGACTGAAACGAACGATGACTCAGAAGATTGTGGGAAAGAGACTATCTTGGGCCGGACATGTGGCAAGAATGAATGAGCAGAGGCTACCCAGGTGAATGGAGCAAGAAATGAGTGTGCGAAGAAGAGGAAGACCGAGAATTCGTTGGAGTGACTGTGTCAAAAGAGATTTCCAGAAGGCGGAGGAAGATTGGAGAAGTTGGAGAAGCGACGCAGAACTGTGCACAATGTGGTTGAAGTATGGAGCGGCTGACATTTTACTTGACTGTGTTTCCTGATATCGTTTCATGTGGTGTTACCCTGATGGTTTGTGGACTGTAGCTAGTTTGTGTTTCCATTAATTTTATGATGTATATGAACTGTCTCCTTTTTATCTTGTTTGTATAAATCCCCCCTACCCCATTTATATGGGAGAAGGGGTTGTTAAAATAAAATAAAATAAAAATAAATATTTCTTCTTCAATATGTTGACAATAAGGAAAATAAATTGAACGTCTTGTTCAATACTCGAATGAGACTTAAAACTGAATGTACATTTAGGCCCTAAATGTTTAATTTAAGTATCTTTTGAGTGTCAATTTTTGTCATCGCCCTCCAGAATGGCTTCATCGCCCATCTTGAGAATCACTGGCATAGATAAATTTAGGTCAGAATAATTAAGAAGCTTTCAACAGTTAGTTAAATGAATCTTGTGTATATAATCAATAGAGCCTAGTAGTTTTACTTTTAAATTATAGCAGCAGCTACAAGTTTTGAAGTTCCCTATCATGCAATCGGTCATAATAGTTGGTTTTGCATTGTTTTACTGGTGCTATCAAATAAGTACATGGAATTCAAGTTATAAATCTTAATTGCAGAAACAGCATATATTAAATCCAGTGATGCAACCTCGATTAGATTTTAATCGAGATCGAGGTCGGCCCCGAAATAAGTTATATAATATTGATTGACTTTGATACCGGGTACTTGCATGAAAGGAAGACAGAAAAATTTTTTGTTCATCATGTTATTATTAATAAATAATAATAATAATAACTGTATATTTATAGAGCGCCATTACTTGGTGAGCTCATGGCGCAACAAAATTATACAACATTAGATGTACTTAAAATAACATAAACACATCAGCGATTACAAGAAAAAAAGCAAGTCTTCAAAGACTTTTTAAATGAGTTTATGGATGCAGAGTTCCCCACGTCTCTTGGTGAGGAATTCCACAATTCGGGTGCTGCATAGGAAAATGATCTTCTTCCAAAGCGAGTCCGATAGTTGCGAGACTCCAGAATTCGGTCATCATCAGATGAACGCAATGATCGCCTAGGAACATATACGGATACGAGATCCGACAAATAGGACGGACAAGAGCCCTGAAGAATCTTGTACACAGTGACACAAATTTTAAAACATATCCGTTGTCTGATACGCCGCCAGTGTAAATCAGAAAGATGACACGATATAAAATCATATTTCGGAATACGCACAATTAACCTCGCCGCATTGTTTTGAATACGCTATAGCTTATCCAGAAGATACGTTGGACAGTTGTATAGAATTTAATTACAGTAATCAATTCGAGAAAGAATAGTACTGCACACCACAGGTTTACACGCATCCGTTGATAAATAGCGTCGGATAAGGCGCAAACGGCGCAACTCACAATTTAAAACACGAATCAAGTTGATAACGTGACACGATAAATCGAGGTTTCGATCGAATGATATACCAAGATTCCTCACTTTCTGAGAAAAATCAAAATGCGGTAGTGGCTCAGTTGGAATTCTTATGCTTGGAGGACATAACATAATCACTTCAGTCTTCCGTCTATTCAAAATCAGTTGAGTACTTGCCAACCAATCCTCCACTTGATGAAGACAATTATTCGCAGACAGCAAGAGCTCATGTACTCGCTCAGAAGTCGTGCTTTGATAGAATTGACAGTCATCCGCATACATATGGTATTTGAAAGAGTGGTAGCCGAACACTATCGAGATTGGTGAGAGATAAAGCGAGAATAAAATAGGTCCTAGGACGGAGACTTGCGGTATATCACATGAAAGAAATGATTCTTTGGATGTGCTGTGAGACACCATAACAGAGTGAGTCCTTTGAGATAAGTATGATGCGAACCATTCGTAAGCTGTTCCTATCACGCCATACGTGTATTTCAGACGGGATTTCAAAATATCATGATCAACCCATCAAATGCAGAAGGAAAATCAACAAGCACAAGGACAGACACTTGACCATTGTCATAAGATAATAGCAAGTCATTCGTGATTTTCAATAGCGCCGTCTCAGTGCTATGATTCGACCGGTAAGCCGATTGATAAGATTCAAATAAGTTATTCGCAGTCAGATGTTGCATCAACTGTTGAGAAGCTACTTTCTCTATCACTTTTGAAAGAAAAGGTAATTGTGACACCGGACGATAATTTTCAAAAGAATTCCTATCCAATGTGGCCTTTTTCAATAAGGGCTTGATAACAGCATGCTTTAAAGCAACAGGAAAGACACCAGTTTTCAATGAATAATTGACAATTTCAGTAATCACAGGTAGCACATCATCAATGTGATCTTTCAGTAGAGCTACAGGAATTGGATCCAAGACTGATGATTTCATCGACAATTTAGCTATGACTTCACGTATGTCAGACTGACATTACACTGAAAGAAGACAATGGAACCTCGGAAAAACGCAAATCAAAAACATGACTATCATCAGTATCACTATTAGTGGCACCAGTGAATTGTCTCTTTACGCACAAAATCTTATGAACGAAATAATTCAGAAATAAATCAGTCAAATCCGTGGAACAGTAAATTGTTGGAACTTGATTCCGCTTCTTGTTTGAGGTTAGATCATTCACAACTTTAAACAGCTCTTTACTGGTTTTAACCTCATTGATCAATTTGTTATAGTAATTTGACTTTGGTCGGGTAACAAGTCTAATTACTTGAAGCTTAGCATTTTTATAAGCGAGCATGTCTACAGTTAGTCCAGACTTGCGCCATTTGCGCTCAGCACGACGACGCGTACGCTTGAGGGAAAGAAGTTCGGTGTTAATTGACCGAAACCAAGGCGAAGGTCTTCGTTTATACTGACGTTGTTCTTCAGGAGCATGAATGTTCAATGTTTTTCTCAATGTGTTATTGTAGTTTGTAACATCAGAAGGGTCCAAGCTTTTTAATCCATCGGATGAATCACGACCAAACGCAGAGTGATCAATACGCCATAAATTGCGGCAAGCAGCGGTAGAAGTAGTATGTAATGTTTCTATGCAAAAGTTAGTAAGAACAACACGATGATCAGATTCCAAGGTATCAGAAGTTTCCACAGTGAATATCAACTCATCTGACTCACGTAAAATAACCAAATCCAGAATGTGACCCTTTATATGCGTTGGATGCATTACAACAACTTGCTTCAAATCAAACATCTGCAGGAATTTTAAGAATTTCATTGCACTGGTATCCTTGTAATTATCAATATGAAAATTAAAGTCACCAACAATACAAACATAATCTTGAATAGGAAATCTTGAGGACCCAGGGCAACCTTGTTGTTAGGCACAAAGAAAAACATCCGTTGCTGTATTAAGCCAATGCATTTCACTTACCATCGGTAAGCATGTTCACGGAATTAATGTTACAATGAGAGCTCGACCTGGTTAAAAATCAATAAGGCTTAACATCACTACCAACAATATTTACAGAAAGACATCACTACTTATACAAATAAGAGGTAATACGTGAAAGAGGTAATAAGTAAAGCCTACCCACACTAACGTATACCTCAATCGTGCATCATGTCATCACCCAAGCGTTTTCAAAGGTCTCATCAAAACTATGGTCCACCGGGCATACGCTGTTTGTTCAGAAGAATGCAGAGATGGTGAATTGAAACACTCGAACGAATCTTCCGTGCCAATGGTTTCAAACCTAGAGAGACTGATAGAATATTTTGATGCACCAAGCACCAGATCGGCCAATAACGCGAATGAGGAAGATTCAGATGAACCTACCTGTGTGATCCCATACATTCCCAAATTGTCTGAATAAATTTTGAGGACACTGAGAAAGGTGGACGTCAGGACATATTTCAAACCAGTCACAATACTGAAATCATTATTGGTGAAAAAGCGACCAGTAAAGCCGGAAGAAATAGGTGTGGTCTATAGGTTGCCATGCAAAGAGGAAAGCTGCTCTTGGAATTATATTGGGGAGAGCTCAAGAACATTGGACGAAAGATTGAAGGAGCATAAGAGAAGTGTTAGGACGTGGTCTACCAACTCTGAGGTTGCCAGGCACGTAATGGATTCTAACCATTCCATCGGTTGGGACCAATGTGAGGTCATAGACCGAGAACAGCACTTCAACAAATGCCTTATCAAGGAGGCCTTGTGGTCAAAGAAGCATGGAAGTGTGAATAAGATAAATAGATGCGTTGGAGATATATGGAATGACACTCTTTGACTTCTCTTGATTTGGTTTGATTTTACGTATTACCTCTTATTTGTATAAGTAGTGATGTCTTTCTGTAAATATTGTTGGTAGTGATGTTAAGCCTTATTGAATTTTAACCAGGTCGAGCTCTCATTGTAACATTAATTCCGTGAACATGCTTACCGATGGTAAGTGAAATGCATTGGCTTAATACAGCAACGGATGTTTTTCTTTGTGCCTAACGACAAGGTTGCCCTGGGTCCTCAAGATTTCTTATGATGTCACAACAGGGATGGTTCAAGTATAATCTTGAATCAAATTGACATAGTCGAGAAATGCTGAAAATTCGTCAAAAAATGTTGAAACTTTTAGCTGGTTCTTAGAGCTTGGAGGTGGACGATAAATACAAAACAATGTTAGAGAAAGCTTTTTACCATTATTGATAATTGCATCAATTCAAAAGTTGTGTGCACAAACGGAAACGACGCAATGAGATGACGAAGACTCCGTTTATGTATAATGCCAATACCACCACCTCTTGACGCCGTTCGAGGAATTGAATTCATCAGATGGGTTGAAGAGGACAATGCTCCACAAAAATGTTCATCTCCTACAGAACGAAGCCAAGTCTCAGTCAGGAACATAATATCTATATCATTGTCATCGATGAACAGGGAAATTTCGAAGCATTTTTCAAAAGAACACACGGAGCGAGCGTTGAATAATCCAATTTTGAAAGCATCGGAACATTGATCCTGAACTTTGCGACTGCATTTTGCTAAATCTATTAATGAAGTTGAAACGGAATGAGACGTTTCAAAATAATAGCGATTAATATACGAAACATACTTCTGAGCTAATGAATCCACGCCAACTGCGCCAATTTGTCAAAACAGTTGTTTAGAAATATCAATACGATCTAGAACTTTACCATCTCTGAACAATGTTCCTGATTTGATGAAAATTTTACTACCATCTGAATTCGAGGATCTCAACTCCTTGCAAACGTCTCTTAATCGTTTTTCCTCTTTCCGCTGTAAAACTTTGACAAAGAAAATATTTTGTGAAGAAAGTGATGCATCTGCACGGGTACGCTTTCGGTTAAATAAAACGCAATACTTTGCTTCGCGGTTAGCAAAAATTATCTTCAATGGTCTTACTTTGCTTTCATCATGACGACCAATTTGAGACGTAGAGACTATATCAGCCTTGTTAAAATCTGAATCAATTTTATTGCAAATATATTGAAGCTTTGTAATGTCCTCACTCAACAAAACAGAATCATCCATTAATAAATCAGACTCCGGAATTCAATGTGCTATCAAATTAGTGGCTTTGATACAATTCTCTTGCTTTTCTATGTACAATTGTTGAGAGGTGATTACATCTTTCATATGTTTGATATTGATGTCAATTTTAGCTTGATTGCGTCGTAGACCATCAAAGTTCGATTCCATCTGATCAATTCTTCACGTCAAGGTATCACTTTGGGCGCTAATTCGTGATTCAAATTCGGAAAACAGTAATCAGATTTCTTCCATCAAAGATGCGTTTTGAGTGCCAGATCGAGAGCTTCGCCTTTCAGACATCTACTATTGTGCTAGAAGAGGAGGTGGAGTAAGGTCACAATTTATTACAGCAATCTTTTCCCTGAGAAGGGAAAGTTTTGGGCAATACTAACTTTTTTTCTTTTTTTACTGAATTTTCACCCCTAGCACAGCTAGGTGCCATGAACGAAGCTAGGGGTTACTCAATGAAAAGTAAAAATTGTATTATTTTAAATAAATAAAATAAAAAAACAGATCTTCTAATCTGATTAAGCTGTCCCCATCAGAAACCTATTCGCAAGCCTCTTGAAAGTATCAAGATTGTATTGGTCAGGGAAAGTGGTCTGGGAAGCTGATTCCAAAGCTGTGCCGTGCGAACAAAAAAGCTTTTCGAGCGACTCACAGTACGTGCGCGTTCTAAGGTCACATGATAGCATGTCAGTGCATTAGCTCTGCGTGTGCTTCTGGAGAAGATCTTAGGTTTGGGTACGCACTCATTTACTGCAGAGCTGCTTCTACCGAAATAGTACCTGTAGAAGAGACTGAGTGAAGCAACTTCCCGTCTGACGGAGAGCGGCTGCAACTTGCTAGCAAGTTTTTCACCCATGAGATTCTTGACACGTTTCTCAACCCGTTCAAGGAGGTTAAGATGCGTTTGTGGGGCGCCTGCCCACAGATGACAACAATACTCCATCAGAGGACGAATAGTGGACTTGTAAAGATAGCAGACAGTCTGTGGTGGAAGATAGCTGCTGGCACGATAGAGACTACCAATGCGTTGAGCTGCCTGCTTGCTAATGGATTGGATGTACGGTTTCCATGACAAGTCTTTCGTAACCGCCAATCCAAGGAAGGAGATGGAATCTTGTTCTCTGATCCTATTATCTGACATCTTAATGCTATGATCATCATCTCCCTTAAGTCGTGAGTGCAGAATACTCTGAGTTTTTGAAGGATTGAAGAAAACAAGCCAATTGGAGCCCATTCTGAGACCCTGCGTAAGTCTTCATTAAGAACGTCGCATAACTGCTGACGTTGCTGAGTGTTTTTAGCGAGTCGCTCATTGAAATTGAAGAGTGTTGTGTCATCTGCATACATCACCAATTTACTCACTAGGCAGTCTGGGAGGTCGTTGATGTACAGCAGAAAAAGAGTGGGTCCCAAAATTGACCCTTGAGGAACTCCTGCATTGACAAACTTGGTGGAAGACTTTTGGCCATCTAAGACGACAGATATCTGCCGGTCACTAAGGAAAGAAGCAAGAAGTTTGTGGAGTTGATCAGCAACTCCATAGGACTTTAGCTTCATAAGGAGTCCCTGATGCCAGACTTTATCGAATAACTTGGAAATATCCAAGGCAACTGATCTCGTCTCACCTTGTCTGTCAAGGACACGACTCACATGTTCAGTGACATATGAAAGAAGATCTGCAGTTGATCGAGAGTGCCTGAAGCCATACTGTTCTTCTGATAGAAGGTTCTGAGTTTCAAGGAAGAACAATGTGTTGGTTAATCACTGCTTCAAAAATCTTGCCAGCAATTGGAAGTAGGCTGATAGACATAGTAACTAGATGGAAGAGATGAGTCAGAACCTTCCTTTGGAACTGGAACCACGGAAGCTACTTTCCAACAAGAGGGAAACTCACCGGTGGATACACATCTACTGAACGGTTTAGATGAAAGTGGAGAAAGCTCAGGTGAGAGATGCTTGAAGACCGAAACCGGGATGCCATCTGGTCCACTAGACTTAGAGCTATCGAGACCGGCGATTATCTTTTTGACGTTTCGGACTGTGACTGAAGGACGACTAACTGTCTCATCAGTGCGCGTGGGAATTGGAGGTGGAATTCTACCTCCATCGTCTAATGACGAATTCTTCGCAAACTCCTTGCAAAGAAGCTCGGCTTTGTCTGCTGAGGTTGTCGCCATAGAAGTACTGACTTCGGCATGACGGAGTGCTGGGATGGAGGATTTGTTTCTATTGGTGACACTGTTGTAAATCCTCCAGAAGTCCTTAGAGCCAAGCTTTTGGGTAGCAATGGATTTCCGTACATACAAAGCGTAACGGTTTTTGGCCTGATGTATGGTTTCCTTGCAATGTCTACGTGCGGTTTTGTACAATTCAAGATTGCCAGCGCTACTGTCACGCTTATACGTATGGAAAAAGTGGTCACGCTTGTGGTCAACTTGCAGCTGCACATTCTGGTGTAAACCAAGGTTGTGAGTGGGGCTTCATTTGGAAAGTACGGTGAGGAATGTAGGCCAACATCCCTATCTGAAGCCACTCTGTCAGTTCTTGCGCCGACTTGTGGACGTTCTCGCTCAGAATCAAATTCTCAGCTTGAACTTGACTAAGAAAAGTGCGGAAGCCACACCAGTCTGCTTTGGAGAATTGATAAACTGTTCTATGGAAGGGTGCAGACGGTGTGGAGCAAATTTGTTTGCCAGAAACTGTGATAACACAGTGATCAGACGTGCCGAGGGGAGAAGTAACCTTGTGTGAAAAACAAGTTGGATTTGAGGTGAGAAACAGGTCAAGGAGATATCCAGTATCCCCAGCTCGGTCAGGCACTCTGGTAGGACAAGTGACAATTTGACTGAGGTTGTGAGAGACAGCGAAATCCTGGGCTGCCTGATCGGAGAGATCGGTGGTGGTGCGTGAGTGCACAAGCCAGTCAACATTGTGCACGTTGAAGTCACCAAAAACGGCAACTTCAGCGCTGGGATACTCTTGTAGAAGAGAATCGATCTTGTCAGAAAGAACATTGAAAATATCCGCATTAGTTGATAGAGAGCGGTATACAAAAACAACGAAGACAACAAAGTGATACAAGAAACTTTGGAAGGCATCAGAAAAACGTAAATAATAGCAACAAAGCTGCAATAAATAATACGCAAAAAAGACACTTATAGGCACAGTTCATGTCGCAAAAGCTTGAAGAAACCCAAATGAGAACCCCTTTGCCGTAACAATGGGTACAAGTCAGATAGGCCACAAAGGAACCGGATACAGCTACACGGGCTAAACCCCTCAGTAAAGCTACCCACGCATGTCCGTGCAATGGAACTGTACCGCCTTTTTTCGAGCAGTTGACCGGGCCTGCCTCCCAAAGCATTACCAGTGGGTTCGGGACCCTCGAACTACCTGACGCCCGTATGCCGTGAATACGTTGGATCTGTCACACATTAACCTGCAACAAATGGGGAAGTGCGAAAGAGAGCAGTGGAAGGAAGTTCGATCACAAATGAGCCAAATAAGTGCCATGCCCAAAAACCTGATTCAACAACATGAAACATGTGATGACTGTTCATATCTCGCAAACCAGGGGTTGGTGTTAATTGGGACGGCCGAAGCCTACCACACATTTAAAATAAACAAACGTGGAGAAAAAGAATGAAAAATTAATCAAACATAAATAAATTCAATGACCAGTAAAATAAAAATAATATTCCAGAGCCTGCGAGTTAGCCGGAGCACGGTCACAAACCGCCGACAATAAACCTTTCCGACAAGGTAGAACCCAAAGAAGCATGAGCTTCAGACGGCAAAGCCTTATTGCAACTCCGTTTTCACCCTTTCACCGCTTTGAGGCCGCAGGTTGAGTGAGAAAGGGAAGATAGTCATTTCATTTCATAGTCACTGATAGTCAAGATAGTCACTGATAGTCATTTCATTCTGCTGGCAGTCACGATTAGCAGTCGAATGAGAATTAGGAGCGTAACATTTTTTTCTGCATCGTGTGACTAATCCGACGAACAAGATTCACTAACTGATAGTCATTGAATGCTACTACAAAAGCAACTACAAAATAGGAGTCGCTAATCTGTTTTCGAAGTCTGAGAAATCCACCGAGTTTGAAAATTCATGTATGCGAAAAAAGCTTAAATTAACATATGCAACCTGAAACCAAAAGAAAAAACACACACGGACATAAGTTTCCGCTAGCAAACGAAATCGAAAAGCACGAACTAATATAAAGTCACATAAAAGAATACTTACATTTTATTTACATTATTGTTAACGTTAAAAATGTAGCTCAGAACGTTTTCACAACTTTAATTTCGACGAAATCAGGATTTATCCAGGATATCCATGCCTTGTAGACACTCTGTGTGCATGTAGGTGAGGAGTACTGTCTTGTGATTCGTGACGCTCCACATTCATATTGTTACTTGTGAGATGTATTCTACACCTATTGTTCTGTTTAATCTTGCGGTGTCTGTTACTTCATAAATAAACGTTCGGCTTCATGCACAGCTTGTCGCTCTGCCTCGAATACTACACCGCCTTTGTTGTATTTTCGATCTGTAAGAATGGTAGTGTAATTGGAGATAGTTGGGTCTTTTGTTTTGGATGTGAGTTTGTGTCTCTTGTATGCATGTGATTTCGGCTTTGTTGTCTAGGATGAGCTGTGTGAGTTCGGAGATTTTGTTTTGGATGCCGTTGATGTTGAGTTGTATGATAGTAAGAGTGTTGTTCTTGTGTTGTATGCTGTTGGTCTGAGTGCTTGTGGCACCGTGTTAGGCTGTTGTCTGGCGGTGCTGGGTTGGGGAAGAGGTCGTGATGTGGGTGGGAGTAGGGATGAGGGGAGGGTGGGGAGTTGCACGGTGGTTGTTGGAGGATTTGTTTTGATTGTTTGCAATAGTGGTATTCTGGTTGTCTTTGGCACAAATCCAGTGTGTGTTATATTGGGTAAGTGTGATGCTTGTGCACTGGAGGTGTAGTCAATGTGTGTTTGTGATGTTGCACTGCATGGATGTCAGTCTTCTTGTGATGAGCTGTTTACATGTAGTGCAGGTGTATGTGGGGGGTGGGACCGGGGTGCGTTCTATGTCTCCCGCCAGGAGGATGAGGAGCGCCAGCCACCACACGGAAACAGGCGGTCAACCAAACACCCGGCGGCTCCCCGGGCCTCTTTCGAGGCAGGTGTTGATGGATTGGCTTGGCTGATCAGGGAGGGGAGGCACCTCGAGCAGGCCCCATCCTTGACACTCCATTTTTTCATGAAATTCGCCTAGACCCATCTTTATTCCTGAGCTTTCACAGATCACTCTGCGTAGTTTTGCCAATCTCCAACGGTCGCGGCATTTTCAATATTCCTCGCTATCGATGTCCAGTATTTCTCCATATCTAGCGTTTTGTATAACTTGATTTTCTGAGCTACTCCACAAGCTCTGAGTGCTTTCGCGGCTTCCGTTCATTTGCATTGTTTATGCTAACATCCATTGCTGTTGGGGGGGGGGGGGTTCTCTTCATAGGCAAAGGGTAAAGTCTTCTCGGCTGTCGTTTTCATCGCGCGTTCCAAATATATAACCAGTGGTCATTGATGTTGGAGAGTTCTGACTGTGTGAAGAAATCTGACACGTTTTCAGCTAGAAGTTCAGCAAAGTGTTCTTGTTCGGACGGATTTTGCAGCTCATTAACTGCTAGCCTGAAGTGTTTCGGTCTCGGGTTATTCAACTTGAATCGCAGCCTAACTGTTGTTACAACTAATGCATGATTTTAATCATATTATCTGAGCATTACTTCAACCAAGAGACAAACCCCAAATCTAAGAAAAAAGCATCTAGAAAAAAAGAAAATTAGTATTTCAGATAAGGATGTAGGTCATTCAGCAGCAATCACACATAAATAAACCATTTTTTTAGAATTTTTACTCAAGCTTATTTACTAAGTATAAAGCAAAATGCAAACTGGCTTGTGCTGCATAAGTAGCGGGCACATGCTCGTACGATAAGATATAACACTTTACCCCACGCAAGCCTCAAAATTCGAAATTGCAAGGTCGATCTGATTCCGGCTTTGTTAATTAGTCGTAATTGAATGACCTATACGTCACTCCCTAACACATCACCGCCATGCTTTAACCACTGACCTTGTCCATCCACCGTCATTACAGGGCAACCAATGTGCGGTGAATGTGAGCATATGGTTCCATGCTTAATTGGAACATAACAATTGTAAAAAAATCATAATTTCAAAACACACATTTTGTTAAAACTTCTGAAAATCGATGTGCCATGGAATAACTTTGGCAAATGAACATTTTTTCATTTTTACGTCAAATTCATCAGAACGAAAAATTCATCATTTGGTCCAACAAAACGACGAAATTCAATAAGGCTATTAACATTTATGGCCTACACGAAAGCAGCATACTCACGCAACATAAGAAAATCGCAGGTGAACAAGGAAAGTTAGGGTGAATTCCAACCCGGAGTAGATGAATAAATACAAAAACAGGACGGCTCCTGTAGAAGTCAATTGCTTGTGAACTGAAAATAGAAATTAGTAGAATTCAATTCCCGCGAGGAAATAAGTGGGTATGATCATACGTATGATTCATACGGATGTTTCATACTATGATCATAGTATGAAAGTGAAATATTTTTTGTACACAAATCATACTATGAAAATTTCATACGCAGTTCATAGTATGAAAATTTCATACTGCTATTTGTCATCCGCGCAGGCGTTCGTTCCATGCCTAAATTCTGCGCGAATTTTCGTAATGTAATCATCTATATTAAATCGTATTAAATCATTCTACAGTGTATACCCTTTCTTCCTATGCTGATCATTGAAATCTTAACGTTTATGATTACGAAGAGATAGAATTTATAATAATAAATTCTTTATTTTAGGAATTATAATTTTTAAGTCTGCACCTTAAATGCAAAACATCAGACCTTGAACAGTTTACTGCTGAATCCAAACCTCTCAATAATGACACTTCTCCCATTAAATAACCATCAATGCCTGCTATACAACAGATCTTCTTCCAAGGATACTATCCTGATCTTCAAATGATAATTTAATCTTTTTGTTCCAGGAATAACATTTAAAATGAAAATACGTTTGACTTTGATAGTTCATGTTTCCCAAAATTACATAGTATAAATCTGTACATTCATCAAGTCCAGAGAATAATGCTAGCGATCAAAATACTGTGAAGGATTTCTAAAGCAAGAGAAATTAGAGAAAATCTTTTACAATTTATAGGCGTAAACACAAAATAATATAGTACATCCCGTAAGTCAACTGGGGAAAGCATCAGGTCTGAGAATGACGACATAGGCGGAATATGATGAACAAGTTATTTACATAGTGTTTATCATAGTGTTGGTCATGTAGAATAGAAGAATTATCCACATCCTTAAACAGCTGAAACACTTGTTTCCTTGGAAGGCGTCGACACCGTTTTTCGCACAACAGGAGCTCATCAGTATAGATTGAGAGGCCCAAAATAGCGTGTGATATCCAAGTGGTCGAACAGGTTGATCTGCATTTATTCATCCTGTCCTTGACGTGCGGCTGATAATTGAAAGATCCCAGTGTCAATGCTCCTGGCTGGGCATATAGACGGGGGAGACTGTGCATAGACTTGATCTGAAATACTTTGCGAGAAAACAGTGCCGGTGACTCAAGTCATTCAGAGCTTAATCTTTTAAACCTGGACATATCCCCTGTTATGCTCAGCCAAAAGAATTGACACTGATATCTCATTTATCAGCCGCACGGCAGAACCATGATTACTAAACGCAGATCAATCTGTTCCGCCGTTCTTTATGTTGCTCAACCATTTCGATATCATAGGCTAGTTTGAACCATTTCCAACCGATATAATCTGCCTGTTCTTTGCGGTTCCGCCACTGATTTTTAGTTTCTTGATTCACCTGTCGTGCGATGCGGTCCACGGCAGCGATTGTACAATTGTTCTCTCGCAAGTAAACAGCTAGCTCCGTAAGCAGAAAAGTGTAAAAACCTAATTTTTTAGCAATAGTATGAAAAATTCAGTAAAATCATTCTATGAAATTTTCATACTATGATATGAGTATGATTTTAACATGAAAATTTCATTTTTCATACGTATGAAAAATTCCTATTCAAATCATACTATGATTCATACCCACTTATTTCCTCGCGGGTTGCTTTTTTAAAATCAAAGCTTGAGGGAAGATTGAATTGTAGAAGTCAAAGTGCAACAGTCAATTTGCATTCGTGTCTGCAAATTCAAATTTTGAACCCGAGCTCTGAGAGCAAGATATGAATCATTTCATTAACTGTTGAAGTCTGTGGATCGGATGACGATTTTTATCTGCATCTGATTTACTCATTCTTTACAATTAGGTATACTGAACTGATGACGGCAAACAAGCAAGAAAGGCTTGCAGTTCCCGTAGTGATTCAAATCAGATTTTGTTCTCACCTCCTGAATTTTTCCTTTCGGGGTCTCGGCATCAGTGTTGCCAGACCTGCGCAATTTTTACGGCACATGCGTAGTAGAAATTATTTCAAACCTCTTCCTGTGCAATTTTTTGCAACCCTCTCTGCGCAATAAACTTACTGAATTACTTGTCTATTCAATCACTTGTTCCTGTAAAAAGCCGGGACAGAACATCCAGCTCATCTCTGAACAAAGTACTTTTCGTGAAAGACCATCTATTGTCAAAGGATATAAAGTCGAATCAAATTTCTTTCATCCAATAATTGATTTCCATGTTCAAAGGAAGTCACGCCGCAATGTGTGAAGCTAAATGTAAGGAAAAGATGCAGTGGAAGAATATAGCCGAAGAAAGATTGCGAGCTGAAATCTAGTTGGAAGAAAAGACTACTCGTGATCTTCAGAAGCTTGTGTCAAAGGAAGATGAGCTCCATTCGAGAAAAATGCCCAGGATTCAAGAAGACAACGAGCTGAAGAACACATGAAACAGGGTTAGGACATCACATTGGAATCTTCCGTGGCAATGCGCTCGGTAGATGCAGAACTTGACAAAGTTTGCGGTCAAAAAGAAAAGAAGAGACGTGGACAATGAAATACTGTCTAAGAATCGTGGACAATGTGGTGAAGCGAACACTAAGTAAAAGCATCGAAACCTTTGTGATTCCTAAAAGACCAAGAACTGAATGAAGCTATTCAGATGTGAATTATGTTTTAGTTTTAAGTGTAATCATTAAAACAAGTAACCTGGCAATTGATAAATTTATTGAATCTCAACAGATGTAACCACCATGAGACATGTATCGGTCTGTTGGGACTCATTAGTCACCTGTTAGGCCTTGAAGTTAGAGGGTATACTTGCACGTCCTCTAGCTCCAACGTCGCTGGTTCAAACTTACCCAAGACTGATGAGGCCCAACAGGCCGAAACATGTCTCGTGATGGCTACATCTGTTGAGATTTTATAAATGTAATCATTAACATCAGAATAAAATTATGTAATGATCAACATTAGATGGTAAAAATTTTAAGACTAGACAGTTATTATGCCATTTCTATTGACTGAGTTAATGTGACAGTCAGCTGCCGTCAAATCAATATTCAATATTTTGTCATTGAATTTGGACGGGGTCGATGGCGGAAGATCTACCGAGGTTCGACGTGGTTAGCAGAAGGTTAATATCTACGGGTGGATTGCTACCAACGAAGAGTCGGTGACGAGGCAAGATCAGGGCTAGTTAGACCAAAGTGTGTAGTCACTGACAGTAAAGTAAGTTACAGGGACGGTAAGATCTGGGTCTAGTCGCTGATTAACTTTGTTAAGTGTTTTTGGGGGAGTTAGGTTTGGGAAAGCAACATCTGTAAAATCAACGCAGATTGCAAAGAACTTATTAAAATCCAGAAACCTAAGAGAATAAAAGAGAAAGAATAATATCAAGTTTGAAAGTAGATGAATAAAGTTACATCCAAAGAGATCAAAACTTTTGTAATTTGGCCTTTTGACAGGGATAGAGAGTAGTAATGAATACTCCACTTTAAACACAGCGCGGGCCTACGCCGCAGGCCTTCCCTCCTCGAAAACGACAGTGTTGGAGAGAGCGCCCAGGCTGGCTTGGCCGACCGACCGGGAAGGGGTGGTAGTATTGAAAAATGGAGGCCAGATTCGGATTCCTTGTGAAATTTTGCATCGCTATCGTTAATTTCAGTACGATCGGAGAGAAAAAATGTTTCTTCAAAATCTGATTTTTGAATATCATGTCCATGTGCTGACTGACCAGGAAGGAGTGCTCGCATGGAAAAACGGATGGCAAATTATGGTTATTTTCAAGCCAATCGGAGAGAAGAAGTTCTGCTTCCTCCCTCCCCCCTCTAAAACGATTTCAACTTGTTTTTTCAAATTTGCTTCTAGTGATCGTAGAGAGTCGTGCAATAGCTCGTTTGAAAGAGGAGAGCAAGAAAACATGACATCTCAAAGCGCTTGTCGATAGCTTCATTCGTTTAGGAGCTAGAGCAAAAACAAAATTTTTGAAGATCATGTCCATTTGCTGAAAAACGAGTTTTTTCAAATTTGCTTCTAGTGATCGTAGAGATGGCTCGTTTGAAGGAGGAGAGCGAGAAAACATGATATCTCAAAGCGTTTGTCGATAGCTTCATTCGTTTAGGAGCTAGAGCAAAAAGAAGATCAAAAGCATGTAGAAAAACATGTACATGTGCTGACTGACCAGAAAGGAGTGCCGGCATGAAAAAAACGGATGGCAGATTCGGAGTCTACGTGCAATGTTACAAACATATGCAAACTTTCAAGCCAATCGGACAGTGAAAAGTCGCATAATTAGTCTTTTAGGCATAATTTGGTAATTTGTGCTTTTTTTACATGAACGAAATTGACCGAGATACTATAAATGCTGGAATCGGAGAGAGAAATTTCATTAAGTTGAGGAATTGACCGTATGTAGGTTTCGAGCTCCGATAACCGATGGAAACCGACTTAGAAATATTCATTGCTGATATCAGCTAAGTTGTCAGACTTATAGGTTAGCCAGTATATGGCTTGTGATCACTTTGATCAAGTAGGCCTAATACTTGTAAGCGGTGTATCTTCGGTTCTAGTACAACGATTGACTTGATTCGAATTTCATGTTGTAGCTATTGATCAAAGCTACATTCATTGACTACTTATAAAATTTCGTAAGTAGTGTTAAATGCTGAAAAATTTAAATCAGCTATTTTTTAATATTTTATAAGGTTTTTGAGCCTTCTGAATTCAAATAAGACATTCATCAAGTTGTGAGAGGCGAGCTTCGGCTCGAGATTTGTTTCCTGATGTAAACAATGCCACCGGTTTTCATGTCAAAATCGGTGCTCGAATAACAACAGTGATATGACGCACGCTCTGTCCGCAGGATGTTGGATTTGTGAGTCGAGGCCTTGGAGATGGAATAACATTCCCTATGAGTGATGCCTGAAACAGATTCATCAGCTTAACATGTCTATCCTCAAGTATTGCATACATTATTAGATGAATTTGAAATCATTGTTTTCCCCCTTTCGCTTTTTAGAAAATGGTTAAGGCAGCGAACGCTAAAACGGCATACAAGCTGTGCACCTGTCAGAAGGTGTAGAGAAGTGACGCCTTTAAGAAGCACGAGTGTGGTAATAAGAAGCAGGTGGGCGCAATACGACACTATTGTAGCTCACATAGCATCTCTCGCCTTGGCGAGAAGTTGGAAGAGTGGCACTTGACCCACAGTGTCTGCGTCCAGCTCGAACTGGACGAGGAGGAGAAGAGCTCTCTGTTCGCCTCTGAAATCAAGAGCTTAGAACTACAGGTGGCAGTCAAGGCAATCGAAGCGCCAACGACGCCTACCCCAGCCGCTCAGAGCGAGTCGAGCAGCCTGAGCGACACCAGCAGCGAGAGCGAGACGGAAGAAGCACCCGTAGCTAGGCCAATGCATGAGGTAGACCTCGACTGCCAGGCAAAGTCAGCGAGCAGTGGTGGGTGTTAAATTTGCTCTCAGTTAGTCTTTGATGCTGGGTTGTTTTCGTTCTCTGTAATTTGAGTGTTTTGTGATATCTTTGGTCTGTTGTCAGTACGCTTGAGTTTGATATCTTGTTTCCGTCGTCGGTTACGTTATAGCGCTGCTCTTCATCTATCTATGTATATGATGTAAAGCTTTCTTCATATGGATTGCTATGATCTGTGACTTTGGGTTGTGACTTTTAAATCTTTCTTCTTACGTTCTAACATTGCTACAATTTGAAATACTGTTATGAGATGCTGCTATTTGTTAAAGCCATAAACCATTTGGTAAGTTTTGCTGTATTTGAAGTTTTGTGTAAAGATTGTATGTACTCTTATGTATTCTGATTTTAGAAACCGTCTTCAAACGTGACAGTGTGATTAAATAAATGAAAGTAAAATACGCGTTTTCAAAAGGCTTAAAATAGAGAGATTTTACTGTGGGACTGCGGAAATGTCACAAATTCCAAGATCGACCACCACTGCTCTCTGAGTATGGGAAAATTAAGATGGAAAAGTGGAAGCGTGAGCGCTTCTTCTACAAGGCGAAGTGGGAGAACTTCTCGCGTCTCGATGAAGAGCTAAAGAAGGCTAAGGAAAGCCTAAATGAAAAGGAGGGCGAGCTCGAACACGAAAGGTTCAAGCACCTCGCTCGCAACGCAAAGGAGGAGCTGCTGGCCGACAAGGACAGGAGAGGGGAGATGAGGCGGATGAAGGAGGAGTTGGAGAGCCTTATGGAAGCAGCTGGAGAAGGTTGTAGAGAGCAATCAAGAGCTGTACAGGGCGGCGCAGGCAAAGGGGCAAGAGTGCGAGCGATCCAGTCGCCTCAACATCCCAATCAAGAGGGGAGAGGTGGTCGCGGAGCCACTGTTTTTCAAGCGCGCGGGAGAGGCGAGAGATGTTATCTCAGGGCCAAGAAGGGCGTCAAGCGCCTACACTTCACATTCGATCATAAAGAGGCCATTACAAAGTTCCTGTATGAACCACGCCCGGAGAAGCTACGGTAAAAATAAGAGAAGCTATGTAAGTTACAAATACCGGTAGTTTAATTAAAACTTAAAATGATGAATAAATACTTCTTTCTTTACAGATCTCCATGAGAAGTGTCCACCTGCTTCAACCGTCGAGCCGCAGGGAAAGCGGCAAGTCTAACCCATTCCTACCCATCCCGAGAGCGAACCAACGGTCTTTATGAGGCCACCATGGGGCAAGATATGATAGTACCTTCTCGCGGTTTGCCCTGGATTGACTTAGGTCTGACGGAACCTATCATAATTATAAAGACTGAATCATGTCTCTGTATCAGAGAGGTATATAAACCGTTGCCTCTTTCATTTTCATTTCAATCTACATCATACAAACGCCTAAGACGACAGTCAGCTCTCTTGACAAGCCTCGGCTAAAACCGAGAAACCTGTTCAATGTGTTTTCGCAGATGGAAAAGCGAGAGCTGGTGTTCAATAATCTTGCTCGCATTGGATCATCAGTAACCGACGATGATACCGATGCAACTCAGTGGGGGTATACACGGCTCTCTGATAGTCAGTCGGTAGTGGAGGAGGTCGATGCCGCTGCCATGGAGAGATTACAAGTCTCCCTCAGCGGTATCGGTCAAACCAAAGTCTGCATTCTCATCCCGAGAACGAACCAACGGCCTTTATGAGGCCACTATGGGGCAAAATTTGATGATAGTACCTCCTCGCGGCTTGCCCTGAACAGACTTCGGTCTGACTGAGTCTATCATAATACAAATGAGAAAATATCTACCAAGTTGCATCTGCAATCAGTCAACTTTAACGGTGCATGTCACGGAGATTTACGGTGTCATACTTTCTGTTGGTGGGCGTTCTTTCGAGACAGCGGTGAAGTCCGTCGCGATAAGCATCGCACGGGATGTTGGTAGTTGTAATCCTTGTGAAACCTCTCTGCGTCATGTTTGCGAGTGGCTACCTTTCGTCTCAATGTATTACTCTGACCGTCAGGGCGACATTTAGCTATCTGCCACAGGTTACTTTTAAATTCTCCATTGCATACGTTATCTGAGAATGAACCATGAGTTCTCTTAAGAACTACCTCTATCACTGAGGCTAATTGACTAAGGGATTGGTCACTCTTACGCCAAACGTAACAAAATCAATTTCTACTTTAATGGTATGATCTCTTTTGATATCAAGCAGACAGACAATAAATGTGACAATAATCACAACCGTGTGTGCTGACTAACAAGCCCCTTTATCTCATTCCATTTTTAGTTCAATGTATCGCAAAACAAAGACATATAGAATTCAGATTTTTTTTCACAACAGTCTTGCCACTATATACGTGATATTCTCTTAGCCAGGAGGGAGCCCCTGACACTTTCCTCAAGCGCATAGTCTTCGGCGTCCTCTCTTCATTAGATCAAATAATTGGTACTATTTCCTCCTTGTCGGACTTCTCCTTCTCGCACTTCTCATCCTCCCAGTCATATTTGTCGAGGATCTAAAAATCGCTCATATCTGGAGTCGATGCTGTTGCCATTGCAATAAAGATTTGAATGAGAAGTGTTGCTATCTTCCAGCTTATATAGCTTTCTCAACAATGCTTTCCTCAACATCGAATCAGAATGGTACTGATTTAGATAAAGACTTTGAGTGATAAAGCCTTTCTTCAATGTAATATGAAAAGTTATGATGTCACTTATTCAAGCAGTGGTTGTCATTCTACTTTTGCATAATCTTCACTTTCTCACGATGGGAATTCATGATGCTAATAACAATATAAATTGTATCACCCAGAAGTAAGTGAAAGCAGAAAGATAAAGCAAATAAAACATTTATTACCAAAACTACAAGTATTTCAAAAGTTCTTCACAACTCACATCATCCCACAAATGTTCACAATCATCACAGTCAGACTTTAATTGTCTCAAGCGCTCTTCCGCTGCAGCCAGCACACCGAAAATATAGTTCCACTCCACTTCATTTCGTGGCTGTGAAGCTGGCTGGTACCACTCCCGAATTCTGTGGAGTAGATTGATGTCAGTCTCCATTATGACGTCCCGTTTGTTGTACACTAAGTACTTCCACCTTACATACGTTGCTTCTTGCTCTCCCTGTTCTGTCATCGATAATTCCAACTTTAGAAAATCATCCTTCTTCTCCATCTTCGGGGTTTTGGGCGCATCTCACGATTCAGCAGAGGGATTTGCAGTCGAATTCATGACTTTAAAATAAATTTCTTTAACTTGATTTCTTTCTCCTTTAGCATAAGCAACTAACCAATCAGAATGAATACCCGATGAATGTATTTGATGAGTAAAAGTAGATTAACTTGCATTCTGCATTTCAGCCGCATTAGCAACAAGTGAACTTTATTCTCTGCTATGACAAATTCCAACGTTGCTCACGCATCCTATTCTGTTTTAACTCGATTATTACATTCTGACCATCAAAGAATCATATTTTGACTTCATCTCGTTTCATCACTCATCTCCCTTGAACGTTAGGCTAATAGCATCTTTATCAATTTCAGGCAGGTACTTCACCTAATGAGACAAAGCGCTCCCTTCTCGAGGAAAGTCTACAGCTCATATGTGAAGGTAGGTTGTAACAATAAACTAGGATTTTAATAGAGATGACAGAATGATTTCTCTTTCAGGTGATGATAGTTCCATCTCAAGTTGCCAGTCCCGGGAACCAACATCCAACGAATGGGGATGTGCTGAATGTGGCCATATCTTTTCAAGGAAGCGCGATCTCAGCCGACACATCAAGCAAGGTGTTTGTCAACCCAAACCATCATCAATCTCCCGAGATCAGAATAAATCTGTTCAACACGTCTCCCTTACTTGCGACTTTTTCACTCAATCTTTTGAAACACGATTTGAGCAATCTTCGCATAGACTTCAGCAAACGTATACAAATGATAGTTATAGGAACAACATCTCCATCAACCTAGTACGTGCTTCATCAAATAATTTAGTGCGGGACTACTGCATGGAATCCTCTTAACCTATTATAGATTTTGTTGAGTGGTTTCATCAGAATAGTCAGTTGAGTGGTTTCAGTTTAATACAAGCACTTTTCAATAATTTAGATCAATTCAGGATGAAAGCGTTCATTTATCTTAAGATGAAATATGTTAAAGTTGACCATCATACTGGTCAAATAGAAGAGAGGTTAGAGTTTCATATACCTTCCTCTCCTGCTAGAGGTATGTAGTAGATAGAGTCTAGGCAAAATTTTCACATCCAAGGTCTAAAATTAAATATTGATAAATTTAACGAGCACGATAGTGGTCTCATTTTTTATGGCATAGAATCTACCATGATTAAAATCCATATAAGAAAATTACTGTGGACGAGGCTCCTTTAAATAACCGAAAACTTTGTCATTTCTGTCGATTGCGAATCGCGATGCTATCAGTATGCGGTATTATCCATTCTCCACTATCATGATGTACTGAATAATAGGCTCCGCACAAGTAAATATAAACAATAATGGGACAATTAATTAAACTGATGACTTCAATAGCAAAGAAATGAAATTGAAAGATAGAGAAAATTGAAAAATCAAATGAAATGAAAGTAGTAGTTCACATTTGCAGACCTGCCAACCTTGAAACATGAAAATCCGGGACAAATTTTATTACCGTAACTACCCGCGTATAGGACGATACCATGTATAGGACGCAGTGGATATTTGACCCCAAAAGCGATGGAAAGACTGTGTGCCTGCGTATAGGACGCATCCTAATTTTAATCCTTAATTTCCATTATTTTTTATAGAAACGGTGTCATTAAGTTACGCCATCTCCATTCAATTGCTACGATCGCAGTGTGTGCTGATTCATGACTCACTCATACTGTCAGTCAAAAATATTGATATATTGATAAATATTGACAAATATTGCAAGTATGAAATGTTTATAGGAAATTTTTGATTTTTGATAAATGCATTATTTCTATAATAAATGTGTCCATGGATAAGACGCACCTGGGCTTTTAGGTCAACTTCTGAAGAAAAAAGTGCGTCCTATATGCGGGTATTTACGGTATTAACAAAAATGGTCGAGTAGCAATCCCATTTCATCAGCTTTTCAACTCCATTTATGATTTGTAATCAAATGTAGAAAAATATCACTTATAAATGATAAATACGTATATTTCATAACAGCAAGGCAACTGTGGACCATAAAAAATGTTAAACCTGTTCAAATGTAAAGCCTTTCTGACATGAGACTTTACTGACATATCTGCCAGTATTGCTATGTCTCGAATTCTGTGAGAAATTCCTCAAAGTACTTGACTTGATCATGTCCTGCAAATTTCACAACGAAAGCAACAAAATAAGCTGAAAAGAATTATTACTGTACACGCAACAACGCAAAACAATTAAACAAAATGCGATTTGTTTATTCTAATCAGAATGGAAGTGGTGATCATAAGTGGTAAATTACTTTAATAAAAGATAACAAAACTATTGGGATACATCTACCTGGACAAATCAAAGCATATACATATTTAATAAAATATTATATTTAATCTGAGGACAAAAAGTCTAGGAGGCTAAGAGAGTCTAGGAGTCTAAAAGTCTCCGGTGATCACTTCCTCAAAAAGTCCACTGTTGCCTTTTTGCACTTCGTCAAAACAGAATCAGTTAATTGTACACCGACTCCCATCTTATTTATGAGAAGCCCTTCGAGGGTAGGTACACGTACGGACATTGAAGCTCGGGATTCAGTCCTAACTTTTCTGACCATACTGAAAATTCGTTCTGAATCAGCATTACTGTGGAAAATGGAAAGAATTCCCAGCATGACACAAGCCAGGTTGTGTAATGGCGATGAGATAAGCCCTCTTCGCGTCATCTATGCGGATATTGAATGCTACATCGATAATAATAAACATAAACCAGCAGCCATCGCCTGCTATGAAGTATGGCATGATCACTTCAAAAATAGAAATAATAAAGTGCATGTATGGAAAGGGGAGGATTGTATACATAAATTCTTACAATTCCTCGAAAGCGCTGTCAAATTTCAGCAAAAATATGATAGTGAACTCCAACGCAGATCATTGAATATGTCAGCAGATGATCAAGTAAAATTTATAAGTTGTTAAGTCTGCCCAAAATGTAATAAAACGCTTGATGAAGATAAAATCAAGAAAGTGCGCGACCACAATCACATCACTGGTAAATTCAGAAACGCGCTATGTACAAGATGTAATTTTTCACTGAGACTGAAACGGTGTACTCTACCCGTTATTTTTCATAACTTTAAAGGTTATGACAGTCATATGATAATAAAAGGGGGATTAGGAAAAATGAAGGGTGGGTGATGAGTGTTATAGCTCAAACGAGAGAAAAGTTTATGGCCATGACAGCAAAAGTGCCAGTTGATAAGACTAAAGAAAATAAGACAGTACCTTTTGATATAAAATTTTTAGATTCTTATCAATTCATGGCCTCATCACTAGCATCTCTCGTTCAAAATCTTAAGTCTCTTCCACTTATTCAAAATTTAAAGAAACAGTGTCCTAATTTGACAGATAAAATCATCACACGTAAGGGAGTGTTTCCATATGCATACTTTGATAGCATTCCTAAACTTGATGAGACTTCTCTTCCATCAATAGATAAGTTTAGAAGTGATTTGTCTCGTGTATAATGTAAGACAGAAGATTACGATCATGCTCAAGTTGCATGGTCAAAATTTGACTGTCAAACTTTAGCAATTATATGATCGCCTATCTAAAATCAGATGTATTTTTGCTGGCTGACGCATTTCAGGAGTTTCGACTAGTGGCATTAGAAGAAGATAAGTTAGATCCTGTCCACTTTGTCATTCTACCAGCCATGTTATTCAAGTCCGCTTTTGAAATGACTGGAGAGACCATCCATCTTTTTCAAGATCCAGAGATGTACAATTTATTTGAGCGAGGAATTCGCGGTGGTCTCACATCTGTAAATAAACATAAAACAAGATCAAAAACATCTTTAGAATTCTTGCTTCCTTTTAATAGATCATCCAATACAACGACATCATTGGAATAAATCTTATCCACTGGAATAATTCCTTAATTTCGAATAAAGTTCCGACGTTGCAATTCCTGAAAGTGTGACGGTTGATAAATACCATAACACCAAATCACTCGATTGATAGACTCCTTAAACAACTCTTTTCTTTTATCTAGCAAATTCAGAGTGAAAACAGTTTTGCCCGCATGAGATGGTCCTGATACAGTCAGAACTTCATCACATTGAAGTCTGAAATCCATATAAATACTTTGTGATTGAACATTTGCGTTATTAATGCTTAGGACCAAAGATACTACCTAAAAGGCCAGCCATTACAGGAGCTAACATCGGAAGTAAAGCTGGAAGGAAACCACCCTTTTGTGTTAGAGTTTTCCTCTTTCTTTGAAGGGTGACATTAGGATTGGTAATGAAACGCAATTTTGTAGTATATCGCTTCAGCAGCTTTAGTTATTGTCATGATAATTTCTTTGTCCTCAAACTTCTCACATGAGAAACAATATCTCGAATGAATTTATCATTAGCATGTCGTACAGCATTATATCGCTGATTTCCGTTCATTCGTTGAAGAGCTCGAATAGCCTCAGAAAATTTTGAAGACTTTCGACTTTCATGTTTCGCCATTTTTCTCTTAACCATTGCTAAAACTTGATTTTCCACATTTGCATAAGAACTAACTTTTATGGCAGAAGTGACACTCAAAATGAGCTACATCACAGTGGTTACATTGACAAAGTTGAATACAGCAGCGTATGAAACAGCGCTGCCATCTCTTAAAGATGCCAGCATCTCATAAAGATGCGTTTTTCACTTCCATCCTTTCGCTTACATGCATCGCACATATTTTCACTCTTACTAACAACTTCTAAAGCAAATCTTTTTGAAGATATGGCTTGCTAGCCTTTTCTAAATAATAGACACATGTGCAGAAGGAACACACTTCGAGAGTAAGTAGACATAACTCGAAAACCAATTGTGCTACGATCAAGTGCCATTGCATCTTTAAGTTTCTTTTATACAAAGTTGAATGTGAATATGTGAAATCGCTTCAATCACTAGACTGCTACCATGATGGTTAAATGCATCAAGACGTTGAGCAGCAAGACGTTCCCATATGTCTTTCAAAAAATTCTTCGGGATTATCTACAACTTCCATCGAATAAGAAGCAAAGTGGAAGAAGCGATAATCCACCTCTTCTTTTCCAAAATGACTAAAATGAATTTTCGCAACTAATCGCGCCATTACAGTTCTATCAGAAAACGCATCCATTAACTTCAAAAAGAGAGTGCTATTATCACTGATAACTGATTTGATGTTGATCTCATCTTATGTAGCTACTTCATCTTTGATGTCATCTTATGTTATCAATGTAGCTACTGCAACGAACATTTAAAATAGGAACACTCAATTCCTTAAAAAGTTTAGTGACTTCATGGTAGTGTTGATTAACTCTACTATCCCAAGGTGGAAGTAGATCATTGATGATTAGATTTGGAAATAGCTTCCTCTCCTTAGCAGGATCATTACAAAAGATACGCACAACATTGAAAGCTGATAACCATCTTTTAAAGTCAATAAAAGAGCACTTTCACTAGAAAAGCCATAGTCTTGCAAGAATTGTTGATTACGTCCATGGAAGTGTTTTCTCGCCCAGCTATCAGCGTTGGGATCACAGTTGGTATGTTGATGGTAGTCACTAACAATCTGATACGACCAGTTGTCCATAGCAATAGCACTGAGCTCCTGTACAGGTTCACCCTCCTCACAATCCATAAAAATGATGATAGATGACTCGAAATGAAATTGACATATTATACAGTTTTGCTCATCTGATGAAAAATCCTATAACATACTACAAAATGAAGAATTACATCGATATTGTTCACGACAAAATACACAAATAACATGATGGCAGCGAAGAAGTAAAATGTATCTGATAAGTCCACGTCTACGGCACTCAAAGCACATAAGCGAATTGTCATAAGGTAGTGATAGGAAAGGACTAGTGATTCTCCTTCCTCGGCTTGCGTTTACCGGCAGCATTCTTCTCTAACTTGCGCTTCGTACCGCTCTCGTTGAGGATTTGATCAATAATGTCATGAACGTCTGGTTGCTTTGGGATATATAGGATGGATTGAATATGCATGGATATAGAGGCTAGTTTGTTATTCTTGCGATAGCCATAATATATTCCGCTTATTGTAAAACGAATATCCCAAGTGCTCTCTGCAAGGTCTTCACATCTGATGGGTGTTACTTGATCTCCATCCTTTTTATAGTAAGAATACCAATGCGATAGTGGTAAAGACAGTTGATTGACGTCCCAGATCTCTCTATATGGAGTATCATTGTCATCTCTCGCCTTCCATTCTTCGCTAAGGGGAGTAGGGATGTCCATGTCTAATGTTACAAACTCTTCAATAATATCGAGTTGGCGGCGTATGTATGAGCTCACAGGAATGACTACGTAGTCCCGATACTGATTCTTTAGTATCTTCACATCAGTGGAACGGAGCTTTCCCGTTTGCAATACTAACAATGTCCGCAATAACGTATGGCTTGCCTAAATTTACGCTGTAGTGGTGTAGGATTATATACCTCTGTTGTCTCTTCCATTGGTCTCAGCAGTAAATGGTCTGATTGCAGCGAACCTTGTAGCGTCTGGACACTGTCTTGCTCTGTAAGTGTAGTAGATGTAGTAAATGCCTGGAAATAAAAAGATGCTATTAAGTTAACACTCAAGGGAGGTGAGGGAGGAAAGTTCCGACTTACCATTTCAGCTGGATAATACAGCAGTGATGTAGAGAGAGAACATGCGTCCGTCACTTGTACGATTCAAAGATGGCATAATTCACTCTGAAAGCCTCTTTATTTATAAAGAAATGCATGATTCTCATTGGACGACGATCCTCATTGGTCAATGAATGATAATGATATCAAACGGACAAAGCCTGGTAAACTCTGTCGTTGTTGAGGGAAAGAAGTCAGACTTACAAAATTTCGGAAGTTCAAGTGTCGTTTTCGAGGGGGGGAAACAGAGCTTCAACCTAAAACGGTTCCCAAAGTCTGTCACAGGCGATGAACATTGGTTTTCACCTCTCTAACTCTGTCGTTTTCGATAGGTAGGCCTGCGGCGTAGGCCCGCGCTGTGTTTAAAGTGGAGTATTCATTACTACTATATAGTGATAAAACGTTATAACACTAGTGACTTGGAAATCTAATCGTCTAGACGGAAATAATTCAGGAAACATCGTTGGTATTGATAATCGCTATGTGGCGGAAGTTTAATGAACAAAAAGACAGAATTTTGAACCGCATTCATCTTATGCTGTATCTGAAACTAATACAATATCTGAAGCTGCATATTGACAAAAAATGTTGCGCATCGAGCTGAAACTCACCTCCTTTCGGTGACGCTTTAAATCCAGTGAATCTGAGAATCCATAGAGGGTTGATCATTGACAATGCTTCGGTTCTAATATGGCGAATAGTGTATTTTCGCTGAAAGAGTATATATATGTAGTAGAAATTTAAGCAAAAATTTACTTTCACATTTGCAACAGTGATTCTCAACGGGATGCATCGGGAAAGTCAAGTCAAGGAGTGCTTCACTTGCACTGTACGTCGCTGTCAAATTACGAAAATAAACATCATACATATATTTTCAGTAAACATACTATTTGGAATTGGGTGCATCCTTTTTCTCTGTAGGTTTTGCGAAATTTCTCCAATCGTTTTTAAAATGACTAAGATGTGCTGCTGACGCCATCGAAAGCTCGATTAATATAAGACCTTTTAAAGAATTGGAGAATTTCCGCAAAACCTACAGAGTAAAAAAATTATACACATAGTATGCATAATAATCCTAAGTTGTTAAAATTCAATTATTCAGTATATAATAATAATAATAAGTCTTTATTGTCAATTACAAAGGGCGGTAATGACATAAAATTGGCATCAATGCAGTATCAAGAGTGTACAGAAAACTTAACAAAACTTTTGCGGTACATAACAAGACGCCTGTTTAAAGGCCGCAACGCCTCAGGCCGCGCTCACTCCTCCTGACATCAAAAAGCACAGACAAAGGATGTTCCTCTTTCATGCAAGAAATTTTTTTGACAATTTTGACGCAGCTTTTATCAAGTCTGCTTTGCAAACTGGGAATGTTCTTCATATTAGCCCATTTTTGAGCTACACGATCCAAACGTTCGAGCTTTTTGAAGTTGCTCACGGAAATATCGCAGATGACAGGCCAGCAAAACACCAAGTGGCTATACACAAGACCAACATAGGCCTGCCAAATAACAAAACCAGGGTTGCAATTTCTTTTGAGGCGCTTAACCATGGACATCATTCGACAACATTTATTATACAGGTGACCGAACTGAATGTCCATTTGGCGTCATGAGAAAAGTGAACACAAAGGATCTTAATGAATTTCTTTTCTTCAATGATGGTACCATTTACAACAACAGGAAAAGTCAAAGGATTACAATTATTCCGAGTAACGGTCATGCACTTGGTCTTATCAACATTAATCGAAAGCTTTTTAGAGGAAGCCCAATTGCTGAAGATATTAACAGCTCTCTGAAAAGTGTCAGTATCCTCATTACTCAAATTAATGAGGGTAATGTCATCACCATACGCAATAACTTTTGTTTCAGGTAAATGAGAAAGGTCGTCAATCAATGTAGCAAAAAGAAGATGTCCCAGGACAGAACCCTGCGGGACACCACTGGTAACCTGCCTCCAAGGGGTAACCATGTCAGCCAAATGGACACGCTGGAACCTATTTGACAAAAAGCTTTAAATAAACCGAATAACGAAAGGATCGCATCCGAAGTTATTAATAAGGGATTGCAAAAAAATAGCGTGACTAACGGAATCGAAAGCCTTGCGGAAGTCGCTGGCAATGAGTCGAGCATGATAAGAAAGGCTAATGGAAATATGCTGTAAGACTGTTAGCCTTATTGCAAGAAGAGTATTCGTGCAACCACCGAAACGTTTTGGGATAAAGCCAAATTGGCGATAGTCGAACTGATGATTCAGTGAGGGAAGGAGAATCCGATCTCTGATAAGCTTTTCCATGATTTTGCTTAGGAAGGGAAGGATTGAAATAGGACGATGATCATCTTTGCCTTTGGGTAAGGGAAGAATATTGGCGGATTTCCAGAAAGCCGGGAAAACACTTGAGCGATTCAGCGATTGAAGATATCAGTAAGAGGAGCTGATAATTCATCGACAAGCGACCGGAAATAGTACCCCGGCAAACCATCAGGACCGATTGAATTTGATTTGGATTGCCGAATCATATAACAGTTTGAAAAGTTTACTATTATGAAATTTTTAAAGTTAGCTAATATGAAAAGTTTATAATTGCATATTTACCGAAAGTGTGTAAGTGAATACAAATCCCTGACCTGAATTTCATAGCTGCCAATACATTTGTCACTTTTCTATGTAAAAGCTACGTACTGCATATATTCACTGAAATATGGTGGTGACTGAAATGAATTTGTCTATATTGTATTCAATAACTTTAAATGATATCAAATTTCTCGTGGATTGACGGAAGTGTTGATGTTTGTAGAACGAAGATTTTTGCGACGTTCTGTAATTCGCATGTGTAACTTTTTAAATTGCACTACTATCTGCATAATATTGATTAGGATGTTGGCAGCTTTTTAGGAATATTTTAGGAATATGCTTTATTAGAATTAACGTGGGATTTTCAGAAGAAAAATGTGAAATTATTAAACCGCATTATGACAAAATATGACTACACATTAGTGTTGTGTTCGATTCCGTCTCTAAAAAGTAAAAAAATGAATGGACATCATCTCAGCTCTGCTCTCGGAATGCAACAAACTACAAGCTGCATGCCACTTGAATATATGTTTGAATAAACCCTGTGCCATGAATATGATTCAAGTTGTGGAGTCAGGGTAAACCAGATGTTCGGTTGTGAAAAAAACGCAAGTTATGCCAAATTACAATGCATTTCGCTACCACCGGCAAGCATGGTCACGTTTTGAAATCACAAAATCATTTCACAATCTAAATAAGTGAACAAAATTCTAGTTCAGACATGATCAATAAATTAACAACAGGCACTATGTGCTCGAAATTTCTATTGAAATCTCTCAAAATGGCAGAAACTAGATTTACTACTATCTAAATTGCCACCATTGTCTTCACCATCGGATACGGGAAGATCGAATACCCGCTTGTTCTCACTGGAACTGAATCCGTTCATCCGAAAAATTCTTTCCACTTTGCGGAGCTCAATGTCAATAGATTCCTGAGAACAGATTTCTCTAGCTCTGTGACACATTGTCCTGATTAGTCCCCTGAAAACATTCGGATGATGGCACGATGAGTGATTTAAGTATAAGTTAGTATGACTTGGCTTTCTGTAGACTTGGTTGATGATATCACCATCCATTTTCTTGATAAGTACGTCAAGAAAAGGAAGAGTCGAATCCATCTCTATCTCCATCGTAAATTGAATAGAAGACCGTAGCGAATTCAAATAATTTAAGAATTAGAAGAATTAATTAAGAATTTTAGAATTCAGAATAATTTCTGCAGTGGAAGACGGACGCATATCCAGACCGACTATGTTGAAGTGGTGTACAACATGCTATCAGACATCTCACTTATACGGACTACCTAAGGTGCATAAAACTGGTAATCCTCTTCCTCCCATCATTAGTACATTGGGATGCCTTATAGCACCAGTCCGAAGATGTTGGCAGAGTATTTGCGTCCCTTTTCCACTGATGGTCCGTCATATACTCACTCATATATCAAGGATTCCTGTGATTTGATTTGGAAATTAGAATCCGCCGACGGTTTGCATGAGGGTGTACTGTTGAGTTTGGACATTAATTCTTTATTTACTAATGTCCCTCTAGAAGAATCATATGTCCCTCGGCTGGCGGAGTCTATCTCGTCTACGTTGAGAAAGCTCGGTGTAAAGACATTCTATAAGCCAATATCTACCTTGAGGAGTATGTTGGTAAGAAAGAGACCATCGCCTCAACAGCACCGATGTCTCCTGCTCATGGGCATACACTGGAGAGAACTCGAGAACGGCGCAGGAGCGTGTGAAGGAGCATAGACGTAATGTGAGGAATGCAGGGTTACCGTGGGGATTGATATTTGAATACTCACCCCACCCCATACCCACAGAATCCCCACGGGATAAGCCCCTCATTAATATGTTGCTCATGTTTGTATAGAATGATGGATGTCCAATATCTCCATCTCAGTGAAACTTCTGCACAGCATTCAACGATCCGAAGGCCGTATTTGACTCCAGAGATGTGGAATGGAAGTCCTTGAAGAAAGTCACCGACAGCGTGTTGTAACTTTTATGACTTTTCTTTGCTGTCTTCGGTATAGGCCTATTGCTTTTTAAAATTGTAGCAGCATATTTTCTATCACTATTGAGCCTTGATTCTGACTTGCCACCTAGAAATTATTGTACCGAAAATTTAACTAAATACTCATTCAAGTATGGAAAAGAGCCCGCTATGCACATGCATTTGACTTACAAATTTACATTTGCCTGAATCATTTGGTTGCATTAGCAGATAGGTATTCTTTATCTATCTCTACTGATTCGCAAGTTTTTGTAGTCTGCTGCCAGCTTGCACGTTCAGTCTATATAGGTTCTTTTCATTCCGCTCTTAATTCTTTGATGATTCATGAGACATGACACCCTTTTTCCATAAAACTACCACAACGTTAGTTCTACTTCGAAATCCTTCTTTTTACTAGTATGACGACATTGTCTTTATTTCTTTGCTTTTATAACAGATCGATTATTGATTAGTTTGTGTTTTCACACTTCCTCTTTCACTCACTTTGTAGTTTTGGTTCACTTAACCTAGTTATTGAACATGTCGATCCTATTTCATTTTGCTACAGGATTATGTTAAGCGTACAATTTTTGCATTGCTGCTACCTTAAAGGAAACACATTTGCATAAAAATTCAACAACTACATGTAGACTAAAGGAAACATGGCCTTATTAAAATGTTGAGATGAAATGTTAACACGAGTATGTACTTAGTTCTGCACAACACTCGAGCATTGCATATTACGCTATTTATATATTTCGCTATTTTGAAATTTCGATGTTTCTTATATTCGCCTTTTACCGTTTGCTGTTTTGAGATTCGCTGTTATAACACTAAGCAACCAAGTCTTTATCAAGTAAAATCAAACCTAAGCTTACATTACATCATGTATACATGTCATGCGAAGCATTCTCAGGAAATATACACGCACTCATTTCAAAAGTACTATGCTTAAATTCCTCGCTGTAGACAATCGTTATTAAGGACAGTATGTTTCACAAAAGCAAGCATGAATATTTATCAATATATCTACTGAAATTTGAAGTGTTAGTTTAAGTCCTGAAGGACCTTAATGTTCCCACAATATTTTCGGTCAGCTGCTTTTCCTGAAGACTCGATTTTTGTTGCAAATAATTCTAAGTGCATGTATTTGTCTGCTTTGATAGATTATATATGAGTTTCACGTGTTCCATTTGTGAGAATATAATCCTGGGCTGTCCTGTAAGTTGGTATTTGGGGTTCCTAATGTGAAGATTTTTCACTTGTTAGGTTGCTTAAGTGGTGCTATTTTCAAATAACAGGAAGTCCATCAGCAAACAAAGACAGGGTTGAACATAAATTAAAATAAAATCATATGTTGCTAGCCTGCCAGTATTTCAAAATGAAAAGTCACCTGTCAAAAATTCTTATGTAGGCCTTAACTATCTGTTTGCGGTCTACCAATGTGTGTTATAGCCATCGTTTATTGCTCACTAGATCATGCCATGTTCATATGTGAATATTCCCGTTTAATATTCGTTAATGAATTAATGTAGCAATCATTGATAATTCTATCTCCAGAATTTGGCCTTTATGCATCTCAAGTCTAGAAAGTTTCGCAGTAGAAATCGACTACATACAAGTGGCGAATGAAAAAGCTTTGAATCAATCTAATCTACATGTACTATTGAAGATGCAGACTTCAATGAAAATCATCCTGATTTTCTCGACCACCCATGTCACCGAATTATTGCACAAGAATTTGGAGGATGTTGACCCATTTGTGTAGGCCTATGGTGATGAAATGCAGCACTATGAACCATTTATTGTGGTACACTTAAGTGTGCAGTCAAGCATGTCTATCAGATGAAAATAAAAGTTCTGACAAGTCGTGAACAGGTGAAAAATCTGAACTTTCATTATAACTATGACTGCAATGCGAGTAGATGGCTTAAAGTTGAATGATTTTGTGTAAGAAATCTTTATCACACTGTTCATGTATCCGACGAAAATCATTCAACATTTTCATGTGACTTGCTTTTTGGGCTGGACCCACCAGGTCTTCTATATCGCAATTAGTTCGAAATCTATGTTAATAAAGATTAATCACATTTATCACGCAAGCCTAATTGTATCACAAATAATTTTGTCTGAGCTATTTATACTATTAGAAATAATATTTGTAAGTATCCATTCGGATCTGCAGTAAAGACTTGTAGAATTCTTCCACTTCAGACGTCCTTGACACACTGAAACTATCATTATAAGTCATTCAAAATTATCGAATGTTTTACGTGTGTTGCTAATGCGAAAATGATCAGTTTTGATATTTCATTCATTTTAAGTGGTGAATTGGGTAGGCTGGGTGATACTTAGTAATTCAACATCGAAGTTGATTGTGTGATATGATGTCAGTTCTGATTGCTTCTAGTGAATGTTAAAAATCTTTAGAATCCCCAAAGAATCCCCATAGAAGCGCTGTGAGACCTGTGGAGATGGCCTCAATACCCATACCCACCCCATACCCATGGATATTCCCACAGAATCCCCATACCCACGGCAACCCTGGAGGAATGCCGCTACATCTTCGGAAGTTGCCTCACATGTTATCGACACCGGCCACCGAATTGACTGTGAACATTGAGAGAAACTAGATCGGGAGTCGGTTTGCCACAAACGACTCATTAAAGAATCCTTATGGTCGAAGAAGTTCACAAGTGTAAACAAGTGTGAGTGCAATACTGGAATTGCTTGGACTGAAGTCCTTTAAAGTGTGCCTTTTTTTCTTGTCTCTCGTTTTGTTTTAACCTTTCTTCATTTTGATTTTGACTGATAGTAGTAAATCTAGTTTCTGTCATTTTGAGAGATTTCAATAGAAATTTCGAGCACTTAGTGCCTGTTGTTAATTTATTGATAATGTCTGAACTAGAATTTTGTTCACTTATTTAGATTGTGAAATGATTTTGTGATTTCAGAACGTGACCATGCTTGCCGGTGGTAAGCGAAATACATTGTAATTTGGCATAACTTGCGTTTTTTTCACAACCGAACATCTGGTTTACCCTGACTCCACAACTTGAATCAGTACCTGGATAATAGTAAAGGAAATATTTCTGACAGCGCTTCATTCTGTGAGCTTTCAGCATCAGTGCTATATTTTAAAATCCTAGGCTGATCGCTATAGTGATGAAGTATCCGATTTCTCAAAAACATGTGAGAAAAGCATTGACGTTTTTGTGATGATGAGGCACATGTATTGCCAGCATGTAATTGGCTGGCCACCATCTACTTCATGAAATTCGTCTTAGTTGCTTTTAGTAAAGCGAGCGGGTAAGGTGAATCAGTCTGAAATGTGAATGTTATGACTTGCAGACCGAAGAGGGCGCTTTGGTACCACTGCGCTTCGAGAATGAAGTCATGAATTGTAAATCATGTTCATTCATAAGAAAACGGAAACTTTCTTCTCTAGCCGGTATCACAACCGGCGTCACAAGAAAGATTTACGAGACAGCACCGTGAAAGGGTGCAACAAAACCTTCTTGTGACAGTAATTACAATCACTTTGTTGATGGTTTCAATGAATTTGGCTACAATAATGCTTCATTTTCTTTTACTTTCTTTCCTTTGATTGAGTGAAACTGCTTCTGTGACAAATTGCGCATACCGGTAAATTATCATGCTTCCTTTATTCATGGTTGCCACTCTCTTTTTTCATACAATTCCCGCTTTCTGCCGCTTACAAAATGAAAGCTATGATTACACGAATATTACCGCTTTATATGCATAAAATGAAGTTTAGATTTCATAACTAGCATGAAAAATGTATCAAGTATATCATATACCGCATATAATTACAGTTATTTTAAATTTACAATATTAGAACTAATTAATAATGCATTAAAGTACAGATAAAAGAGTAAATTTGAAGAAAGATGAAAGCATTCAAATTTTTTATAATGAATAATAGTGCATGTTTTTCCCTAAAAAAAGGATCGAGAAATTCACAATTAAATTCATACACCTTTAATTAGAACATGTGATAACTAATAGTAAAGGGGAACTGAAGCAATTTTACAAGTTGATCTCAAAATACGTAATTTGGTTTTCATGACTGGAAATCGAGAACCCGAGGTCAAACAGACTCTCTGGTGCTGAGAAATCTGTCATTTTCCATCGCTGAGGCTATTGTGTTCTATCAGCCAATCAGCGGTGGAATAGCATCTGACGTCAGAGAGCCCGGAATCGAGCATTCAACCCGGCCAAGTGTACTGAAAATCATTAGTTAGGATACCTCTTGTCAGTCATGAGTGACCACGAGCTTGAAGCAATTGAAAATACGGAAATTGAGCCATCTCAAAACACAAAGCATTATCTGTTTGAGACGATCAGACCTTGACCTTTGGCAACGAATGAACCACGCAGTCCCACAATCGAAATGAATGAAGAACGTCCTTGCGAATGCCGTAAATGTATGCCTGCAGTCCGGCTGACTCCTGGAGTTCTCTTTTAAAATGAAAAATGGACTTCACGTGTGTATTTGTATAACTGATACTTCGACTTTTTGTGTTCTCTGCTTGAACGAAGATGTCCTGAGTGTAACTTTTCAACGAATTTTTAAAAAATCCGGAAGAAAAGAGGAAAGCCGTCACGAGAGGAATTCAATGATAGTGCTCGCCGATGGATTGCCTATTACCAATTTGTGCTTTAGATGTACACTGGTCCTATAGGCGAAGAAGTTCGGAAACTTTTGCCTAGCAGTGTCTATGATGCAATACGAAATGAGTTCCCATCTGCTGATGGTATAGGCTATATCCATAATCGCAGCTTTTCATCAATGAAAGTAAACAATTTTCAATAGGATTCACTTAGGTAGGAAGTCATGACTAATCCCAGTAGGTTACACGCCTTCTTGTAATAATAGGCCTGTATAGCTAACGTTTCATGTTGTATACTCACATACAATTTATGTTCTCTTATTCGCATGGATAGATGAGTCTTGTCATTCTATCTTCACATCCCTATCTTATCATCATTCTTTAATCATAGAATAATTATTATATTAATTAATATCGTTTATTTTATTTCATTAATATTAATAATTCACATCATTAGAATAATTATCATGCCTTACTTATAGACTTATTCGGATATTTGATAATGTTCAGTTTCATGATAATTTACTGAATTCAATAACCAAAAAATTTTATTACATTGATCATTACATAACAATACACAAAAAATCCTGAAGATGTTTTACATAAATGGCAGGACAGGAAGTGCTTAATAAGGAGGATGCATGAACTCAGTAATAAACTGGAACTTCATTAAATTGGAGGACAAGGAGATATAAAATTTCTATTTTGATAGATGCGCTTACGTTTTAAATAATCAAGTTTTCATTCGAGTAGGGTGCTTCTCAATTTTACAATTTAAAACTTACTTATGTACGCATACCTTAAAGACGACTTAACTACATTGAGCATTAAATTCAGTAGTTAGCATAAATAAATTATGACTTGCGTCATTGAGCCTCATCTACATGCACTGTATATACTTTAAGTATATGACTTTGCCAATGATGATCACATTCCAATGCTTTTCATTTCACAAAATTCGATTCGCGTGATGCAACTTCCTTTGTTTTCTTCTCCATGCAATATAGCAGTTGATTTTGCTAAAACTTAAGTGCATTGTCAGATCTGAAACATGATTTATCTGCTATTTTGTTTATGTTGCCTTGTACGTGTAAGCTACAATTAGGCCTAGATTGTAAGTGCAATTGTTGTGGCATCATACTAAGGAAATTACAGTAATAAGTTATTGATTGGTGTATGCCTGAATATGCAGTATCCATAAATATGTCTACCACTGGCACCGCTTTTTAAGCAGACGTTAAAAGGAGAAAGTAAGTAAGTAAGTACTGGCACTGTATCGAGTAGTGCTTTTTGCATATTCTATGATCTGATGCATGTGCGACGCAGGATTCTTCACATGCGATTTGCTCGCATAACGACTTATCCGCTTGCATAGATATGTCGCATAGACTTGTCTAATTCAAACACCAAAATAGACATTAATGCAAGGTGAGCGAAGCCGCAAGTTTTACTACGTTTATGCGTTTGCATCAGGAATTCAATTCAATTCAACGGTTGGAAGTGCGGTTTTGCGCTTTGTATTTGCCAAAACAATGAAAATCTGTGTAGGAAAGCATGCTTGAAATCTATCATTTTCGATAGGCCTAAATGTACAAAGCGGTTTTTGCAAACCTATAGTAAAAGTCTGGAAAGAGCATAGTCTCACTTAAGTAAATATCTTCAAGTTGGAAAAGCGTTATCAAATAGGCATGCTCTTAACATTTGGATTTATTGTCCATGTTTTTCTGTACATTAACATCGCACAATTTTATATGCATGCATAAATTAATGTGACCTAAATTCGTGTCTTATTAAGTGAATGCACATGTCACGTTTGTTTTATGAATGAAAGATTGCTCCTCATAGTTCTGAAAGAACAAATGAGCTTTGTTGTAGCTATGTATTGGAGGCATGTACTTGAAACATGGCTGCCATCTGAATGAAGCACTAAGACACTGACTTTTTTTCAGAGAGAAAATTCATTTTGGATTAAGTTACTTCGATGAAGTCAGGCGTCAAAATCAGGCTACCAATCCTTTATCATTTTGGAAGGACAAGGAAAAGTGATGCCTTTACTTATGCATCCAGGCCAGCAGTGGGGAGAGTGAAAGACATTTCAGTTTGACCGGAAATGCTCTGTGGTCTCAAAGGACTCAACTGAACTCACTGCCTCTTGAAGCGCTGATCGGCTTGAAGGAGGCAAGAAATAACAGTCTGTGGGCTTTAGTATTTGTGATTTTCAACAATCTGTGTGGACTTTCTAAACTCTTCTTTCAGGAATTATAGCTTAGAGTTCATTTTAGTTTGATGTTTCGTTCTTAGTCTTATTGGTGTGTTTTTCACCTAAAAAGGATACAAAAAACAAGAAGCAGTTTTACTTTTCTCATGACTTCCAAAAATCATACAATGCATTGAAGTGCAAATATATACTGTACTTGTTAAGTACATATAAGCTCTGAATATAAGCACGTAATATACAGGGTGATTCCGATCTTCCCGTCACTTTTCAAGTAAGGACTACAACTGTATCACATGTCTGGTTGTAGTGATGATGGTTCACGATTTATATACTACGTTTCATGGCCTTTCAAATCGTATATTATTTATTTTCTTGTGATCTGCATTTCTGCTGATACGAGCAATTGAAATTGTTTACCCATATTACAACTTTTTAAATCAATATCTATGACAGGAACATCGCAACAATCAATATCATAGCCGCATTCAGCATAGATATCTAATAATTGCTTGCTTCGAGCGACACCATGCAAAGTTAATTGAGATTGACTTTTCAGTGTAGACGGTATTAAACTGGCTTGAATTTATTTACTATCAACACTTGACAGCAATGAACTATCCTGGCTTCACGAATGAAGAAATTGCGACGGCCGTGGCCTATACCATCTCTTCATATCCTGAAGATACAAGGCGACGATTTCGTGTAGATTTTAAGAAAGAAGCTGCACCACGCACAACCTTAATTGGGTGGGAAAAGCGTTTTAAAACCTCGCTATCTCTCACCGAAAATGCAAGAGTCGGTGATCATTCAGATCGACGGCTTTCCGACGACAAACGAGACGAAATAGTCGAGGCCTATGGTGATGATCCAACACTTTCGCAACGAAAGGCAGCTCAGCTCTGCAGCGTTTCACAATCGTCGGTGAACGGAGTGTTGAAAGATGAAGGTTTGAGAGCTTGGAAGTTTACCCGCGTGCAAGAGATCTCGGACGACGATAAAGTTCAAAGACTCCAGTTTTCTAACCTTATCCTTCAACATCAACACCGCGACAGTAATTTCGTTGGGAATATCGTTTTCTCCGATGAAGCAACGTTTCACTTGAATGGATCTGTGAACCTTCACAACGCCTTCATCTACGCGGAAGAAAATCCTCACGCTGTTATCGTGAAACCATTAAAGTCTGCTTCCATCACTTGCTGGGCAATATCACCACACCACGGCATCACTTACCATGTGCAAAAAGAAACAATGAATGGACAGCGCTACCAGTCTATCCTTGAAGACAAAGTTGTGCCGCTACTAAGTGATAGACGAAATCGACGCCAATTTTATCAGCAGGATGGTGCACCTGCACATTATGCCAATTCTGTTCGTTGTCTGCTGAACGTCAAGCTGAAGAACCGATGGATTGGTCGTGGTGGGCCGATACACTGGCCACCAAGAAGCCCTGATTTAGCAGTAAACGATTTCTGGCTTTGGGGCTATATTCGTGACAAACTATACAGAGATCCACGTCCTCGTACTCTTGAACCTTTACAAGAAAGACTTACGAGCTTACTCGATAGCGTGGAGGTCGAGATGATGCGATCTTCGTACAGGTCATTCTTGCGCTGATGCGAGTTGTGCTCTGGGAATGGTGGTGGTCACTTTGAACAGTTCTTGTGAGTTAATTTTGCGTTACTGTATACCTGTCACTTATAATAAAGTTTTTTTGGATATGAAATGTTTTTCGAAATCAAATGAAAAAAGTAGCTTAAATAGTAAAATAAAATAAATAAATAGTAGACTAGGAATAAAAAAATTAAAAAAGTACTTAAAATTGATTTAAAAAGTTGTAATATGGGTAAACAATTTCAATTGCTCTTATCAGCAGAAATGCAGATCACAAGAAAATAAATAATATACGATTTGAAAGGCCATGAAACGTAGTATATAAATCGTGAACCATCACTACAGCCAGACATGTGACACAGCTGTAGTCCTTACTTGAAAAGTGACGGGAAGATCGGAATCACCCTGTATATTATTAAGCCCGCAATATTCTGAATAGCTAGATAGTTGTGAACTACTAATAATTCGGTGCCTCTACAATGTGGGCCTGTCCCTAACTTTTCCAAAAATAGGCCTATAATTGTCGTTTCTGTGTAAATGCTTGATATGAAAATTATCGACAAGTACAGTGTTGTTCGATGAAACTGAATCACATCTAAATTTTCCGAAAAAATGATCAAAAACAGCTATTGTTCGATTCAATTCTGTTGATTAGCATTTGACCATTAACAAAAACATAAAAGAAGGGAAAGACTGACAAAATACATGTCAAACAAGTATATCAGATGATCAATAGTGAATTGGACCACCTCTTACTCTCATGCATTCCCTGATTCTGGAAGGCATTGAGTCAATCAAGTTGGGACACATTTTCTTCAGATCGTCATCTCCTGCCCATTCTCGCAGCAATGCGTTGATCAGTTCTTGTTTTGTTGTCAACGTTTCTTTTCTAATTTTGCGCTTGAGGATGGCCCAGATGTTCTAAATTGGTGATAGATCTGGAGAGTTCCCAGGCCATTTGAGAACTCTGACGGCGGAAAAAGTACTTGCGCGAATTTTCAAGCCACTTTACTTGGAAAAAGCAAATTCTCCTGTTAATAATTCGATGTTTTGTTTGATGAGACACTTGGTATCGCCATCCAATGGCTCCAGTCATGAATAGAATTCAATAGTTTGATTCCAAAATGTTCTTCTGATCGAGTATGAGCCATAACAACAGTTGTAGCGTGGATAATTTGATTAGCGTTGTGACAAAGCCGATAAACATTGATGATAGTGTGCTGGACCTGGTATAGACGATAGGCCTAGTAAGCAATTGAGTGTTGACCCAGTGTCCTATTTATCGGAATTCTCTGGAGCTACTGAATTAATTTATTGAAAGCTGACATGTCACGTAAATTTCTGAGAAAAGTGCAGACTGCAAAAAGTACTTGCGCGAATTTTTCAACCACTTTACTTTTACTCCAAATATCAGTAAAATCTGCCGAAGTTTAGTTGTCCTAGTAAGGTCTGTCTTGGACGGAAAACTTGTTGCAGGTTCACTTTTGTCATCATAAAGTTTCAGAACATAACCAATATGAACTAACTGAATGATTGGTGAAGCCTAATTTAGCAATTAATATGCTATGTAGCAAAGAAAAGAAGTTATTAGGAATGTACCTCAATTTTAATGGAGTGATTCAGTTTCATCGAACAACACTGTAGAATGTGTATGTAGAGTTTTGGGTCATAGATTTACGAGTAATCAAAGCTTTAATCAACAATCCACTTTCAAATGTTCAGTTAGTAGGTAATGGCAACACATTCAAGTATAGGTCTATATATAGTACATGTATATATATGGGAAGATATGCATCAGACATTATTTTATATATTTGCAGGCTCCTACAATGCTGTAGCAGTGATGCAGTTGGTGATATCGGCAGTTGACAAAAAGGCCTGAAAAAGCACCGGCCGGCCGGTTTTCAAAATTTGCGGCCGGGGCCGGGCCGGCGTGACTAAAACCGGCCCGGCCCGGCCGGTTCCAACCCTGCAGAGCGGAACTGCTTTTCAAAGCATGACTTTGGCTGCGTTGTCAACATAGAAGGATCTAGACAACTGACATTACGCACTAAGGGAAAATGGAGAGTTTCCTAGAAAATGAAGCAATAAATTCTTTGCAGTCTTGTCAAAATTCCAACAATTGACGTGGAGAAGCTGATTTTTGCCGGATTTCTTCAAGAGTGACAAAGCCATACTGACGCTGTTTTCGGTGGTTAGAACTATCCGCCGAATAAGTTTTGAGCAATTCCGTTATTGTCAATCCCTCTCAGGCAGTAACAGCTTTGCCATCAAAGACTTGGTCATACTAGAGACAACTTTCGCGAAGAATGGCAACATCGGATCATCTGACTGATATTTAGTCAGAATAGGTTCAATCTTACTACAGAAATATCGGGAAAATGCCAGTTCGTCTTGTCCCACTGGATCCATCAAAAATTCGCGAAGTGATAAAAGGATTCGCGGATTGATTTTGAACGTTTCAAAACCAATCATAGCTGCATTGATGAACTTCTTGAGGTGAGGGAACATTGAGCGATATAGTCATGAAGACCTTCGTAGAATGGCATAATAACAAAAACATGACCATCTCAGTCAAAAATCATGAAGAGTCCAATAAGATTGTACAAAATAGGCTTTTGTAGGTTATATATGTTATTTCCAAAAAAATATGCCAATTTTTTTTAAAATAGGTTTGTATAGGTTTTATAGTTTTTTGGGAGACATACCATCTTACTTTCAGAACACCATTTTAATATATCATGTTTGGTGAAAAGATTTAGACAACGAAAGATTTTAAGTCTGTAACACAGAAATTCCCGCTTATTCCCATTTTATTCTAATATAGTCAACAATCCCGCTAATTCCCGTTTTTAAGCTTGTGGTGGCAACCATATTTATTATACTTAACACAGCATACAGGGTTTCCTCGGTTTTCAAGGATCGCTTTTCCAGGAGTTCCCAGGAACCTTTTGATGAAATTTCCAGGAATTTTCCACGATGTTTACGTAATTAAATTTACAAACGGATTTTACATAATTCGTGATTACCGAATGCAAGGTTATTGCATTACATATGCACGGGATACAATAGCTTTGACGCACCTTGCCACTTCAGTCTTAAAACGAATCCCGAATGAATCTGACCAGGCCTTAAAATTTATGAACTCTGGTTCTGATAAGTACTTTATGATTTGTAGCGGTTTATATATTTCAGGCACTCGGAGTACGATGTCCCACTGTGGCTCAAACGCACCTTCAATCAATCGACCGATTCTTGAAAACTCGTCGGTATTACTAAGTGCACAGGCCTCACCAAAAGTAAGCATGCACAAATAGGAGGGTTAACTTGCGATGGTCAATAGGTGCAAAAATAGGACAATGAAGAGGTCTCTTTAAATTTTTTGTTTGCTCTTTATTATTTTCTTGGAGCCTTGTTACTGAATGAATTGAATAGGGAATTTGCTGAGTGAATTGAAAAATATCAAAAACTAAGATATAATTTTTTAAAGAAGCGGCGACATGAATTTCTGTAAGATTTCTAGGATTCGATAAATGGCCATCGAATTTCGAATTTTTTCATCGAAGATCGAATGAATAACCAAGAAGCAATGGTTGGGAAGACAAGCATCTCTTCGATTAAACTAAGTTTGCACGAACTCCAACTGATGAATTTTGATCTGTGCCATAAACGCCATTGACTAAAAAACTTGAAACTGAGAAAAATTCGGATATTGCTATTCAATTGACGCTAATTTAATTTCTTGAAGCATCGATGTCTATTTGCGTCAGACAGTCCCAAACACATTTTCATAAAGGACTATCAGAAATCCATAATTCAGATCGGTAGTTGTGGTGTGTAGGCGGAGTAGATTCGCTGAACTATTATTGTGATCTTGCATGAAACTAACCAACTTGTCCCTCTTCGTCATTCACGGTTCGAAGTGGAGTTCCGGACAGACACGAAGGTGCAGAACGAGGGAATAATTAGAAAGCTTGGACACAAAGCGGAACTCGATCCTCGGCCTACGTATGTTAGAAAAAAGGGAGAAATTCTCAAAAAACACGAGCGGGAAAAGAAAAACTACATTTTATATTAACTTATTTTTTAAGGCAAGTCTCATTCTGAGCAGAATCCTGATAACATAAATTCTCCAATAATAGGAAGAGGAAGGGGAAACGTTGTACATTGGATCGAGACAATAATTTCTCCAAAACCATGAAAATGAGAATACAACGTCGAGGAATTAACTGTAGATAATAAATTTTCCCCAAAAATAGAAGCGGGAAAAGAAAGCGTCAATCGATGATTTCGATGATCAATCGAAGCACATGGAAGTCTGTCACTCAGAGCAGAATCCAGATAGAAAGAATTGATGAAGTTTCCGAAATAGGAGCGGGAAAAGGAAAACGTCGAGAATTTGATGATCGAGACAAGCCTGCGCAGACTCTAGATACAGTAAGCTGGTGCAATACTCGAAAAACATGTAGGTAGAAGAAGTCTCATCCATTGTTTCCGCTATAGATGGTGCGACTAATGCTTTATCGAAATTTCTATCGGATATTTTTAACGAATTGATTCATTTTGTGCCAGCCCATCTAACTTCTAGTGAACAATTTGTAAATGCATTATTATCAAACAATATACCAATGGATTCAGTTATCGGGTCTCTAGATGTTGTTAACTTATACGGTTCCATCCCAATATCGGATTCTCCTACTTGTCGTGGTGTCATTTCGATGAGATTAGAATTCTTTAATAATCATAGGAATGATACCACGCTTCCTTACATATCTCCGAGTGATTTAGAATCTCTCCTTACACGTCTATTATCAACGGATAGAATTTCAATTGACGGCAAATTATTTCGCCAAGTTCATGGGTTATCCATGGGCAGTAGTGCGGCACCGCCATTGGCGATTATTTATATGAATTATGTTGAGAAGCAAAGATGCGATTTAACTGGAAATATTGTGTTCTGGCGTCGATACATTGATGACACTTTTGTTGTCGTATCGAATGCAACCAAGTCGGAGCTGCTGGAATTATGTAATTCTGTTTCTTCGGTGATAAAGTTCACTTTTGAAGGCCTCGACGATACACATGCTATATGTTTTCTCGATGTTAAAGTATTAACTCAACCTGAGCTTCGTACAGGATTGTACATCAAACCTCTACACAATGGATGCATTACTCCCTGGAAGTCGTTTGTCCCACGCTCGCAAAAGATTGGTATCCTTATTGGTGAGCGACATCGCATTTCCACAATTTGTTCTGATGCAGAGCTTCTCAATGAGGCCAGAACTCAACTTACGCAACGACTCCTGGCTAATGGCTACCCTAGGCATATCCTCAAGCGTTACTTGTGGACTGATGGCCCAAATCGACGCATTCAAAGGACTGACTTTAATGATAAAAGCAAAGTTAAACTCTTTCTTCCCTATCAGGGAGAAAGGTTTGTGGACAATGCTCGACGTATTCTTCGCCGCTCATGCTTAGACTCAAAGGTAATTTTGATCTTTCGAAATAAGCCGCCCTTATCTCAATCATTGCAACCGAGACGAAGTAGACCACCTTGTGCTGCTAATTGTCGCTGCTGTAAGTTTGCTGAATCACCAGGAAAATGTTTTGTGAAATTTGTTATTTATCAAGTCACATGTACAATATGTCAAAAGATTTATATCGGCGAAAGTTGTCGTACTATTCGATCTCGTTTTTTGAATCATTTGCATGACAAAAATTCTACGGTGTATAAGCACATACAGAGTCATAACATTGATCCTTTGAATAAGGAGGTTGTATTGCCCTTGTCATGGAGTATCATAGACTCGACTATTAAAAATCCTAGTGTACGAAAATCAGTTGAGGCTATTCACATCCGTTAAAAGACGGCACAATGTATGAATGGCTGTATTGGTCGTGATTTAGACGTGTGATTTCTCATTTCTTCTTTCCTCCTTTGTAATCATGTAAATATTACCTTTTGTAAGCGTGTATTTCCGGTCTATGTAGCCTACCTGTCTTTTATTTCATTATATTTTATGTCTTTGTTTTTTAACTCGTTTCATTCTCATACTGTATGCCTATGTGAGATACAGTAGCCCTCCTTTTTTGTGTTAATTCATGTAGACCTAGCATAGATATTTTACGACTATCTTCCAACTTTATTCTTGTTGCGGTCGTGATGTAAAATAGCACAGATATTTTACGACAATCTTCCAACTATATTCCTGTTGTGGTTGTGATGTCACTCGCTTGCATTCATGAGATATAGTCACTTCGTGTTGCACATGAGTTTGGCGGTTCATCCAGACATTCTGTAACTGATGAAGGTCATTGACTGAAAGCTCTTACCCATTTTAATAATACATTTCGAGCCCATCAAAGTGTTTTCTTACTTGCTTCAATTATTATCAATATTGGCTCGATGGCACCTCCACTTCTCCTAGGTAGAAGAAAGCGCAAGCCTTTTAGTGTTTTTAAAGCAAGCTTTTGATTCTGCCCATACAGAGCAACTGAAGGAATTCACACCCAAAAAGTAGGACCGTGGAAAAGAAAACGTCGACCATTAAATGATCAAGACAAGTCTCTCACTCTGCCAAGATAGATTTGGCTCGCGAAAGAAAGCGACGCTATAGTTCTAAAATTTATCTCTCACTCGCCACCAATAAAGAGCGGTAAATTTGAGAAGTTCCGAAAAATAGGACAGAACAAATCGCTAGAAATAGAAATAATAGGAAAAATAGGAAGTCTGTGGGGCCTGAGAACATGGATCGTAAAATCAAGACTAGTTATCTGATACAAAAGCGCTTGACATATTTCATTACTTCAAATCCATATCTTCCGGTATTCAAAATGTTCTCCAACACACGAGTTGTTTCTCTTATAGACTACGGACTGCAACAAAAAAGAGCGTTGATGAGATTTCCTGAAGTCAATGACTTTGACAACGCCTTTAAGATGCATAGCTGGAAAGTTCTTTCGCTATAAAATTAAAAATGTAATTGAATTCATCACATTTACGTTGTATGGGTAGAAAAATGCCATTAAAAACTTCTAGTTATCAAGTAGAGATGCACGTATTTATCAACCATAATCATAAAATTCCAGGGGTTTCCAGGAGTTTCCATGAGCGCGGAAACCCTGAGCATAACAATATATTTGTGAACTACACGTATTAGCTAAATAGATGAAATTACTATTTCAATTATCTTTAAGCCCTTTTTAATTTATTAATAGATATTCTGCACGATGTAATTCATGTCGAAAGTGGGTACATGCCAGGTGCGCAGGCGTAAAGAGATTCACGAAGACCAAAGGAGATGGATTTGTCTGTAAGTCGTGTCAGCGAAGTGACGGGGAAAGTGAGATGAACAGCACGAATGAAGAGTATATGAAGGGTATTGAGAAGGTGGAACGCTTTTGTTATCTCGGTGACACAATCAACAGTGGTGGTGGATGCGAGATAGCAATTGACAGAAGATGCCGTCTTGGTTGGATGAAGTTTAATCAGCTCTCATCAGTACTATGTGGAAGACGCTTTACTAACAGACTAAAAGGAAGAATTTATAAAGTATGTATCCGGCCAGTCATGACCTACGGCTCAGAGACATGGAATATAAGATCTGCGGAAGAGGGTGTCCTCCGAAGAACAGAGCGAGTCATGATAAGAAAAATGTGCGGAGTAAAACTTGCTGACAGAAAGAGCACTGACGAATTAATGAAGCATTTGGGTTTGACGGAGACGGTTGTTGAGGTGGTGAAAAGGAGTAGCTTAAGATGGATGGGTCACATCCTGAGAAGAGATGATACACATCCACTTAAGAAAGCATGGACCTTTGAGAAGGAGGGAAGACGAGAAAGAGGAAGACCAACCACGTGGAAGAGCATGGCGCTGAGGGAGTGCAAAAGAGCTGGTCTGAAAGCAGAAGATGCAAGTGATCGAGCGAGATGGAGGAATGGCGTGTCAGCGTGGTGCGAACGTCAGTAACCCCTCGCAAGAGGGAAAAATGCTGACGAAAATAAATGATGATGATGATAGTAAAATATTGAAAACATGAAAACGAAAATTAAGAGTCTAGGACGAAAACAACACTACATACACTGCAGTAAGGCAATTGTTTCTTTGTTGCGTTATAATGCGGAATTCGTCTTAAAGAGCCGTGGAATTTGCTTGCATTAAATTTGAATTGTCTATGATATAATGAACATTTGCGTGACCAATATTATACTTAACCACTATCATGTAATACTTGCAAATCAAAATATACACAAAGAATATTAGAAACAACTATTATCCAGGAAGACATGAAGGAGCTGAGGCTGACAGTGGAAGACACACAGGACCGCGCCCGTTGGAGGAGTCTCATCACGTCCAACCCTCACCAAGGAGGAAAAGCAGACGTTAAAAGGAGAAAGTAAAGTAAAGTAAGTAAGTATTATCAGAATTTAGGCCGGCATATGCATGAATATTTGAAACTATTATGACACAATGCTTGATAGAAAATATCGAAAATGACATCTTTTACATCGTGCTAACCGGCTTAACAACACTGCTAACAACTGGAGGAAGAAAACAAACAACAAAGCAATACTACTTTCACGTCACTCTCGAAAAAGACGAATTGATTTTATGGTGAAAACATCTCTAACAATAAGTTGATGAACGACAGCAACTGTCGATTTGATTCCATAAAATATAATATTTTACAGAAGTGTTCTATATCAGGTTATAATCGGGGTGAGTATTATACCTTTAATTCATGTCAGTTCCACATCACAAGTGTAGCACTTACCCTTTTCGAAGGTGGCAAACTTTCAGGAAGAAAAATGGCCACGACAAGTACAGCAGTAAATAGAAGTGACAATGATACAAACGCAGGAACTCTGTAAAAGCCGATCGGATCTGATCTCATGAGGATAGAGAAAAATGCACCAACAGACGGACCTAGAAGGAACGCAATGGAGAAGGCGATTCCAATCAACGCTAAACCACTTCCACGAGTTCTTTCATCGGTTGTATCACTAACAACTGCCATTGCAATGCCAACATTCCCTTTACTCAGTCCTCCAATTACTCGAGACAACAGAAACATGGAGAACGTGGAGGAATAAGCCCATACAGCGTATGATAAACCACTTCCAAGCTAAAACAAAAAACATGCAGTGGAAAATTTGCTCTTATGTTTTCGCATTCCAAAATCAGTAATTTGATTTGAAAAGCAAAAACGAATTTCAATAATCATGCACAGTACGTAATAAGCAAATTTTTCAAAATTAACTTAATTTAAAAGTATAGTCTCTGGGTAGATAGTTCAAATTGTTGACCTATTTCCAAGAGATCCCTTTAAAATTTTCGAGCTATTTTTCTAATTAGAAAGGCCATTTTCACGATGTATCAGAGTTGAGGAGGCGGATTTCCAACAGCCGCCTCTAATCTGCAACAGAAATCCGCATCCACCTCTACTGTCCTGAACAGAAATGTGGTGGCAATTCCTTCAACACCCGCCTTTGCCTACGATCTATACCAGTAGAAGGCGGGCGTTTCTTAAAGTCATCACCAAGGTGCGACTTCAATTATCTATCTTTTATATCCTATAGATCACTTCTAATACTTAGACTTGGTTCCTCCTGTGCCCATAGGCACATTGGGCAGCAATTTGGTGCCATCCGGTTCGATCAGCTGCAGCTGCTTCGGCGCGTTGCCACGAGATGTTGACCTGGCCGATGAGTAATATTCGCTTCTAAGAAGTGACATCAAATGAGCATGTCTTAATTATTGTTAAAGTTCTATAACAGTTCTTCTCTCTAACGGTACATTTCTATAATTTATGCACAGTGCTCATGTATTACTACTTAAAGTCTGTAGTTGTCAGCAGTATCTTTCATATCTGCTTGCAAAAGAAGCACAATATAAAGCAGTGTGCAGAACAAAACAGCAAAAAATATAAAAGCCATAGACAAGAAAACCGAAGACAAAAATAAAAAATATAAAAATACAAAAAGCAGCATTTTCGAAGCATGTGACAAAATAATTCTAGAATGAATAATCGATGATTCTCAGTAATTGCAAGGGATAATATACCGGTAAAAATTGTAGAGAAACTTAAAACCTGCTTTTGCGGCTAACGCGTGTCATCTTCCTGCAGCTGACAATCGTGAGCTTGAGGATCGCCTCATTCGTGACTTGGATATTGCTTTGAGGACATATCAAAACAATGAAGTTACATTAACTGGAGACCTTTACAAATACAAATTCCGAACACTGAAATCCTCATTCCAACTGAGACAATCAGTACGAGATTCCACTGGAGGAATTCCACTATATATCTAAAATTGTAAACCCGAGGAAAAGTAATTTCAATCCTGACCAGTTTGACCTTCAACCTACTATGACAGGCTGCTCATTGGAAGTGAATTATATTGAAAATTAAAATATGACATAATAAATTTACATTTTACTTAGAAATGAAACACAAAAAAAATTATCACCGGTCATGAAGAGGAGGATTGGTCAATCTAATTATAGATTTCTCCTTCAGCTCACGCTCTGAGCGGCTGCAACTGGGATGGACTTGATAAAGTGGAGCAGACTCAAATTGTGGACTCAAATTCTTGGCACAGCTCGCAGCATCCTTACTGACAGCTAAGATCATGTACTAAAAATGAGTCATCTGCTGTCTATGGGCTGGGCAGTCTGTCGATTTCGGAAAACAACACCCGTCTGACCGACATAAAAGTCCCCACATGCCCTACACTTCAACACATAAATAACATTGCTGGAAATGCAGTTTAAATTCTTATTCATGGAAAATGTTTTATAACCACCACGGAATTGGACGGTGATAGACCTCCTTGTAATTAAGGTCTCGCAGTAAGGCCTTTTCCCGGGAACTGATTTCCCGGGATTCCCGGGAAAATTGACTCCCGGGATTCCCGCGAAAAATAATTTCGATTTCCCGGGAAATCCGGGAAATTTGTCATTACATCAAAACTTTTGTCCAATAACATATTCCATTTTTTAAAACATACAGTAAATTATCGAGGTTGATACTTCCTTCATTCTTTCAATATAATCATTAATTCTATCATGACAAATGTCTGCCAGATGACCAAGAGGAATCGTATTTTATATGTTAGAAGCAGCGAAGGACAGTGGTAGTCGTATAACCGTGAGCGGCTCAATTTTTACCAAAGATATTCTCGGCCATTGTTTCAAGAAAACAGGGCTTTCATAGTCTCTTTGTTCTAGACGACAGAGCGTGCTGTTTTTAGAACTGAGGTTTTCCCAGCGACTGTCGACGAGCTGGCTTATTTCCTGTACTGGCGAATCAAGTGTTCATTCAATTTCTCCGATCCATCACGGCTCATCTGACGTAAGTAGACATTGTATTTTATTGAATAACTGCCATAATGCTAGAAATTCACTTTTCGCTGTGTTTTTTCAGGTATTGAATGCCTAAACAAAGAACTAAAGACTCATTCGTTTGGTTGCACTTTGAAGATGAAGGAAATGAGCACGCCAAGTGCAAAGTATGCAAGAAAGTCCTGTCGTCACTTGAAGTCCATTCACGACGTCTGTAGCACTATTACATCAAAATCGTCAGTAACCAGTACCACGATGCCGTCAACTTTATCGTCGTCCTCATCAGTATTACCGTCTGCAGTAACTCCAAAGACAATACAATCTCCTTAAAGTATGCTCATGAACTTCGTCAAGAAGGAGACGACACAGGAGAAGGTAGCACGGCTAGTGACAGAAGATGGCATGCCGATTGCTATGATCCAGCACTGAGCAGCCAAGGTCATCAACTGCCGAAGAGCGGAGGCGCTATCATGGACATGGTGCACAAACAGTTCCATCAGGTGAAGGATGAGCAGATCCAATACTTGGCGAGGATAAAGTCCAAGGGCGGGAGGTTCAGCGTAACGCTCGACGAGTTCACTAGCACCAGCAATAGACGTTGCATGAACGTAAACGTGTACCAAGTAGGCGGGAAGTTCCTGAATCTTAGCATGATTCGCATGCCCGGCAGTTTTCCGGCAGACAAGTGCCTCGACCTTCTCAAAGCCCGTCTTACTGAGTACGGTCTGTTAATGTCTGAAAACATCGTTTGCGTCACGACTGACGGCGCTCCAGTTATGGTGAAGATGCGGTCCAACACAGGGACTGAACATCAGCAGTGTTACAGCCACAGCATCCACTTGGCCATTTGTGATGTGATCTATCAGAAGGTTGCGGTCTTGCACAACACCTCTGAGGAAGAGACTGAGGACGATGATGGCGACGAACTTGCTGAAGACTTGGAAAATGAAGACGGCTGCGCTGTTCCAGTAGTTGACGATGCACTCCCTCCGCCACATCTGGTCCCAAGCCTACATGCAGTGATAAAGAAAACGCGAAAGCTTGTCAGGTTTTTCCGAGTGTCGCCGTTACGCAATGACACCCTGCAGCGCCACATCGAATCCGAATTCAAGAAAAAACTGACAATGCAACTTAATACGAAGCCAATAGCATGTTGGCCATGGTTCAACGAGTGCTTAAAGTGTACAAGGCCGTGGAAAAGGCGCTGATCGACGTGGACAGTACAGACCTTGGTCTCTCTGAAATAGAGCTGCGAAGGCTTAAGGAGCTGGAGGCTGCACTCGAACCCGCGAAAGTGTCACTGGATGCTTTGAACCGCCGCGATGCATCGCTTCTTGCCGCAGACAACATTCTGTCTTTCCTTGTCAAAGGATTAGACAGTCAGAACTCAGACGAGACATGTATGATTAGGGACACCATAGTGAACCGAGTCGAGGAGAGGAGGCAGACGATTCTCGTTAGTTTACTGAAATACTTGGATGACCCTACCAGCGTGCACAATGGCGAACTTAATTTCAAGATGGCGAGCAAGACGAGCATGTTGCAGTTGCCCAAGTCACTTCTTTCGCGGATTTTTACAGCACATATGGAAGAAAAAGTGAGTTGGCGAAATATTGCAAAATTAAATTTTTGACAAAAAACTGAGACCAAACATAATTGTAGCACAACTGTAATTCATGGGGAGGTACTTAAATTATTTTTGTTCAAGTGGGCACGTAGTTACACATAGAGATAAGAAAGGCGCTAAAATCGAATGTACTTAAAGTTACACTTAACATTGTTTTTGAATTGTAGACGGATGAAAACAACGCGGTCGGAGAAGAAGACACAGGAGACGTGGAGATGCAGCCTCTCACGCTAGCGCAGAAACTGCAGAAGACGCTCCACAAATCTTCCTCAATCTCTTCAGCCAACCTACATTCGGCTCTCTCCAAAGAATTCGCTGTCTTCGAGGCGACAGGGCAGCGAACGTATAATCTCAATAATCTTCACAAGGCCTTGCTCTCGATTCAGCCGACGAGCGTGGAATCGGAATGAGCCTTTTCCGCAACAGGCTTGTTCATCACCAAGTTGAGATCTAATCCTAGCGACAAAAGTGTGAACTCCATGTGCGTCTTGAGAGGCCACTATAAGTCTGAAAACTGAAGGACGCAAACTAAAAACTATGTGATTTTTGTATCTAAGTAAACAATTCTATAATATTAAATAGTTAGTTTTGCTAAACAATAATGTTTCAATGATGACGTCAGTATTCACAGTTTCATAAAGGTTACATCTAAAGACATAATGCCTGTCTCAAAATCACTTACTTATACAGATACAGTCTTTTAACATTTTTCCCGGGATTCCCGGGAAACGCGTCAAGATTTACCGGGAATCCCGAGAAACGAATTTCCCGGGAAATCGAAGCCCCTATCTCGCAGCAACCACACCGTGGATCTCCACATTTGGTGATGCCATGGATCGTTGTCCGATAATTGTGACTCAGAATCATATGCAATGAGGTTAGTTACGATCTTTCTGTCCAGAGGTCGAGTCCCGAAAGTGTCACTGGAAGTCGTCAGGAAGGGCATCCGGACTAAAAGATCATAGCGTTCCAGTTAATAGTCGAAGTCAGCACCGTGGAAGCCCCAGTATGGGAGATTAGTGACGTTACCATCATCGTCATGGGCAGAGTTGAACGGGACGTAACTTTGACTATCAGTAGCCTTTTCAAACAGTAGCCCTTCCAGTCAGTCTCCAAACTTCCATCACATTCTTGAACATCTACCATAGACAGTGCACATCATAATCTCTAGATTCAAATACTCTCTCACATTGTGAGGATAGAGCAATAAATAACTAACATCAACCCAACCATTCCTTGAACTGCAAATTAGGAGGATATTTATATTTGCGCCATAACCTTGCTCGGGATGATTTTCAATTTCTAGTGATGTCTATAACAGCCCCCGCAGCGGCAGCCGAGAAAAGGTATGACAGTAATGAAGAAGAGGTATGAAAAAGTATGAAGTCGAAATGTCAGCCAAAGCTTCCGATTAACCGAATTTTAACGGTCACCTTCAGGTTTTCAGACGATCATATGTACAGTGTATCCTTTACTGCAAAACAGCTCATTTTGTCCATTTCAAGACAAAGGTCTTCCAAAAATGTGATAAGATATTCGCTAAAGACATGATAGGCATTCGGCGTCCTGCTGCTTCTGAGGGAGGCCGATAACAACATGCTGCGCAAATAGGTTTGTGTAGGCTTCACGCATAGTACGGCGAAATCCCGTCGCACATTTTGACGAGCAATATTATACATTTAGCAAAGACTAATATTTTCTTTCACTCGGGAGTTTTGACAAAATGAACTGATTAATAAGTTAAGTGTGTTCGTTATTATCCATATTGTCCGTTATAGTTAAGTATTATCCGTTGTATGGGCAATTGAGTGACAATATGTTTTATAACCAACTAGGAGACCTGTAAATCACTTAAGATATTCCGCTAAAATGAGCAGAGATGCTTTTGCGTCTTCAGAAGATGTAACCTAGAATATTTTCAAAAAGAAAATGAAAAAATGTTTCACGACCGTTTAATTCAAAGTTAAAGCGAATTACGTACACAGAAAATAAAATAAGGGTCATTCCACACCAAAACGTCAAATTTCTGAAAAAGTCGGTGGCGAAGGTTCTCAGATTTTCTTGAAATTCACATATTTTCATCATTTGGATCTATCTAGATGATATCCAAAATATTTCGGAAAAATTCCATCGGGAAGGTCACTTGCGTGGCATTGACTTATTCGAATTTTTCTATTTTTAGAGACTTTATGAAAAATCATGTACATCTTTGACGGACTACATCACCGATCTCGCAGCGAAGTTGAGTAAAATTCTTCTTAGACGGCTTAAGTGATACCCAACCATAGATGTTCCAAGCGGAATTCATCACTTTTTCGCTGCGAGAAAATTTCTGTGGGTCCTCAAAAAAAGTAAAAATTTCAGAAAATTTTCGAAAAAATCGAATTTTCAAGCATTTCAAAAAAAATGCAAACGCAATTTTACAATCCCTTCTTCCGCAGGCGACTACAAATGCATCCAAATAATTGTAAAAAAATATTTAGAAAATCACCAGGGATCGGGAAAGTGGTATAGATGCATTATCCAAAAACTGATTAAATCATAAGAAGATTCTACATGGCGGGAATATGACAGAGGAGTTTATTGAAAATATTTGCGAGACTCATTGATAATTTTCTACTAGCAGTGTCCACTGGTGCAAAAATAGGCCTTCCTTTTAAGGGTTCATCCATGTAGTCCTTCGGAAGACAATACAAAGAACAATTGGAATTGGTTGACTGCACGTACAAGAACGAAGAAAATGATGGGAATTTCCCGAAGTTGATGAATCGGGACGGACTATTCGCTCTCGTATTTTGGAACATTGTTCTCGAGCTTCCTCAACTGTCTTTGTGCGAATTTCCCGAAGTTGATGAATCGGGACGGACTATTCGCTCTCGCACTTTGGAACACTGTTCTCGAGCTTCCTCAACTGTCTTTGTGCTTGTGCATGTATTGTCTCACGGTTCTGTATATGTGATTGACAGCATTAAGTGGTCTGTTATACATCAGAATTTGCTTTCTACATCTATCAGAAAGAGAGTTGAATTCAAGTAGATCCAACAACGACAACCAGTGCTGAACAGCCAGCTTCAGAGTAATTTGTAACCTGTCTCGATAAAGGCGACCGCCGAAACGTCGACAAGCCTTATTTTATTTTCTGTGTACGTAATTCGCTTTAACTTTGAATTAAGCGGTCGTGAAACATATTTTCATTTTCTTTTTGGAAATATTCTAGGTTCTGTTCAATTCACAGGTATCCCGACGGCAACTTCTTAAGACGCAAAAGCTTCTCAACACAGTCATTTTATCCCTCCCCCACCCCCTGCCGAAAAATAGCTCCTGCGTGCCTGGTTGTTGCTGAATTGCGTAAATCTTACGTCAAGTGGTCTGAGCAAATTAAGTTCGAATTTCGAAAAGTCAATCTGCTATTATTAAGATCGTTAGAAGAATAGAGGTTTACAGTCGTCGGAAATTTATCCTCAAGACGACATGAAGATTTTCCGTCACCTCAGAATACAAACATGCCACACGAAGTTACTATCACTCACATCTAACACCGTAGTAACACAAACATTTTTTTATTGAAAAATTCATCCTGTGAGTAACTTACGCCTATCTAAAACATTCAATACAAAGCAAAAGTTGAGGTAGATTGCAACAGATTATCACAAAATAATTAGATTACGATTAATAGTTCAGTGATTACTTTCAAAAGGTTGTATTCCTGTGGCTAATTTGACAATTACGAAATTCACCATGATTCATTGTCAGCACGAATATGCAACATGACTAACTATAAAACACGAACATGACACGAATAACAGGGTTCAGTAACGCTGACCTCTATCGTGCAATCACATTCATGTATCCATATATTATTGTAGCCTAATTGTCTTCTTAATTTGATGACGTACACCCCAAAAAATAATTTACTTTGCTTATTTGCAGCAAATTTGTGCGCACGGAACGAATATGTAAAAGTATTACGATGAGAGATCTGCATTTGTATTGATGTAAATTTAATAATAAAAGGTTTCATCTGACACTCACCATCGTCAATAACAACATGGGTTTCCGACCATATACATCCGATAGCGCACCGAGTATTGGAGATGAAATAAACTGAAGCATTGAGAACATAGACCCCAATATCCCTGTAAAATAAAATATCGAAACTCTTGATGGCCTACATCTTCCACTTATCAAGTCTAATTTTTAACCTTTTGAGCCCATTGTCTCAATTAGGGAGCATTTGGAATAGAATAAGTTATTATCCTGAAAGTATTAATGTTTCTTCATTTCTCTAATCCCATGCGTTGAAAACTTACATAGATTCATAATATTTCGATCTCATTCACTGTTCAAATACCCTGCATTAGAGCCAAGAGACTAAGTCGATGTAGTAAGCAGATAGTTAAGCAGCCCTGTAATGGTTAAATGAAAAGCATGTCATTGATTTTGGATTTTGCTCCAAAACGACGGATCGTACTGCCAATAGAATTGCTGAAGTTACGGAATAATATAGCTTCACATCAGTGACGGTCGCAGTTAATCGATTCCGCTCGATTAATCGTGCGACGGAATCAATCGCGCGATTCTGTTTTGATAAGTGACAGCTAAATAATATTTGCTTGATGAAGAAAAGATAAGGCTATTTTCCTATTTACTCTTTCAACATTTAAGATACTAGCACTGGATAAAAATTTGACACACCTACGCAGATACACTTATGCGCGGGTGCTCGTACCTGCGATCATGCATGGCCGGGAAAAGACAGGATTGCCGTGTGACGCGACTGTTTTATTCCTACCTGTGGACATGACACACGCTTAGTAAATTTACATCACAGTAAATCTCTATCTATGGGAATACGGTGGGAGTTCCAACACATCGAAGGAATGCATTATTTTACCCAATAGCATTAAACATGCTCGTGTAGTACACGATTTATGCGATCACAAATGATGTCAAGAATAGTAGGTCCATGTGATATTATATCTCTGTACTGAAAGAATGCAAACTTACTAATAAGAACATTAATGCTTGGTTCACATTTAATATGCACGCCGTGAACTTATCCCGGCAACGATTGCACTCTCATAAGGCCTAAGACTTGCTAATACATTGTTAATTTTAAAATTCTACAGTCTGACATGATTGATGCACACAGGGCATTTGAACGGTCATATTTTTCCCCGTTCGATCGATCTTCCGTTCGTTAGCCTTACAGACCCGTTCGCTCGTTCACTGCTCAGATGAGCTGTTACCCCCGTTCTGTTCGTTCATGGCATAAAACACCCGTTCAATCGCTTTTAAGTCAAAACAATGTTCAATTTTGATGAATCCGATATAGTGCTGTCGTTTCTAGCTAACATTGGGTTTTTCAGAAAAAAGTGGAAGCTGGCAATGCAGGATGTTCTCTCATCTGACATCGCGAAATAATACAAGCTGCACTATCGGAAAATTCGTTGTCGGTATTGTTCCCTTAATGACAATGCGAATCATAAGTTGACGTCACACACGCCTATTGTATCAAACCCAATCAAACTAGAGAATATCAAAATCCTTCTGTCGCGATGATTAGCCTATAACACGCTTTAGCAACATCACGCTGCACGAAGTTGCTATAGGTGACGATGGGTCGATGTTCACCCATTTGACACTTCGGTTACACAATGCTTGGAGCTTGCCAGCTAGCATAGACCTATAGGTCCAGCCTTCAGAAAGTGACTAGGGAATGCGGACTTAGTCTGGATCTCCGACAGTGATTTATCATGGACTGTGTTATCTTTACTTTCACCGGTGCGCCTGCTTTGCTGATGCCATCCGCGATACGTCGCTGAGCGATTAGATAATGTTCTTTCAAATTTCTAGCATGTGACTAGAATGCCATGGGTTCAATTCCCATCCCTGTCGCAGATTTTTTCGAAGTTTTTGAATGTATGTTGGTGTGTTTGATTTCTGACTGTATATCGATTACCATTGTAGGCTACGGTGTGTATATGTGTGGATTACGTCCCCGAGCCCGAGCCCACTATTCCTAGCTATCTCTGTGCATGATTGTGGCGGTTGTGTACTACTTCTATGATAGTCAACACTTCGATATAGTCTACAGTAGGGACTGAGGTTGAACAATCTGACAACTAACGTTACCGATAAGTAGCTCAGCTGGAAGACCGTCGAGCATGTAACTAGAAGGCCATGAGTTCAACTCCCATCCGAGTCGCAGATTTTTTCGAAGTGTTTGAAATGAATGTATGTTGGTGTGTGATTTCTATGACTGCATATCGATTACTGTTATGTTGTCGCTAAGACCACCAAATTGTAGCCTAAATATACACTAGAGATAAAGAAAACTATGAATTTCATGGATCTCTTCATTCAAATCGAATAGTAACCATAGCATTTGACAAGCACTGACGTTATCATTTAACTTCGTTCATGTGATCCATGCAAATTTTATTTATATAATGAATTGAAAGTAGCCGATGCTGTTATTATTGTTTTATTTCCCAAATTTTCGCCTACATAGGCCGCGTCAGGGGATAAAAGGATTTTATGTTTACAAATATCAAACGATTTTGAAAATATTGTTAGTAAGATATCAAGGTTTCAGTAAGTAAATAAAATCCATAGAAGTATTGATAGTATATGAAGTGCATAGATGTAATAATTACATAGATGTAAAAATTCTTCATGGAGGTATAAGTATAGAAAATGTTATCAAATAATTCATATAAAAAGGAAATGTTTACATTGTTGACGTTCTTCTCTCGAGTTAATTTTCGGTTGTAGCTTGTTGATCCACACTGCTTCACGTAGTCTGATGTTAGTATTGTCGTGTTCTTGTGTTATTACTTCTGTTGTTATGTGGTTACTGTTGCATAATTTCAAATGTTTATGTACTGATGATGTTTTTTGAGTAACATGCTCCTTAATTCTGGTATGCAGTAGTCTGATGGTACTCCCAATATAAAATTTTTGACATTTCGAACAAGTTATTTTATAAATCACATTTTGTCTGAAACAAAGTTCGTTGTTGTTTATGGGACAATTAGTGAGTTGACATATTTTGTTGGTTGTGATTTTCTTTTGTAATACATTCCTCAGAGTTTTTGAACGTTGTGCAAGTCCAACATTCAGTTGTTCTTGTTGGAATATTCTCTTTATATTCTGGTTCATTCGATCCGAAATGAATGGTAATTTCAGATAACATTTCTTCTTGTTCATGTTATTTTCATTTTTCTTATTTCGTCATCGTTTTTTCGAAGTTTGAATGAATTTTTCTGGATAATCGTTCAATCGTAACACTTCATCGAAATTTTGTAGATGACTTTCGGCTATGGATTTGTTCGAGCATCGTTCTTCAATTCTGTTTCGTTCATTATGGATAACTGCCAGCTTAGTGGATGTAGATATATTGGACTTGAAGTTAATGAAAATATCTCTTTTGGCTGTTTTCTTGTAGAAGTTAAAGATTGGTTCATTGGAGTTCGTCGTAATTGTAAAGTCTAAAAGACTCAAAGTATTGTTATCATTTGGTAGTTCGATAATCTTTAACTTCTACAAGAAAACAGCCAAAAGAGATATTTTCATTAACTTCAAGTCCAATATATCTACATCCACTAAGCTGGCAGTTATCCATAATGAACGAAACAGAATTGAAGAACGATGCTCGAACAAATCCATAGCCGAAAGTCATCTACAAAATTTCGATGAAGTGTTACGATTGAACGATTATCCAGAAAAATTCATTCAAGCTTCGAAAAAACGATGACGAAATAAGAAAAATGAAAATAACATGAACAAGAAGAAATGTTATCTGAAATTACCATTCATTTCGGATCGAATGAACCAGAATATAAAGAGAATATTCCAACAAGAACAACTGAATGTTGGACTTGCACAACGTTCAAAAACTCTGAGGAATGTATTACAAAAGAACCAAACCAAAAGAATCACAACCAACAAAATATGTCAACTCACTAATTGTCCCATAAACAACAACGAACTTTGTTTCAGACAAAATGTGATTTATAAAATAACTTGTTCGAAATGTCAAAAATTTTATATTGGGAGTACCATCAGACTACTGCATACCAGAATTAAGGAGCACGTTACTCAAAAAACATCATCAGTACATAAACATTTGAAATTATGCAACAGTAACCACATAACAACAGAAGTAATAACACAAGAACACGACAATACTAACATCAGACTACGTGAAGCAGTGTGGATCAACAAGCTACAACCGAAAATTAACTCGAGAGAAGAACGTGAACAATATAAACATTTCCTTTTTATATGAATTATTTGATAACATTTTCTATACTTATACCTCCATGAAGAATTTTTACATCTATGTAATTATTACATCTATGCACTTCATATACTATCAATACTTCTATGGATTTTATTTACTTACTGAAACCTTGATATCTTACTAACAATATTTTCAAAATCGTTTGATATTTGTAAACATAAAATCCTTTTATCCCCTGACGCGGCCTATGTAGGCGAAAATTTGGGAAATAAAACAATAATAACAGCATCGGCTACTTTCAATTCATTGTTTATAATGCTGTTTAAGCGGAATTTTACTATTTTGAATTATTTATATATATAATATAAAGAAACTATTTATCAGAATGGCATGAAATTTGAAACATGATTGAGTTCAGAACATCAACTTCGATATAAAAGTTGAAGTGAGTGACATGATTCAGTATTTGATGATTGAGAGTGAAATAGCAAAGTAAGTCAAATAGCCAAAATTAAGTCAAAACATGAAATTTACTCATTTTGTAGAGACTCTGAAACATCAAATACTGAATCATGTGACACTTCAACTTTTATTGCCAAAATTGCCAAGTGTTTCACAATCCATAGATACTTGAATTCTATGGATTTCTTGAATTTTACCATTGGATTGCAATTGGAACCCTTTAACCTTACCTATAACCGAAAACGACTGGCTGTGACACTTAAGAATTTGATTTTTGTATTCATCGTTTCAAGATCTACAAATCCATGCTATTAAGCCCTTTGTGAGCGAATTGAGGAAGAAAGTGTCAGTAACTCCCGTCCCATTCGCTATCTGCCCATCCCGTGGTCCATCCCTCACTGCGCTCGGACTGTACACAGTGTACAGCATTGCTGCGGGAGGAAAAGTTGATATTTCCTCTCTCAAGAAAATAGATATTTCTTAATGTGTTTTTAGATGCTAGGTTAAATAAGATTCTTTTGGTGTTTCCAGGAACACAAATGATTAATATAAGATATCTGAGGGACGCTCAACTCCCATGGCATATACTGGACTGGAGGCCAGTGACTTTGGTAGACTTGATAAATGATGGCAGTTTGTGCGTGTCTGAACACGTGAAAAAAGTTGTAAACAAATCATCTTACTATGAAATGCGTTATTACTCAAATACACGCATTCAATCAATCAATCAATCAATCAATCCTTTTACGTCCGTTTTCTAGACTCGCTGGGTTGGACGGGGTTTCTTCTGATGGCTCTTCTCCACAACTCACGATCTAAAGCGTCTTCCTCCTTCAAACGAAATTTCCGCATGTCTTCTCGGACTTTGTGTCTCCACGTTTTCTTCGGCCTGCCTGTTGTTCTCTTTCCTTCCACCTCCATCTCGTCCACCCTTCTCAGCCAACTGCTCTCTTCCCTCCTCCTCACATGGCCAAACCAGCGCAGCCTCTGCCTGCTGGTGACTGCCAAGATGTTCTCAATCCCCATTGCTTTTCTTAGTTCATCATTTGAACTCCTGTCTGTCAGCTTCACCCTGCACATCCATCTCACCATCCTCATCTCTGCTCTCTCCAACAACTGCTCGTGGTCTGACCGCATTGCCCACGTCTCACACCCGTAGGTCATGCATTGCCTCACACCCGTAGGTCATGCATTGCCTCACACACGCAGCATACACCTTTCCCTTTGTCATAAGCGAAGGGCCCTTTGATGTTAGGAAGGCAGACAGCTCCTTGAACTTCTTCCATCCGCCACGGATTCTCGTCGTCACCGCCAAGTCAACACCTCCTCTTGACTCCTTCATTCATAAAAGGAATCTATTCAAGGAAGATTCTGGACCAAGGTGGCGGCCAGATTTCAAGCTTGAAATTCCCGGGCTATTTCATCGAATTTCCACGCCATTTTTTTTAATAGTGACAAGGTATTTTATTCCAATTTCACGGCTCAAAAATTATCCGGACACTGCTTTAAACTGCTTTCAATACACTAATGCATGTGGTCTCCGTGGCACAGTGGTTATGTTCTCAGTCTAGCGGTCTTCTGGTGTAGAGGTCGAGCCCCGAAAGTGTCATTGGAGGTCGGCAAGAAAAGCATCCGGACTAAAAGTTCACAACGGTCCAGATTAAAGTCTGACTTTGTCAACAACGTCCTAGCCCCCTGTATGGGGAGTACTGCCGTTAAAAAATCATTTATTTGCTTCAAACTACTTTTATCATACCTTAAGGTTAGAATTTTGCCACCAAATCATGACGTGAACGATATTTGACTCTGCCGCACTCAGTTTTCAAAATTTTTGAATTTTGTGAGCGGTGGTTCTTAAGATTATAAACCTCTATTTTTCCTCAATAGCCTGCAGCCAGTGAGCTACTTATGGAATCTAAATGATTTCATATCGATGGAAAAGTTCGCTTCTGAAACTTTTCAACGATCAAAAGATGCTTCATTTTCATCATCTGATTCATAAAATTCTATGAAGTTGCACTTAGCCGCTTTTTCAGACTTCAGTTTTTAAACATGCTAAGTTGAAGCAACAAATCGCATTTTGGAACGCTACATTTTGAACTGCGGAGTATTCATGTCATGAGAGAAAACCAGGATATCAAAATCCACATGGTAATACAAAAGCACGATAACACCAACTTATCCACAAGCATCGACAAGAGAAACGAGGAAGACTGCCACAATGGATGAAGACCGTTAACGCCAGAAGAATTCCTAATTGTCATCCGATTTTTATCAGTTTGTGTACAAACAATGGGTGCGTGGTAACCGTCATCCATAAAATTTGTGCTTTGGATTCCTGGGCTCGGTCGCCACCCTGAATTCAATATACTCCAGCAACACATTCACACTTCACAAACTGAAGGATATAATAACGTAATAGGCCCTATCACTCCACAAATGGAAAACAATGTATAGACCTAAAGATTATCATTGTGAAAAAGAGCAATTGCTTTCTCATTTAATAGTTTTTTCACAAAGACTCAATCCTAAATGCTGGGAAATACATTCTCAGCGGTTGAAATAATTTTTCGCTATGTTCGCACCATAATAGTTAATCTCGTTAACATTGTCGAGTCGGGTTCAAAATTATGGTTCATGTGGCAGTTGGTCGCGTTCAGGTTTCAATTCATAGCCGTTGCACATCTCAACGGCGCCAAAAGTGACAAAGAAAATTTTAGTGGACGGAGTACAAAATGCTGTGGACTAAGGAATACCGTCGTCTTGTTCTAACCCAATTTCACACTGAACACAAAAATCGTGAAAACGGCACTTCCTTCCGACGATATAGTCGCTCCAATGATATTGCAAGTAATACCTACTTGGATTAAGGTGTGGAGAAATGTACAAAAAAGCATTGTGTTGTGTACAAACGTCTTGTACGTCCTTGAATCTTCAGTGAATAGGACTATCATCCGTCTTGTATAAATGTCTTTAAGGAACTGCTTACTAAAGTTTCATGTTTATCATGCACAGTAGTGAGTTCCACCGTCTTTAAATACGCAGATGACATCAAAATGAACATCGAAATTAAGCGCGCTGATCCGAGAAAATCTGCCGAGCTACTGCAATCTGATCTCAACGCGGTGACCATCTGGTCAAAGGAATGGCAACTGCATTTGATTTCTGAGAAATGTTCAATTATCTCATTTGGACATCACAATCCTGGCTCTCACTACATGATGGAAGGAGACACAATCCAGCGGTCTGAGTGCGTTAAAGACCTTGGAATCCACATCTCGAAGGATCTAAAATTCTCAAGGTACACCATCCTTTGTGCAAGAAAGCCAACAGAGTTCTTTCTGCCATCCTGCGGACTTTCATGTCAAAAGACCCTAACGTGCTTATGAAGCTTTACACCTCCCTAGTTCGCCCGGACCTAGAATATGCCGTCCCAGTTTGGAATCTATCCTTATCAAAAGACATTGTTCTGATCGAACGTGTGCAACAGCGCTTGACTCGGAATTTTCATGACTTAACTTCCATTACATACGAAGAGCGACTAAGAAATATAAATCTGCCCTCCCTCCAATGTCGTCGACATGTAATAGACCTCGCGGAAATATTCAAAATTATGAATCACCGTACGCCCTGCGATCCGAATAATTTTTTCATCCGAAATGCGTCTACCACTCGTGGTCACTCTCTGAAACTCTACAGTCCTTTCGCTATTCAGCCCCTAAGAATGACTTGATCAAAAATTTTGATAAGGAGGAACTAAAATTGTTTTCTGGAGTTCTTATTCTGTCTGGGTATTTAACAGTATCTGCAAGAAGACTTCACTGGGAAGATTCAGCTGATGTTGGACACCACTTAGTCTCTTTGAGTATTAGACGAGATCGTTTTCAACGAATTATAAGAGCTATTCATTTTGCCACTAATTATGAAATTGATAAAAGTGAAAAAAAATTTCAAACTGAGAACACTAATTACACGACTGAATGCAAATTTTCGGACACATTGTACCTAAATCATGGATTGGGATGAAGCTATGATTAGGTATTACGATTCCTGCGGGAGTAAACAAAATATTTCTGGCAAACCCATTCGGTTAGGGTATAAAGCATGATGTCTTAATGATACAACAGTAATGGGCAAAAGACCGTTCCAGGACAAGACAAAATTAAAAAAAAATCATAACATTTTAAATGGACTAAATTTAAGAATTTTGGTCATTTTTTCAGGTTTTAAGACCTAAATTCATAAATTTAGTCCATTTAAAATGTTATGATTTTTTTTCAAAAAAAATGGTACTTTTTAAAAACGACTAAATTCATGAATTTTGGTCATTTTTTCAGGTTATGAAGACCTAAATTCTTAAATTTAGACGTTTTTAAAAAGTACCATTTTTTTCAAAATCTCAAACTTGTGCTTATGATTATTTTCTCCTGAAAATCAAAATCTCAAATTTGAGAATTACAATTTTTACCCCCAAAATCATGACCGTTCCAGGACACCGAAAAATCATAAAAGTCAAGAATCTCAAATTTGAGATTATGATTATTTTTCTCTCTTGCTCAAATCATGACCGTTCCAGGACACCGTAAAATCATAAAAGTTAAGAATCTCAAATTCATGAATTTTAACCATTTTTCAGGTTTTTAAAATATCAGATAACTAAAATTGTGTCTAAAAATATTTCTTTAAAAATGGAAGAAACAAAAGTGGATGAAACAAAAGTGGAAGAAACTTCGAGAATATATCCTTCGTTATCACAATTAAAAATAACTGAATTGAATAAAGAAAAACACAAGGATACAGCACGTTATATGAAAAATAAGGAATCTCAATTATTATTAAGATTAGAGCATTATGATAAATTAAGAAAGAGATGGTCTAAAGTTAAGAATGTAACACAAGGAATTGGCATATTCTTAACAATGAGTTTAGGTGCTTTAACAATTGTTATATCTTCTGGTGCTCTTACAATTCCAGTAATTGCTACTGCTTTAACAGGTACGGGTGTTTTTACAACTTCACTTATTACAATGTTAGATAAATCTTTAATAACTAAGAAACGAAAATCATTAAAAAATAAACATTTACATGTTAAAGAAGTTTATGACAAATTACATTTCTACTTTCAAAGAGTATGTGATGATAATATTATTACGTTAGATGAGATTGAAAAATTTGATCAAATAGCTAATGAAGTAAATCAAATATCATTTCAATTACAGACCGAAAAAGTTCATGACAAGAATAAACAGGATGGCAAAATTTCTAGTGATGGTAAAATTTCTAATGAAGAAAATGATAAAGTTTTTTTAGAAGTACTAAAAACTTTATTAAACAAAACTTAAAACGTGAAAACATTAAACGAAAAGATGTCAGACGCCAAAGCAATAAAAAAATAATTTGTTCAGTAAAATGTTTTTGTTGTATTCCAATGTTACCACAAAATTCAAATATTATATTTTAAAAATGGATTAAATTAAAGCTGATAATCAAAAAAGAATTCAACAATTAGATGAGTTAATCAAACAAAAAAATATTATGAAAGAAAATTATACTCAGCATAGAATGACAAAAGCTGGTATTCAATCTGATATGTTTGAAAAAATGCAGCAAACCAAACAAGTAAAAACTGATTTTGAAAAAAATATTGAACCATTTAAAACTCTTGAAAAAGAAAGTACAAATAATGATAAACAAATTAATATAACAGATCCAGAACACAAAACTATATTAGATGACTATGGATTACTAGAATCAAACATTAATAAGAAATTACCAAAATCTATGCAATTTGAACATTCTATTTCATTTATAGATGGAAAAACAATACCTAGATTTTATCTCGGACAAAAAGAAATATTTCCGCAACCTTTTCGAGGTTTAATTTTTTCACCAGATAAATCTCCTTTTAATTTAGATAGAAATTTTGTTGATCTTTTAAGGGGAGCAGATTTAAATAATTATGCTGTAGATGATCTCATAAAATATAAAGCTATGTTAGATAGAGTTGGTGCAGTAAAATCTCTAAGACGTTATAAACAATTAGAAAATTTATTATCAACGGGAGTTAAAGTAGGAAAAGGTTTTCAACAAGAAACAACTGTATTTTTACCAGATGATCCACAAGAATTACTAAATAGATTAAATATTTTAATATTTGCAATAAAAGAAGGACATAATTCTAGTTTCAATGAAATTCATGCTATATTGAAAAGACTGTTAGAAAAGAAGATTCTAAATGAAGAGGATTATAAAAGTATAACGAACCGAAGGTTCTAGGGCTTCGCCCGTAGCTGAAATATGTTGTTTTTAATTTTTTTTTATAAAAAAATATTTATTTAAAATATTTACCTAAATTTTTTAGTTAAAAATGTGTTCAGCAGATTTAGACAAAATTAATAATCATTTAGAAAATCTAACAGAGATTTTGGGTTCATCAAAATTTAGTACGACGTTAAAAATTATAACAACTACTTCATCACACACTTGTAATTTAGAACCCATTCTACATTTAGAACAAAATAAAAATTATCAAATTGCATTGACTAGTTTCTCCACATTTAACACTATTCAAAACGTTATAACAAAGATGTGAATGATCAATTTAGATATTCTACTGATAAAGGCAAAACGTGGAAAGTACTAACTTTTCTTCCTGGTTCTTACGAAGTTGAATCAATATCAAATGAAATTAAGAGACATTTAGGTATACCATTTAAAGATAAGAAACAATTACATTTTGCAGTTGAACCAGCAGTTAATAAATTTTCTCTTACTTTAGACGAAAATCATCAAGTTGATTTTAATCATGATAGATCATTGTCAAAACTACTAGGATTTAATAAACAAAACTATAGTCAAGGTTATCATTTAGGTGAGAAGATTCCAAAAATAACTGAAATAAATTCAATTGTTGTACATTGTGACATTATTGAAGGAGGATATAAAAATGGTAAATTGTCAAATTTAATATTCAGTTTTCCAGCTTTTACTGTACCCATTGCTTATAGATTAAATGTAATTCCACAAACATTAATATATTTCCCTATTACAAGAAAAACTATTAATAACATTAACATTAGAATTACGGATGAAAAAGGACAAGAAATAAATTTTGGAGGTGAAGAGATTATGATAGATCTTTTGGTTAGAGAGGTATAAACTCCCACGCGAGGCTAGAGAAGTTTAATTTTCTTCTTCTTCTTATTCTTTTTCTTTAAAAACAAAAAATAAGAATAATTTTTTTTTATTAAAAAATGAGTGAATTTCCACCATGAAATAAAAAAAAACTTAAATTTAATCATCATCCAAATTTATCTAACAAGTTTTGTCAGTTATTTGTGGAAGATCAGGATGTGGAAAAACAGATCTATTATTTAAAATTTTAACGACTCCAAATTTTTTGGATTATAACAATCTTATAATTTATACAACAACAGCAGAACAACCCGTCTATCAATTTTTGAAATATGGATTTGAAAATAATCTTAAAAGAACAGCAATTGCTTCATTATTCAAAGAATATGAAAATTCTGAAGATGAAGAAGAAATAAGTTCGTGGTGTGAAGAAGCAGCAAAAAATAATCAGTTAGTAGAATCCAATAAAAATAAGCATATAAAGATACAATTAATAGATGATAGTGGTAATATGCAAGATCCTAGTAAACTACATGTAGATAAAACAATGAAACATTGTGTAATTTTTGATGATTGCGTTAATGATAGAAATCAGTCAGTTCAGAGAAATTATTTCACAAGAGGTAGACATAACAACTGTAGTGTTTTTTATTTAACACAAAGTATGTATTCATAAGACGGAAGTGTTATTAGAAAGAATGCAAATATATTCATACTATTTGAAATAAATGCAAGAAACTTAAGTGATTTGTTAAGAGATTTATGCGTGAGAAATAAAGATGAATTTAAACAATCGTGTAACAATGCTTGGTCAAAAGATTATGGATTTATCACAATTAATATTGATAAAAAAATTCATGATAGAGTTATCGAACAATTGTTCTCTGACTAGGCTTCGCCTCGAGGGGCTTCGCCCCGACTGAAAGTCGATAGAAGATTTGTTTACTGAGTAATAAAAAAATTTTATACTGAGTAATAAATAATAAAATTTTCATTCTAGACTGATTTGAATAATAATTTTTATTCTAGACTGATTTAAATAATAAAATTTTTATTCTAGACTGATTTAAATAATAATAAATAAACTTTAAAAAGGTAAAGTAGTTATCCCATCAGGTAAAATTTTTCTTTTATCATCAAATGGATCTAATGCTAATTTATGTTCCTCTTTTAAATACATTTTATGTTTCTTTGAATTAAGTCTATAATTACATGCTGTTTTTATTTTATTATTAAATAATGTATTCTTATAATCTTGAAATGTTATTTGGTTAGCCACTGATGCCTTTGAAATTCCTTTTTATGTTTTATGTGTTTTAATATTATTAGTTGTATCATAACAGTAACATTTAGATTTTAAAGATATAGCTTCTGTTATAAAATCATCATTTCCTAACTCATCTTTTACTTTACATAATTCTGAAGGATGAATAAAATCTTTTATTTTATTGATTTCTTCATCAAGTGAAGAATTATACGGTACTGTTAATTCTAAGAAAACGGAATCCGTATCTGTAAAGTGTAATTTATAGTTTTTGCCATAAGCAGGTGCTAAATGATCATATATAAATCTATACATAAATAGCTTAGCTAGTTCTAATATAGTGAATCCAATACAATTAAACTTATCATGCTTTACGCTGATTCGACGTAAATGTACAGCACATAGTTCATCACTGAATCTAGTAGTTCTTTTATATGTAGGTTTCCTTGTTAAATTTTGAAACCTATCTTTATCATAAACTATTTCAATATTTTGTCTATTACGCACATTTTCTAAAGTCTTACCAAAAAATGCATTATTCATTAATTTAAAGAACACGTTTCCAAAATCATCTTTATTTTACGTTTTTCAATATTGTACTCTATATAATTTCATAACCACCTAGATTTTTTATACACTAGTTTTCGATGTATTTTGGTGAGAATCATTCCATGTTCTAAATACCAATCTAGCATTCTTCCTTCAACAACATACTTTTCTTTATTACTTTGTGTTAACATAAGTTTTTTTGTTGGTCTGTATTTCTTAGGAATTAAAGATTTTTGATAATCTGAAAAATCTTCTATATTGGGAATTTTGTTTTCGGGACAGAAAGGAAAATATTTTGTTTCATCTTTTATTTCATCAGGATATACTAAATCAACTTCATATATATAACCATGATTATAATTTCCATCATATGTTTTTTGATAATCAAGAACGGGCGAAGCCCTAGTAGACATCTCTGATGTCGTACGAATATTACACCATTCCATCTCACCTGTTGGTAATTCTTGTATCATGCAAGAAGAATATAAGCTATTAAAATCATAATATAACAAATAGTTTTCTCTCATTAATTCATCAACTGTTGCTTGACTCTCTTCATTTGATATAAGTCCTTCTATATTTTGATTAAACAATTTTATAAACTGATCGCTTTCTTCTGGATTTAAAATTTTTAAATAACCATAATCATCAGGATTTACTTTCTTATTATAACATTTAACATATCTATTACCTAAAACTGATGAAATACCACCTCTAATTCCAGATTCAAAAAATAATAATTTATCATATGTATTTTCTTTATAATGTTTAAGTTTAACACCAGTATGTTTCAATCCTGCTAGCCATGTTAAACCTGGTGTAGAATAACAATAACATGGATCTATTCCATAATATTCTAAACACATGTCACGAAAGTTTTCAAAAAGATCAGCAAGGATTAATACATCTATCTGAAGATATTTCATTGTATAATCATACATTGTTTTACAATTTAGCTCTCTCCAATTCTTTTCAGCTTCTGCATAGTCTTCTTCGGATAATTGTGATTGTTTTAATGTTGATTTAAATTTATTTATTGGAGGAAGTTTTTGTTCTTTCATTATTTCATTTATTCTATTTATATCAGTCTTCGACTGTGAACCGCAGGTTATATCTCCACTTATATATTCATACGGAAATATGCCTTTTAAAGGTTTTAAATTATATTTATTTAATATTTTACATTGTTCAGGTTTCAAAGTTTTTCCCATAACATCTAATGAATAAGGAGTAAAAAATCTAAATGCATCTAAAATTCTAATACAACCTAATTGCATTGAAAAATATTCTTCTTCTGTTTTACATAGTACATTTATTTGTTGTTGTTGTAATTTTTCAGATGAAAATAAATCTTTCATTACTAAATGGAAATCATATTTAGAACCATTGTAGAAATATAAAGGAACAAAGATATATTTAAATTTATTAGCATTAAGATTACAAGAATTATGTGCTGCACCTCTATATAATCCATTTAGATGATCATGATCTTTTACTTTGTCGGCAGAGCCGTCGCGTCGCTTATCATTACCCAATTTTTTTCCACAGTAATAACATTTTGTTTCATTAACAAAATTAAATTTTTCTTCATCCGTTAATGGAAGCATTGGTATATTTGTTTCAAGCAATTGTGAAAAACGTCCTTGTAATTCTTCTACTTTCTTTGTGAACATTTCTGAACTATCTTCACCATAGTATTGATAATATTCTGATTTAAATAATTCAGGATAATTTGAATGAATGTACATTCCCCAACATAATGGTTTTTGTTCAAATAAATATTTTTCTTTACTTTGTTCAGGTGCACTTTTTTCATATTTACAAACCGAAGGTTCTAGGGCTTGGCCCGTACCATTAACAGAATTTTGTGTTATGTTAACATTATATGCTTCGAAATCACAATAAATAGTAAAGGGTACTTTATTTTTCAAATAATGTCTATTATACATTAAATAATCATCTTTAGGAAATGTGTTTCTGACTGCTTCATTTTGTTGGCAATTCTCCAAATGTCTATTCATTTCTTCTTTAGTTCTAAAGCTCGTCATACATTGGAGACAGGGAAAATTAGCATTATCTGAAGTTTTCGTAAATATAGAAACATCTTTACACAATATAAAATGACCCTGATAATATAATATATTCGCTTGTGCTGGTTGTTGATATTCTAAAGATAAAGATGAATAATTGGTATCATAATCATAATTAAAATTACGTCCTTTATAATTATTATGATTAATCATTATTGGTGATAATGTTTTAACAATTTGAAATTTTTCAGTACATATTATATTTCCTTGGTAAAAAATATTATGATGCATGTAATTTCCTCTATCATTATAAACTATTTCTGATTGACATAAATTTTTATTATTCAAATAAAATTTTTTAGCATTCAAGTAAAATGGAGTAATATCACCAATAGAAACATAATTCACATTTAATTCAAAAACATTTAATTCACATTCATCAGGTGTATCTGCCACTGAGCTCCCCGGCAGCGCCACCAAAGTCACATTCGTGTGGTTCATGTTCACGCTCCCGTCTTCACACAGCACTATAGTGGCTGCAAAAAAGGATTAACTGCGTACTGAATTCTGTCTATCACCGAAAGTACTATGTCCTCATTTCGTACCTGTGCCCCAATGTATTTTCAGTTTACTGATACTTAGCGTCTTGTCTTTAGATCGTACTGTTTCTCCCCCTTCCCTCCCAAATGCCGGAAAAATTAGTGGTATCTTTATTGCACAATTAATAATGCCGACATGAGATTTGACGTCAACAGGATCGGTGGTTGCTGAGCAATATGATATCGTATACTGATACGATATTTCAAAATACGCAACTGCCTGAGTATAAGGATCAAAATCAAAGCGTTATTAAATTTTATTAAATTTTTATTCTTTTTATGAAACTTTATTAACCTATTATAATCATATGGAAATTCATCTAATCCATCAGAGAGATCAAATTCATTTATGTATTCTTCTTTATTATAATGACTTAGACTTTCTTTGTGATATTCTGCTGGATGTAAATGTGCTATAATACTCCACAGAAAACAATAATCATCTTCATTTTTTATGTTGATTATTTGTGGTGAACTGAAAGGTAAAGGAACATAACTACCACCAGTATTAGTTTTATGTTTATCAATTACTATTTTCTTAGATAGTATTTTAACAAATCTCCAACCAGATTCACGTAACTGGGCTTCAATTATACAATTTTCTAATTTAAGTATCATTTGTTCAAATATGGGTTGTATATCATTTACATTATGAATTTCTTGCGAATTTGTAAAATGTCCTTGTATTATTTCTTCAGGAATTCCATCAGGTCCATTTTTTGTATAAAGTACTTCTACATTCATATAACATTTGAAAGATTTCTTAAATATATTATAAAAGTTGGTTAGAATATCAGAAAAAGTTTCATCGGTTTCATTATGTTCAACGGGCGAAGCCCTAGAACCTTCGGTTCGTACAGATTCAGATTCATTAAATAAATATTTTATATCTGTTACGGGCGAGGAACTCTCTGGCGAACCTTCGGTTCGTACATGTTCATCTTCACTATTAAAAACTTTTTTATATTCCGAATGTGAATAATCATCAAACATTTTTTTAACCTTTATATCAGTAGGTAATGTTTCTAGATAGTTTTATAATTATTTAATTTTAATATATTTCCTTCATCAACTCGATCTACATTTTGTAAATGCAATTTACTTTGTAAATGAGATTGATAACTTCTTTTTGTTTGCAACTTTTTTTTACATAAGACACAATAAAACTTTTCCATCTTTTGTTTTTTTAAAGAAAAAATTTGAGTTTTCATTTTAGATATAAACATTCTAATATCGAGGTCTTGAGAGTTATTATATATTATTACATATTTCACGTTCTTTAGTTATTTTATTTTCTTTATCATATAATGTTTTATCAAAAGATAATTTAAATTTATTTTCACAAACTATTGATTGGTAATCTATATTAGAAACTATATTTCTAGGAATAGGATGCCATTCTCTTGTTGGTATATCTAACTCTAAATTATATTTATTATCTGATAATAATATAATAGAGAAAAATATTGGTCTTTGTTCTCTTTTGGAAAATTTAATAACACCACCATAATCTGAATCATTTTTAGTTTTTATTAAAGATGATAAAATTTTAAATTGATTAGATGTAAATCCTAATTTAAATTTTGTAGACCCGACACATAGTTGTCTAATAGTATCTTCAACTATTCCATTATTATTATTTTCAATTGTTAAGAAATGAAATTTAGATGAATTTTGATTATATGTAGTATTAATATCATGTTGATTTATTAATTTCTCTCCATTTAAATTTTCATTACTATTTGATTTTTTTAATATATTTGAATCTTTTTTATCTTCTTCATTTTTTTCATGTTCATTTAAAATTTCTGGATATTCCGTTTGATTGTCATCAATATTTTTATTCAAATAAGGTGTGGACCACATATAAATTTTTTCTTGTTGTGATAAACTACTTATATAATTTTTTAATAGATAGACATTTAAATTTGAATATAAACCTATATCAGTATCATTATCATATCTTTGGGGCATTTCAGATGTTTCTTTTTTATGAACTGTATCTCTATAATAAACTTGACATAATAATTCTTCATTATGTTTTTTACTTTCTACATGAATATTGAATTGATTTAATTCATCTACAAATAATCTGATTTTTTCTTTGGAAAAAAATTTCAGTTTTTTTACTAATTCGGTAACATTAATAAAATTAATTATTTTATTTTCTATCCAATTTGTATTACTAATAGGTAAAACCGCTCTAATAAATCCATAAACACTATTATAACCAATAATTACCATATTTTCTTTATTTAATTCCACGTATGCAACATCATTATATTTACTTACAATACCCATAAATTTAATAAAAGATTCTCCAGGAAAAATACAGTAATTCGTTTCGATCGCAGGTAAACCTTTAATTTCTTCTTTAAATATTTCAGCTTGCAATTTAAATAAAAGATTTACATCTGTACATGGATTATTATTATTATCAAAACATTTATTTTCAAATCCCGATGATCTCGTCGAATAAGAAGAACAGGATGATCTCGTCGAATAAGAAGAACAGGATGATACGGGCGAATATAATTTTTTTAAATTTGCTTTTTCCATTTTTTTTATTTTTATGTAAGAAAAAATTACTTTTTAGAAAAAAAATTACTTTTTTATTGTTTAAAAAATGATGTTACCAAATGTTGGTGGAGGTGCATATATCCCGAATAATCGTGAATCAGAAATAGAAATAGAAAATTATATCATGAAAACTGGAGACGTTTTATCTGGTCCTTTACATCTTTCTATTCTTCCGCAACAAAATACAGAGTTAACAAATAAACAATATGTTGATACACAAATCAATGACTTAAAAGAAAAATATATAAATGATGTTTTAGTTCCACTGATGAATGAATTAAAGTTGCTTAAACTTAATGACAAATCATTAAACGAAAAATTATTAAAACTTGATAAAAAGGATAGAGAGCTAGAAGCAGATGTAGCAAAACTTTTTAAAAAGATTTCTGAACAATCAAAAGTTTTAATATTGCTTTCTATAAATTTAAAATCTGCAGTTATTAAAAATAAACATCAGATAAAATTATTGCAAGAACAATTAGAAGATGAAATAGAAAAACTTCCTGAAAGAATTAAAAAAAATTTAAATAAGTTACAAGCTACATTCCAAAAAAGTGTTGATGAATTAAGTTCTAAAATTATTCAACAAATGAAAAAGATGAATAGAATAATAAATGAAGTAAACTCACTTAATCAAAAAGTTGATAAAATGAAAACTCTTAAAATCAATTTAGAAAATGAATTAAAGGAAAATTTACAAGAAAACTCTAAAGAAAATAAAGAACAGTTAGATGCTGTTAAAAGACAATTAGATGTTCTTAAAATTAAGTTAAATGCTCTTAAAGCGGCGTTGAAGATGAATCAGCAGAAAATGCAAGTTAATAGAAAAGAAATTAAAGTACATCACACGCTGCTTGACGCGATAGTTAAAGTGCAACGGAAAATTAATAAAGTTATCACGAAGTTGTTGTCCATTCACAAACGTAAATCTTGATCGGACCTTGTCCAGAGGCTTTAGCCGATGACGCACGTAAATCTCAATAGAACTTTTTTCAGAGGCTTTAGCAGATCGGACCAAAGGTCCTCAGGTTACTAACCAATCGTAAATATTTTTTCCAAAAGTCAAATTTATTCCTAAAAAATGCCTATAATTTATAAACACAATCTTAAACATTATGCTTCAAATAAAAAAATTGCCCATGAACCATCTATGAAATCTGTTTACCATTATAACAATGTAGAAACAATTCAAAAAGAAGGAGCCGGTGTAAACAGCGGAGCTGGCATCTTTTCTGGTATTGGAAGTATCGTTAACTTGATAAAAAATAATAAAGATTTGATTACATCTGCTGCAAAAGGAGCAGCTGCTATAGGTAGTATAGCTAGTGCTCAAAACGAATTAAAACAACTAGAAGCTATTCGTAAACTTAAGAATGATTCTGAAGAACTAAAAAAATTAAAAAAACTTTCAGAGGAAACAAAAAACAAAATTGCTAACATAGCTGCAGGGACCGAAGTCTCGAGGAGCGCAGCTCTGTCTGATAGTAAACATAATGAAAATAAAAATAATGAAAAGACAGGCGTAGCCATAGAACCTACGGTTCGAGTCATAGAACCTACGGTTCGTTCAATTGAAGAAATAAGAGGTAATGGTGTGAACAGCAACCTTCGGTCTAACCAGCAAAGCTGTAGCGGAGCTGGTTTAGCAAAATTCTAAAATATATTCTAAAAAAGAATCCTAAGAAAATTACTTAAAGAAAAAAAAAATTCAAATTATTTTTTAAAAAATGTCTTCGCTTATCGAAAATAAATTTAGATTAGACGATCCTCCGTTCGTCAGTTACAATCAAAAAAAGAATGACTATATAAGAATTGATATAAATCCCGGTTCTTCCAGTAGAGTAAATACTGGAGGAGATTTAATCTTTGAAGTTGATAATCAGCAAAGTTATTTATATTTACCTGATTCATTTTTACACTGTGAATATTCTTTATATAGTGATGCCAATTTTACAACACCATTACCAGAAACCGATAATATTGCATTAGAGAATAATTTTTTTCCAAGATTATTTACACAAATGCGTTTAGATGTTGCAACTCAAAATATAGAAACAATAAGTGATTCTCCAGGTGTAATTGATTCGATGCTTCGATTTGTTACAATAGCTGAAAATAATAAAAAGCATGAAATCGAAGGTTGGTTTCCAGATAATAATGATGGCATAATTGTTGATGATTTAACTCACGCTGGAACAGATGCAGCAGGAATTGCGAAAGATGTAGAAAATATTGCAAAACATTTAAATAAAACAAACAATACTGCATATAAAGAAAGACGTGAATTTAACAAGAAAAGTAAACAGTCAGTAAATTGGTCATTGTCTCCATTATTCGGTTATTTAGATTATGATAAAATATCATATCAATTAAAATTTAAGTTAATAATTCATCGCACAGCAAATAATGAATTAATCTTTTATGGTAAGACTGGAAAAAAAGCATATTTAAAAATTGATAGACTTGAATGGTGGATAAAACATATTACTCCTAGTTTAGAGGTTGAATTAACTATTGCAAAAAGATTAAACACTAACAAACCAATTCCAGTAAATTTTCTAAAGCGTACTGCTAGTTCTGTAACTTTTTCTGAACAAAGATTTAACTGGCATTTTACTAGAACTGCGAATACTCCAAGATATTTATTACTAACTTTTCAAAGAAATAATTCTCCAAGTTTTGATAAGAACAACAATCTTTTCCTTATTAATACAATTCGAAGTTTACAAGTTGCTTTAAATCAAACCCGATATCCTATTGATCCATTAAGATTCGATGATACCAATAATCAATTTATGGAAGGATATGATGCTTATAGAAATCTTTGTATAGAATTTGGAGTTGAACCAGAATTAACTCCTGGAGATTGGAGACATTTATATCCTGTTTTCTGTTTCGATTTAAGTGCACAATCTGAAGATATTATTAAAAATGGATGTGATATAACAATTAATATTGAAAAGAAAGATTCCACAACTTCATTAATGGCTTATGGTTTATTGCTAGAAGATGTAAAATATTCTATTGAAATTCTTAATGGAAAGATGGTTAGGATTGGTTAGTAACCTGAGGACCTTTGGTCCGATCGGCTGAAGCCTCTGAACAAAGTTCTATTGGTTAATTAAAATTTTTGATAACTTAAAATTCTTTCATAACTAGAATAGATTAGAAAAATTCTTAGATTAAAAAAATTCTTAGATTAAAATTTTTTTATTAAAAATGTCGGAAGCGAAAAGTAATAATAAAACTGTTGAATTAAAATTACGCAACATTATTGATAAAAATACTCCTAAATCTATTACTATTAATAAAAAGAAATATTACATAAGTAAACCAATGATTGAGAATATTAAATTACAAGAAGAAAAGAATGGTGGAATTCTCCCATTTATTCCTCTAATAATAGGAGGTATAGCAGCAGCAGGAAGTGTTGCAGGTGGGACAGCTGGTATTGTCCAAGCAGTAAATAAAAATAAATCAGAGAAGGCAGCATTAGAAGAACAAAAACGTCATAATAGAGAGTTAGAGAAAGTTGCTAGAGGGCAAGGAATAGTAGATAATTTTATTAGTAAACTAAATTTAGTTGATGAAGGAAAACGAGTTCTTAAAAATATTCTCCACAATGTTGATGATTTAATTGAAGTTCGTAAGGCTATTAAGGTATCCTCATTCAAGGAAGTTCCATGACTTTGAAGAATAGCCTTATTCAAGGAAAATCCATGTTCGGGTCCAGCATTCCCATGGGATATTGATAGGACACATTTTATTAGAGCTGATAACTGAGGGAACCGGAGACGTCCATTTTCTTTCAAATCAAACACAAGTTGCCAATACGCATCAATAGGCTTTTCAAAGTCAATATTGTCATCGTCAATTGTACACCAGTCATTTTCGAGATTTTTCCAGTACGACTTCTGTTGATAGGAGCTCACAGCAGCTGCCGTCTCCTCGAACCATTCTGATGGAATTGCTGCAGTTTGGTAATCCTGCCATTGACATCTGATCATGTCGCAAATGTCCTCAATTGCGGTACCACTTGGTACGTTGAAAATTTGCTAAACATCATTGGACAGAGAAGGCAGTATATTGAGGGCCAATCGAGAAACCCCCACCAACGATCCTTTTCGGAGTCGTTTTTGAGGGCTGATGAACTGTGCTGATTTTATAATTCTGTTCGACAACGGCAACGTTGACTGCAATTGAGTAACAGCTCTCACATAAAATTTCAAGCACCGCTCTTGTACCAACTTTCTCGTTTCGGCGGGAACACTCAGTTGTACCAGGAAAGACATGGCCCGAGTCCCAATATCAATTTTGTCGACACGTTTATGATGTCGTAAAATCAAGAGACGAAAAATCGTTTCCCGAGAGGGGTTTCCTGCTGCCGTCATCAGATGTTTTTGTGATCCATGATTCTTTCATGAAGTTCTTGGCGATTCCGTATACCAGCGACACCATCCTGTCATACAAGTGATGAATCATTGGCTTATTGGTTTGGAGCACTCTCACGTAAGTTTCAAATTCACTTGCAGCAAAGGCCAAAAAGCTAAGGAAGACTTGCGACAAGTCATCATTCAATATCTGAAAAAAGTAAATGAGCAAATTATTTAACTCATAAAATCGCAGATTAAGCAATCTTACCGAGAAGCGTAATTACAAGTATCAATTGTTTGAACAGAAACCATCGTTTTTTTAAACATGTGTGTAAACTTTGTGTAACTCTTAATCTGCTGATTAATTTCTCATTCTGATTATCAATTTCGATTACAATAAACATCTCTCCCTCCCTCTCTCTAGGTCTACCAGTACATCAGTATTGCTTCAAGAGAATTCCATTAACTATAGACCCATTTGCATACATTTCAAATGTTCAACTATCAATAGGAAAGACTTGTATCTTCCATGAACAAATCATACATTTTAGATCTACATGTATAATAATATTTTATCGTATTTCATTCTATCAGTAGTCTATTCAAGATCAATAGAACGAACTGGAAGATGTTAGTCATAAAGTAATCAAGTTTCATCTCTCAACTGAGTGCATGCGTAAGATTAATAATACTTCTGACAATAATTTTAAATTATGTTAAGTATTTGTAGCTTAAACCGAAAAATTCTTAAAATAACTTCAAACTCACCTTTACAATCCTCTGATATCGATTGGTGTTTTTCACTTCTCTCTTGAAATTAGCTTGTAATGGAATAAAAACAGTGAAGTACTGCTTTAAGTTTGAATATTGTTCCAAAATTCGCAGACAAGCTTTACGCAAGGAAAGCCATCTCGAGGTTACATGCTTGACAGCGAAATGAGGCTCTAGATCTGTGAAAGTTTGCATCATCAAGTAGTCCTCTCTACGAGCGGCAGACTGTTTGAAAAAAGCCGAAACATCAGTAACGAATACATCAATATCGAAATCCATCTCTTCAATTCCTTTACGAAATGCGTTATGGACCTTGTGGAGTGTACATGTCCCTACATCAATTATGCTTGTCTGATGTTTATCGACAAGCTCTTGACGAAGTCGTCCTTGGAAAGCTTGGTTGACGTTAGGTCCGTCCATCCCAATGTGTAAGAGAAGTTGTGGAGTTGTTTTCATTTTGGTTATCACTTCAAAGAAATGGTCTATTAGATCATCACTATTACAATGACCGACGAACAATGACGTACAATAGATTGAAATAATCCTATTTTCACTGGGCGACCAGTACTGTATGTAAGCATCATATTGCTTCTTCACTTGAGACGTAGTGGTCTCATCAAATTTGAAGGTATATGGTACGTTCTGTAAATCATTCACTTTACATTCAGAAACATACGGAGAAATACCATGCTGAATAACATATTTCACTTTTGTTTCGCCCATTTGGTAGTTCTTGGCAATAAGTGAATCAGGAAATATTTCCTTGTACAACTCACTGTCTTCAGTTGCACTAGCGAATGAGTAATTTGATTCAACAAATTTAAGGGCAATCAACGTCTCTGCTTTGGTGACTTTGTACTCGGGCGAAAACATAGAAGTTGCAGTAAGTTGAGTATCTTTTCCCATTACCAACTGAGATTGCTTCTTATTTCCAACACTTTTCTGGAATATGCTGACTGCTTTCTGGTGTTTTACACCCTTTTCGTGCAATTTTATCTGCGCAGCGCCCGATTTATCGATCTTAAACGATTTCGAACAGCATGTACACATCGCAGAATACTTGTCCGCACTACATGGCTTGATAAATGGAAATTCCTTTTCCCAGTTAACACAATACGAAGTAATACTGTGACTTCGGTCCGACATGTTGTTTCTGAAAAGCAAAAAATAATTATCTTCACAATTGTACACAATTTCTTTAAATTGATAAATTCAAATAAAATGCAGAGTCGTACGTAAATTTGCAAACACTTGTATAGGGGTCAATACACGTAAAATGTTCACTAAGGCAAAAAATTTAGATTCGTACTTTGACATTGATTTTTTGTGGTGATAATACATACCCTGAAGAATATAAGACTTGAGTAGCTTGATGTTTGGAGATACTATAGAACAGTTTCAGTTATTTGAGAAAGTGTTTTATAAGGAAAGTGAACATGACCTATTTTCAATGTAACCTTTCATCCAAGATTTATTGCGAAAAGAAGCATTCAAATCAGCTTGTGTTTATTTACTTTATAACTTCAGTTTAGTAGCTTAAATGGCGGGATGTCTATCTTTTTCTATTCATGCCGATCTGTTAAACATCTTTAGTCGCACGAATAGTATATCTACAGGGTGTCACACTATTGATATGCGGTGGACAAGTAGAGATAATTCAAATAATCACTGTATCAGCATGTGAATGATTTGTTTTTATGCATTTAAATCATCGTATCATGGAAATAGTCTGTCTACCGGGTGCCACATAATTGATATGTGGCGGAGCGTGAAATCATAAATTCAATATGAGGTACCTGAAAAGATAAGTTTTCAAGTTACGCAAACAAAAGTTCTCTGAGATGGCGTTCCTGACACGCACTTTAGTAATTTTAAGTCGTTTAACATTATGTCAATCCACATCAAAAGGCGATGTGTCAATTTATAAAAATATCAAATTTTCTCGAAAGTGGGGTACCTTGGACATTTTCAACATTCAACATTTTTTAGCAGTATGCCTTAAATCATAGGAAAAACAATCATAAAACCTACATCTTTGCATTTTGCATACAGTTTAAGATCAGTGGAGATTGAGCCTTTTTCCAAAACTGGTATTCATGCAATGGACAGATCACTGGTGCTGCGAAGATTCCCGAACAGTACTATTTCTTTGACCACTTATGAACGTGAAACTTATGAAAATCCACAGCAAAGTTTACTTTAAGATCTAAGTTGTAAATTTGATTTCAAATCACGACATTACTAACAGTCGAAGCAAGTCTTGTGGGGAAACATGTATGATGAGGTAATTGAATTATGATGCTGAGCATATTCAAGACTAGACAAGTATTCATACTGTAAGCTATGCAGTAAACGTCAAATATGAAACTCAAATATACCGGTATATACATATAAATTCCAAAATGAACAGAAAAAACAATGTTCATATATATAAAACGAACAATAACACGATGTACATGAAGTAACAAGAACGTCTTACTTTGTGTTTGAAATATCCTTTCCACTTTCGGAATATCTTATTCAATTTGTCCATTGAAATTTATGCAGTTAACGTCAAAAGTAGCAAATTGGAAATTCGAAATTTTGCAGAAAAAATCGGATAAATCGGCTGGTGAAAAATCGGTACGAAAAACGATTTATTCAAAGTTCATAATATCAACGTTTCATCTAAGGATTCAGAAACGATACTTCTGAAATATAAGAGTCAAATTTCATCGTTGGAGAAAATCAGTCAAAATTAAGCTGTGCCGATCATTGCATGAGTACATAGTTACACGTAGACAATTAACTGTAATAGTCAATTAGGTCAACAAACGGGTTTTCTAATTCAAAATATTCAAAAGCCTCAGACACAGAAAATGTTTCTACCTTAGGTCGCATTCTTGAATGCTCAACTTGTACTTAATACTTCAAAATCAAATAGTGAATAATTTAATCTAAATTCGTACTTGAGTGCAACAAAACGACACAAAGAAAACCAATGGTTTCAAGAAAAAGTTATATTAACATGCATCAACTTGAACAAATATCAAAAATTCTAAGGTCCCATAGTTTCTAAAGCAAAGTGTCAGTGTTAATGCATAAATAAAACCATCCGCTCATAGAGAAATGTCAGACTTGTCAATATGATATCAGGCATACGGAGCTTGCTTCGCCACAGCATGAAATCATCATAGGAATAGAAAAAAATGCTACCACAGCTATTCTCATTTCCACCATTTCGTTCAATTAAACTATCCATCACAACAGTGAAAATGAAATAAAGAAAAACATATCTGAAAATCCGTCTCTGCAATGTAGCTGGACAATTATAACACGCAATTATATCGGAAATAAGACAAATTACACAGCTCGACATGATTTAAAATCTAATTCAATGTTAAGTGTAAAATCCTCTTAATAATGTGAATGCTGTGTATCGAAATCGAAGTTATTTAAAGATTTCTATTTGTTGATATCAAATAAATAATATTTACGTTCACTGAAAAATGTATATTACGAATTAAAGTTTTAGGTTTTTTTAGGTTTACATTAAAAATTTAGGTCAAATTTTAGGTTTTTCCTTGAAAATACTAAAATTTAGGTTTTTTTAGGTTTTTAGGTCAGCGTGGGAGGCCTGAATTACCATTTTTTTGATTTTCGGTGTCCTTGAACGGACATGATTTTCAAGGTAAAAATTGTAATTCTCAAATTTGAAATTCTCAACTTTTATGATTTTCGGTGTCCTTGAACGGTCGTGATTTTCAAGGTAAAAATTGTAATTCCCAAATTTGAGATTTTGAAAAATTTGAAAAATTGGGTATTTTTAAAAACGCCTAAATTTATGAATTTAGGTCTTCATATAGGCTATATCAAGGCAAGTCATTTCTTTCACGACAAAACACATGCAGTTATGGCAGTCTAGTAAGAAAACATTCGGCAACTTTACTACACTCCTTGGATAATTTGCCTCATCCAGAACTCAGTTACTGCTCCTATTTTTAGAATCATTTTTCGAATGTGGATACGTTACCCCAACTGCAGAGGAGAGGCTACGATGGCATAGACACCTTACCAGAAAACCGCATATCAAAATACTCAAGTACGCGAGAAAAAAGAGGTAGCCAAAGAGACACGAGGTATCTGCGCTTATACCACAGATCTGAAAAATGATATTTGGATATTTGTATCTTACATTGGACAGACAATATGGTAGCTTCTTTGATATCAATATGTGCTTTCATAAATCCAATAGGAACTTGTCAGCGATTCTCCCGCGACATCAAATGTGATGTTGGTCTCTGTGTTCGGTGTTCCCAAGTTACATACTTCAAAATTGCATTTTAAATGTCAATGCCTAGTGTGACCATATGGTCACATCCATTTCTATGTTGTTATAAAAAGCAAATATATTGAAATGTTGTTTTGAATGTCTCACATGCTTCATATTACTAGTGCTCGCAAAGATAATTGCAGTTTTGAGAAAAAAATTATCAACACTAATGGGCTAAATTTGAATGAAACTGATGTGTCTTGCTTAAATCTTTGCGAATCGTGGTTGAGACAGACAAAACTTTCGCTCCATATTATAATTTTTTTTATTTTTTTTACTTGAGTGAAAATATCACTCCCGGGCAAAACTGAAAAATGGCCAAAATTCCCGGGCCCCCGGGCTTTTTCCGAATCTCCCGGGCTGCTGGACCCAATCGAGGAGAGATCAAAGAATTACAAAACTCTTACAAGAATAAGCAACTGTCAATAGCAACTGCAATATCAACTACCAGTGGTTGAAGTTGCTCAAAGACAGCACGTGGCATCAATGGCTATTGGTATGGATTCTGTACAATTCTACGCGTTCATCTATTGCGCAATTAGTAGGCTTATTGCAAAAAGAGTTGCTTGCTAAAATCGATTCAGCAGTTTTTTTTGGAGAATAGTTGACTCTTTATGGAAAAAAATTTGATAATGTACCGGTATTCTTCTCTTTATTCAAAGCAGTAATGGAATAAGAACTAGTAATCACTATATCAGTGATGATTTTGCTTGCTACTACAATCATTGCAGCAATGTTCATCATGTCTAATTCACTACTGTGCAAGCTAAAGCCATGATTAAAATCTAAAGAAAAATCTACCGAAGATGTGTTCAGAAACGAACTAAAAGATAAATCACAGAAACATCAAAAATTTAAAGTATACTAATTCAGATAGGCAAGAACCGTTTGAGGATCCATTCCTTTATGAGAACCTTTATCAAGACTTTGGTGGGAAAGTGCAGCCAGTGTTGTTTTTCCACACTGTGCGCCTCTTCGCAATGAGTGGTTGCTGATATCAATATACCCGTATTTTTTCTCTCACAAAATGTGATTATTATGTCAGTGATTCACATAAATTGCGAAGACCATTTTGAATAACAAGTAAAACAAGCGGTGATGGTTGATGACTTCCACGATTCTAAGGTCCTAGCATATTAGGCTATTCAGCAACTGCCCACATTGATCAGGATTTAAGTTGGTCACGAAATCCGCATAAATCGGTGAATATTATAACTTTTGCGGATCATTGTGATAAAAATAGTCATCAATTTCCGTTCAATGAAAGTAGAATACCTCAAAGCCGGAAATAAATCATACATATTATACCTCCTTATTGTTATTGAATTCGTGAATAAAGTCCAATGGTCCAAATGACTTACTTGTACTGGTGGAGGCTTTAGATCAGATAATGGGAAAATCGTTGAATATAGAAAGTCACAATTTATTTTGAATTAGACATCGATTATGTCCTTGCAGGTGTTCACTGTGTACACATTATTTCCAACAGTCTCTGCAAGACTGGGCGGGCGCATTAATAAGGATGTACAGCAATCAATTCAGCTGGATTATGATGTATTCTAAAATATAAATTCTAAATGTATCTATATTAGTTAGGGCCTACATTTAAATTTTGTATATTATGCTCTTTGGCGGTTAAGTAACCTAGCCAATCCCAGAGTCTGGAGAGGGTAGTGGAACCCTGACGTAGGAGGATATGGCATCAAAGTTATAGGCATCTATCTTGTGGTTGCGTATGACACTGCCTCAGTGCGTATGACACCGACGTCGCTTATCCCGTTGTGCATCAAGAATTCATTGCATCAAATGAGGTTAGATGTGAACGATGGATGACCTTGAACTCTCTGGGAGATTAACCATTCCACAAGCAACTGGAGAAGATGACGGACCGACTGCAACCAATCCCGCAATATCATTATCAAAAGCAAGAAGCAAAGTATGTATTGGTATCATGTTTACTAATGCATGCATTTGATATGACGATGTAGTTTTGTTATGACTCTGATGTAACCTACATGCCTGATAAGCAAATTTGCATAGCGCATTTTTCCCGCGGCAAAGAATAAGGTCTTAGAATAAGAATGTTTGGTCAAGCAAGGTTAAGTAAGGTTTAATTAATAAGGAATTACTAAGTCTAAATTTCTACTAAGTTAAATTTATACAGTATATATCCACTAGGGTTTAACAGGAAATTCTCTTCGGGATTTATCGGGAATCAGGAATTCAAATCATTTTCATGGGAAATTCCCGGAAGCTTTTTAAGACAATTTTGCTGAGTTCAAGACAGAGCTCGAAACTGATGAATGTCAAAAAGACGGAAAATTTGACCTAACCCAAAAGTCTGGAATTTTACCTTCAAATGTCATACAAAGTAAACAAATCACAGCATGGATTCACATGCAACACCCATGCACCAAATTCATGTTTTCTATAAAAAAATTCTTCTGTGGATTGGCTCAGGTCTACAGGTACATGCATGTAGATTTACGAGTGATGATATACACACTGCAGCTAGGTATATTTGGTACTTAGAAGGTTGAGATTAAGGTGCGTGCATAGGCCGCTAATAATGTAGACATTTTCAGTAAAGATTAGGACTAGTGGTACAATTTTTCTGATCGTGTCTACAACAGAATACCACGGTATACAGCATGTATCTATGACTGAAAGATCCGCAAACGCTTTTCATTCCAGCAGGCCTGTTCGAATACATAAGCCTCGTAATAGAAATGTGGAGCACTGCAATAAACCTAAATCTATTCAAGTGTGTACGTGATATGCGACTATTAACCCAATTTTACTGCCGTATTTTCCATTCGATGTAACAGTACATGCTGACAAATGTGAAATGAAGTTCACAGTGTAAAAATTGTTCAGTAAACTTTCTTATTATACTGTTGATTCGAATAGTTTAGAATGTTAAAGTAAAATATTGTGCTTCTTGATTACTGGCTGAAAGCGATAGAAAACTTGACTTTCATCCATGATTAGCAACATCTTTAAGATCTCTCTCTCTCTCTCTCTCTATCTTTAAAAATGACAAACTAAATACCCTTGAAATAATCTAAGACAGATGTCATCTTCACTCTCAAAGGGTTCGGCAATTCTGGACTTTCCTGTTGTTTACACTACAGAAGGTGGAATCTTCAGACGATGTAATACATGTTCTGGATTCGGTGGAAGTCGACCGCTCACTTCTCCTCAAAATTTCTCAGACGCCGTAACCTCTTCAATCGTTACTGTTACTTCAATCAACCGCTTCGTGTTGATCTATATTCTACTCTGGAGAATTTTCGCCTCTCAGATTGTTTCCCTCGACGTATTCTCCACACATTACTCATCAATGTAAGCACTTTGCAATTTGGATTTTCGTAAATTGGACGGTAGCCTACATACTCGTACTTAATTGTTCAATAGGACTTTCAAGGTTCAAGGCTCTTAAATTGGAAGGTAATGCTTCTACTGACGAAATTGATCTCACCGATGTCGACATCGCATTCATGATTGAGAAATAACTTTCGATATGTGGACCTACAAAGCATGTCAATCCATGATTACTTTTCGAAGGTTTGGGTACTTCACTTCTCCAGTAAGCGTTTTCATTCCCAGAACTTGTATCAATAGATAACGATTCTTCCTTCTTCATCCTAGGGAGAGTAGAACGGAGAAGTAATATTGCTCAAAAATCGTTTAATTTCACCTATGGCACGACTAATTTCGTTTCTAAAATTCAACAAATTTATTTATTCTTCATTTGTTGTGAGACTGGTTTCAATCCTCAAAAGCCAACAATACTTGGCTTGCTAAGAGGCAATTTTTCGCGCAAGTGCTTATCCACCAAATAGAAAGCTTTCGTGTGCTTTCAGCTTTATTTCCCTAAGTGCCTCATGTCAGCTCTTGGTAATTACTGTAAAAATATCTACATGTACAGTGGAAGGAACAACTCTTTCTCGTGCAAAGACGAAAGCACTACGAACGAAATGGTCGAAGAAATGAGCTGCGTAAGAAGTGAATAGGATACTTCATTTCATCTGACAGAAGATGAATTCTTATTTCCCCGTTTTTCGTTCTTGTCCACGTTGAACGGGGGTTTAACGTCACTACTACCCCATACTGGGGCTTGGTCGGTGTTGACACAGTCAGACTTTTCTGAAGCGTTGTAGTACTTTTAGTCCGGATGCCCTTCCTGACGACTGGCAATGTCACTTTCGGGGCTCGACCTCTGGACCTATAGATCGCTGGCCAAGCACTTAACCAATGTTCCACGGAGACCACTCGATTGCACTGTAGAATTTTAATTAAAGACAGAAAATTTATTAAATCATAAATATACAACTAAAATGAGGTGTATGAGGTGTGTTTTCGATTTTCACACAAGCTCGAGCAAATGAGAGCACGCCGCTCTCGACTTACTCCAGCGATAGCCAATCGAAAAAAAGCGAAGATTCAAGCCGTTCACGAAGAACGAGTAAACTGAGCTGGTTTTCTAGTACTAATTACCGTTGAAATTAACAGAACTAAAATTTTAGGATTGAACAAAGTATTGAGAATTCAACTTCAAGTCGTTTTAGGCAAGGAGCAGTTTACGCATCTAGGTATAACTGCAGGTCTCCTAGAATATCCCCAGGTAGTTCGTAAACTTAAATTGTGGTGACAGCAAAAATCTACATGAGTTTTAAAAATAGTCCTTAAATACTACTTACAAAATGTGAGTAATATGAAAAATAAAGTGGTATTGAAAATTCAAGTTTTGAGCCATTTACTCTGAGAAATGGTTATAACAATTTATATCTATGGAATCCTCTCAGTATAACCTTTCCGAATATGTTAGTAGAATATACATATAATGTTCAGATATGCCAAATCCCCTTCAGATAAAACATAAAAATATTGTCTTTTTGAAACTTTTTTTCTCTTGAAATTTGGCTTATCTTTTATTCCTTAGATTTTTGAGCCGCATATGCTGCAATATCAATGCATGCATTTGTAGTGCAGATTTTTAGGAACAATTCAAGCGCTCATTCAAGGAATTCGGCTCATTGGTTCACATTTTAGAGCTACTGAAAGACAACGTGCTACGGAAGTGAAAATGTGAATTCAATCGGAAACATGCTCTTCCAGCGCTCAGTCAAAGCGGTCGTCGTCTCGCGCTGTGCGTTCTCTGCGAACTGTTTCCTTCTCCTGCCCTCATCTCCAACAGCCTGATCCTTATATTTTTTGCATCTTATTCATCGTTTCATCCTGCGCTACATGACCGTACCCATGGTTTTTTCGTTTTCATTGTACCTACTCAAATATTCGCGGATAATTACTTTATGCGCAATTGTGCAGTTCGCCACTACTTCCCTCGCTGCTGACTGTCCATCCTCCTAGCGCATGACATCGTGTGACGTCATCACGTTTGTCCTACTTCCGACAACTTCTCCTTCGCCAGCCAAGTATTCCCCTCGCTCGCACTGTTTCTTAAGCCTAGTTTCCATTAAGATTCGCTTGTTCGAACGGTTAAGCGAATTGTGCGTTCGCTTTGTATTCGCTCTAGGGAACTAAAATTCGCGCTACCGTAAAGCGGTGGCTGTATCGAGCGATCATGATTTCTAAGGACGCCGCTAAGCAAAGCGAATAGGGATTCCCAGAAGTAAAAAATAGAACATTGAATTATAGTGTTTGATGACTGATGAGTATATCAGGTAAGGTAGTTTCCCAGAAAACACAGTACGTGGCAGATGGAGTGTGATCAGCGTTGCGCATTGGCGATTTTACCATACTACAGGCGATTAAAGAAGAAGAAATCAAGGAAGAGTCCACGGTTTTGGGTTCGTTCAATATATCTACTGAGAAGTGAACGAAGCGAGTATAGATTATTTATCGAGATGCTAGATCACGACAGTGAAATGTTTTCCGATATACTCGAATGAGTCCAATGAAATATAGATACCTCCTTCAACTTGTCAGTCCTTTGATTTCTCATTGTGGGCCACGACAACATATTACTCCAGGTGAAAGACTTGCCATGACTTTGAGATTTTTGTCGACGGGAGACTCTCAACAGAGTATTTCGAACAGTTTCCGCGTTTCCCGATCATCTGTTTGCAGAATTATTGAAGAAACCTGTGAGGCAATTTATAGTGTTTTATCGGAAGATTATCTTTCTTCTCCAAATTTAGAAGAATTTCATCAGATAAAAAAGGAATTTTGGTCTCTTTGGAATTATCCCAATCGCTGTGGCGCTATTGACGGAAAACACTGCCTCATTCAATGTCCATCCCAAAGTGGCAGCGTGTTTTTCAATTACAAAATGACTTTTAGCATCGTACTTTTGGCTGTATGCGATGCCAATTACTGCTTCACTATGGTCGACATCGGTGCTGCTGGGAGACAATCCGACGGTGGAACGTTTAATAACTCAAACATTTATCATTCGCTTGAAAATGGTATCCTACCTCCTCCAGATTTTTTACCCAGCATACCGTCAACCGAAAAACATTCTGAAAACAAAATGCCATCAGTTATTGTAGCCGATGAAGCGTTTCCACTACGAAGTTACATGATGAGACCATTTCCAGGAAGGAGTAATGATGCTCGACAAGCTATCTTCAATTATCGACTCTCCCGTGCTCGCCGAGTTATTGAAAATGCCTTTGGAATCTTATCATCTCGATGGAGAATATATAGGCGACCAATGATCTTGCAGCCGGAAAAAGTTTGTTCTGTGATAAAAGCAACAATTGTTTTGCACAATTTTTTAAAGAAAACAGATGCTAGTAATCCTCCGGTCCTCCAATATTGCCCATCATCCTATGTTGACAGGGAATCTGCTGATGGGGAGATACAATCACAAGGATTATGGAGAGATATTACCGATGGCGATTCTAATTTATTGCCTATTCGATTCGAAACAGATAGAGTGAGAGGAACTCCAAAGGCTATTCGGGAACGCTTTTGTGATTTTTTCATTAACCATGGTGCAGTTCCATGGCAGGAAAACTCTATTCGTAAAGGTTGCTCCAATTAGGTAGTGATAAAGCTTACAGGCCTTCAGTGCACGACAGAAATATTGATTCTTGTAATTGTTCACATGTTTCACTGAATTAAAAGATGCTTAATGGTAGTCTTACATGTTTTTTTTCTATAGAAACAGGGATGTCTTAGTTAAAAAGTTTCGTTTTCTTAGGAATTTATATTCGGGATATTATCTGTTATTTTACAACATTGACGTCATATATAAATATCATTATTGAATGTTTTCATTTTTAGCCTGTTAACGATATATTCATGTAAACTTTTTTTCGCGATTATGTTGGTATAAAAATTTACGAATAGCCTGTCTGTCCTGAAAATTTAACAAATCCGTTAAATAGGCTCCGTGTAATCTTGCTAAGAGAAAACAGACAAATGGGAAATTGAAAACAACTAGGTGTATATATATTTTCTTGTACTTATTCTTGATAGGCATTACGAAGACCACTAAAGATTTAAGAAATCAAAGTAGACGAAACTATTATGAAACTTATATACTTGTAGTCAAGTCATAATGTTGACTAAATAAGCCATATAGTGCTTCCTGTTTATTTCTCGATAGTCTACCGCAGTTATATAATTTTTATTATTTTACTTTCTTAAAAATTATTATATATGTTTGATTAACAATATTTCAATAAACTTAAACCCGAAAAATCGAATAAAAACATGAAACGAATGTCTTTCAAGAATGAATATTTTAATCAAATTACAATTGTATATTTAATTGTATATTTTCTCATAATTCATAAATATGATAACAAAAACACTATCCCAAGACAAATAGTCGCAATCTTACTATTAGCCTACTATTATTACGTAACACAATATCGATCACGTTATCCGCGAGATTCAAGCAAGAAGATTCAAACAATCACTAGAATATGCACAATTTGTACATGCTTGAACAATCTCGTATAAAGATTCACTTAATTTCATTCGAGCAAATGCTTGCTTATTTGGCGGGAGTCCTTTTAGTTCCATAGCTACGGTTCGACCGAAACAATCATTCACATCTTGAGATTGAGGATTATGAATAGTTTTGATTGTAGCCAGAATCTCTTCGTCGATTGAGTTCACTGTATTTCGCTTCTTCTTGATAGGTGGACCTGCAAAATGTTCTGTAGAAGGAGATTCCAACTCAATATTCGATTTTTCTTTATCTTCGCTTTGTGACATTCTTTCAATGGTGGCTTCTGGAACGATAATGTTTGAAGACATTTTTCGAGGTCGAATCGTATCACTGAGAAAATCTAGAATATCGTAGTAAATCCATTTTGACTGTGATGTAGCTGCACTACCGCTGGTAGTTTTGCTCAATTTCGTTCGTGATTTGACGTAAGTATCGCGTATATTTTTCCATTTTTTCTTCGCTTGATCGACTGGTACGTTCAATTTCTCAGCAATTTCTCTCCAGGAGTTATCTTTCGCAAAATTGTTCTTATAATCAGAATCAGATGGATCATACAAATGTGGCTTGTCCCGTACAAGCTCCACCAAAGTTTCTGTTTCTATTTGTTCTACTTCGTTCTTCTCCATCAGCGCTCCGTATACCCCTCGATGATGCATTTAAATCAATGAAAATACTGATGTGGGATTCCCTGAGGATTATTAATAGAAGATTGGTTGGATTCGACAGGCATCGTGACTCATTTTTCGCTTTGTTCGCTTCACAAATGAAGATAGAAGCGACTTGCCACATTCATTGAAGCGGCGTCGCAGAAGGGAGAGGCGATAAAGCGAAGCGAGAATTCTAATGGAAATCTCTTTTTTTTATACAAGGCGAAGCGAACGCGAAGCGAAAGAGAAAGCTGATGGCATGGAGTAACTGACCAATCAGCAACCTATTTGCTAATTTCGCGTTAGTAAGCGAATTTAATGGAAACCGGCCTGCCTCTCGATTCATGTACTGTATGTGCGTGCGTGTTCATCAAGTGAGTGACGTGATCAGCTGATCGACGCACCAACCGCCAAATGACTCGCCCGCTCCAACGAACTCCCTGTTCCCTCAGATTATGAACAACATTTCCCCTGAACCCATCAACAGTGAGATAGTGCAGTGGTTGACGCGTCGCTCTGCTTGTCTTTTCGATCTGATGGTGCCGAGCTCTGGTCCGTCGCGATGACTTTCCTTTTTTGTTTACCAACTTGAGTCTCATTTATCAAACCATGACACCTAGTATCTCCTACTCCCGATCGGCTCTTTTATCCAACTCCCCACGTGCTCATCAGCATGGTGTCGACAGCTGTCTCTGAATATCGCAAGATACCGAGATACCATAGTCTGCGTCTCACACTATGGTATCTCGGTATCTTGCGATATTCAGAGACTAGACCGGTTCGCTCAATGACGGTGCTGATGGCCTCTTTCTGTCGCAAGCTGATGGTGATTCGAGGTCGCAATCCAAGACCATCCATTCCGCCTCCTCACATCATCATGAGTCTCCGATCCCAGTGAGAATCACAATTCGACAACAACATTCTCCAGCTCCTCATAGTAATAAACGTGAGCGAACTCTTCGACATCTTCAACGTGTTCCTCGTCATCAATTTTCCCCCTTCCGTTTTCTCATTTGGTTATATCAATATTCGTTCACTTCACAACAAAGTTGATGATGTTTTGTGTCTCATTCGTGATATGTCCTTGGATATCATGCTTCTAGTGGAGACCTGGCACGATGAAGATTCAGTCTGTGTGAGTCGACTGCGAGCTGCAGGATTTTCAGTAGCAGACAGACCAAGACCAAGGGTTCGTGCTGATACCATCTCCATTAACCACGGTGGAGTTGCAATCGTTTCCGCTGCCGGTTTAAAGTCCTCCAAACTATCTGTTGACTTCGAATATCAAACCTTTGAATGTGTCTGTACCCGTCTCACATCATTTTCGGGTTCGTACATTGTGCAACTGGTATATCACACTGGCCCTACAACATCCCAATTCTTTCTGGAACTATCGAGTGTTTTGGACTTTCTTTCCACCTTATCCAATCATTTGATCGTTGCTGGGGATTTCAATATTCATTTAGAACGCCACGATGATCAGCATACCCTCCTTCTCCATGAAACTTTTTCAGCTCATGGCCTAGCTTGTCACATTACAAGTCCAACTCGTAACCTTGGCGGAACAATTGACGCGGTCTTCATGGACTCGGAGACGTCAATTCAAATCAATATCACCGACCTAGCACTATCTGACCATTTCCTTTTGAGATGGAGCATTCCAACGTCAAAACCTACGCCGATCTACACAAATAGAACATTTCGCCCATGGAATAAGTTATGTCTGCCCACTTTTCGATTGCTTATCTCGGAATCGCCTTTATGCCGACCGGAAGCCTGGACTAATCTGTCACCACACGATCTGGCTGAACTCTTCGACAGCGTTATTTCTTCAATCCTCAACCGCCTGATTCCTTATCGTACTTTAAAGCTTCGGAAACGTGCATCTGATCCTTGGTACGATGATGAATGCCGACAGGCAAAGCGTCACGTTCGTCAACTTGAGCGACGTGCGCGTCATACTGATGGATTACCTGAGCACTCGACCTTCACTGAATGGAAAGAAAGTCTCCATTCATATCGCGATCTTCTACGGAGAAAACGTTTGTCATTCTGGAACAACAAATTGTGCTCTGAGAAACACACACCTCAGACTCTGTGGCAGTCAATTAACACTATAATGGGACGTCATCAGCCTCCAGCTTCTCGGCTTATAACCGCTTCTCAATTCCACCAGCATTTTGTATCGAAGATTGCTGACGTTCACGCTTCCACCATGGGATGTCCTCCAACACCTTTCATTCCGTGTCTGATAGATGAAACACTATCCAATTTCACTCTTCTGCAAGAGTATGATATTGTTACAGCAATCTGTCGACTCCCCAATAAGAGCTCAGTTTGTGATCCAATGTTGACTTGTTTTCTGAAGGCTTGCATAGATCTCATTGCCCTCCTTTCTTCACCAAGCTCTTCAACAGTTCGTTGTCAAGTGGAATTTTTCCATCTCCATGGAAAAAGGTCGTCATCACTCCCATTGTGAAGAAAGGCACAACCGACTCAAGTGAAATTGCTTCGTATTGACCCACTTCTAATTTCCCATTCCTCTCCAAAGTGCTGGAAAGACTCGTCGCGACACAGCTACGAAACCACATCGACTCCCAACACCTATTTCCCACATTCCAGTCAGGATATCGTTCATTTCACTCGACTGAGACATGTGTGCTGAAGATCCAATCTAACATCCTTAACTCTATTGACAGAGGCTCCCTATTTCTACTCTCATTCCTAGATCTCTCGTCAGCTTTTGATACCGTTGACCACAACATTTTGCTGCAAAGACTGGAATACTCATTTGGTATCACTAACACTGTTCTCAACTGGTTTCAGTCTTATCTGAGTGATCGCATTATTGCCATCCGCCATGATTCTTCAACCTCCCCCATCTCATCTACTTACTGTGGTCTTCCACAAGGTTCTGTTTTAGGACCCCTGTGCTTCATCCTCTATACGACTGACCTCATCGCAATCGTCGAGAATTTCGGTCTCAACATTCACATGTTCGCTGACGATGTTGTGATCTACGGCAATTGTTCCCCTAATACAGCAAGCGATCTGTCTGACCGAATGTCATCCTGCATAGACCAGGTCATCTCATGGTTGGGTTCCAATCGACTGCGACTCAACATCCAGAAGACCCAGTTGATGTGGTGTTCTTCAAGACAGCGCAATCATCAAAGACCTACAGCCCAAATTCGAGTAGGTAGCTCGTCCACCTGCCCAACAAATTTGGTGAAGTAGAGAGAGAGAGAGAGATTTTTATTCTCAAATGAATTCAATCATTTGTAGTTACAGACAGTTACTGATCACATAAAAAATAAAAAGCTACACAACACTGTTTGAATTATAAAGTTGTGTGGCATACACCACAAAGGATTTCCTTCGACGTATCAAACGATGACGTGGAATTCGCAGTCTGTTCGACCCTCTCGTGTCTCGCCGACTAATGTCTTCCTGTCTGACAGGGATAAGATGGTGGAGAGGATGATGAGTCTTCTTCATTTTCATAAATTGAGTGAGGACCATTTTGTTCAAATGCGTGATAATTTGAGGTGTTTTGGTCAGTTCAAGAGCCTCATCGTAGGACAAAGCAGGATGAATGACTTTTAGAGCACATTTTTCGACTCTCTCGATTACCTGCTGTAGCATCTTCGACGTAAAATGGAAACCACGCTGGGGATGCGTACTCAAAAATGCTCCGAATGCGCGTGTGATAGAGGCGAGTTAGTCTCTTTAGTATCTTGGTGTCTACTTCGACTGCAACTTGTCCTTCACTAAACAAGTTTCAAAGACTGTGTCCACCTGCTTTGGATCTTTAAGACAACTAAGATCAGTTCGGTCATCACTGCCTCGGCCAGTGTTTGCATCTACTGTCCAGGCGCTTGTCCTCTCACGCCTTGACTTCTCGATTTCAATCCTTGCTGGATCCCCCGCCAACCTGCTTCAACGTCTACAGCGAGTGCTACATACAGCGGTACGCCTAATCTAAAATGTAGTTACCATAGTCATGTCTCACCAATTCTTAATGAATTGGATTGGCTCAATGTGCCAGATCGCATTGCTTATCGAGCAGCTGTGCTAGTCCACTCCAGTCTTGCAGGGAGAGCTACTCCCTACCTTACTGATGAGCTCAAAGATGTCGCCTCACAGCCAAGTCGACAGCGTCTTCGTTCTGCCGAACACAACAAGTTACTTGTTCCATCCTACAAGCATCCAACACTCGGCGGTCGATCTTTCCCGGTTTATGAGACGAAACTCTGGAACACTCTACCGGACCACTTGACTGAAGTACAGTCTCTTTGTGTTTTTAAAAGACTTTTAAAGTCTCATTTACTCAAATGACTCTTTATCGTGCATACTGTACCAATATGTTATTGATATTTTGTAAATCATTCTGATGAAACTCCTCTTGAAATATAATCGTGATTGATTGATTGATGCTATTTATTCAACCTCAGATGCTCATATCTGATTCATCTGAATAAAAATGGATACATTGTGAAACTCTGTATTCAAATTCACTTGTAATTCAATGTAATTTTTAGTGCAACCCATGCCCGGGCAAAGATGCCTAAACATGTAGCTCTCAGTTTTGCGATTCATCACATGACTCGCTCAAAGTCTCTTATTACAACGCTTAATCGAATGAGATATTGCTGTGATGACTTGCTCATATTGGATACAAGTCTTGCGATGGAAACTCTTGCAAAAACAGATCGCTTCGGAGTGGTGATACCACCAAACATTTCACCAGGTTCATTCGTACAAGTGGCAGTAGATAACATAGATATCAACGAGGAAACGCTTGATGGAAGCAAAACAACGCATGCAACCAATATGGTATTATTTCAAAGAGGAGCATTGAGACCAAGGCGGAAAGACCTTTCATTCACGGACCATACAAAAAGGGTACGATCACTTGGAGTTGCGGAGAGATGGAAAAGTATTTTGGAATTCATTGCATATGGAAAACGTCTATCAGCTACCGGTTATATGTGTAAGATACGGTAAGAGTGGTTTAACAGAAGCTCATCCATTTCATCGGCAGCTCATCAAATGGATCTTGCATGGTCTCTGGTTAGAATGATGCCAATGAAGCTATTTCAGGCGAATACAGGGTGGCGGCCAGATTTCCAGCTTCAAATTCCCGTGCACTTCCCGGGCTGCTTCATCGAATTTTCGCGCTATTTTTTATACTGACCAGATATGTTATTCCAATTACACCGATCAAAAATTATCCGGATACTTCTTTAAACTATTTTCATCATTAAATTTGAGACATTTCCTCCTTGAATTTTGCCACCAATTGTGCTAGATAATGAACGATGTTTGACTCTACCGCACTCATTTTTCAAAATTCGTGAATTCTGTGAGTGGTGGTTCTTCAGCTTATAAACATATACCTTTCCTCAGTGACCTAGCTCGTGGACTACAGATGGGATCTAAATGATTTCATATCGATGGAAAAGTTTATTTCTTGAACTTTACTACGATCAAAAAATACTTCATTGTCATCATCTGATTCATGAAATTCTAGAAAATTGTATTCAGTAGATTTATCAGACTGAAATTTTCAAGCACGTTAATTTGAAGCAACAAATGAGAAGCAACAACCATGATGGAAACCATGATATCAAAATGCACATGTTAATGCAATAGCACGATGACACCAAGTTAGGAAGAGATATCAACAAGAGAAACCAGAAAAACTGCCACAATAGACGAGGACCGTGAAGGCCAGAAAAATTCCTTCGTATTACCTCTTTGTATCAGTTTGCGTAGAAACAAAGGACGCATGGTAACCGTCACTTAACTTTGTGTCTGATGTTTCCAGCAAAGTCAGGTATAGCACAGCAGAATCAAGGTCTCGATATTTCTTGATTCAAAGGACAGCAATGACAATGCAACGCAGTGATGCTACCTACGTATTGAAGACATCACCATCGGATTAAACCATGCCAGAAGTTTATTTATCTGGTTTAATTTGACTCAATTTGTGACTTTGCATTATTCGTCAGCAAATTATTCAACTTGTTTCTTCTTCACACTGCATAATTAATTCTGTCAGATTCTTGAAATTGGTGTTTATTGAAATATTATTCAAAACGTGTTGATAACAAAGCTTAAAGATGTTTGCTAATTAATTGAGAGTGCACAGTTTTTGAAAATATCACGTCTCAAAAGTCAGTTAGCTACTTCAGCCTTGCATGTTTGAAAATTGAAGTCTGAAAAATTGACTAAAAGCAAAAAATATATGAAAAAAGTTGCAAAATTACATGAATCAGTTGAAGAAAATTAAATATTATGCACATTTTTTTATCATTCGAAAATACGAAAAATTTCCTTCTATCGTTGGAAAATCAATCAGATCTCATAGATAGATCACGGGTTACAAGCCACTAAATAAAGGCCTGATAATCTGTGATCGCTTAAAAAATTAACCGGCTAAATGAGTGATGGAATATGTAGGCCTAATTAAGTTCATTATTTTATGCTCTGATTATTTTAGGCTGAATCTTCTTCTTTTTTTCCTTCTTCCTTCTGTTCCAGCTAGCTAACCGGATCGGGGGCCTGTGTCTTCTCCAACGTCTTCTGTAGTAGGCATCTCTCTCCTCGAGTCCAATTTGGTCATATCTTCCTGGAAATTATCGCACCAACGCCTGCACGGACGTCTTCTCCTTCGGGTTCCGTTCACCTCCATTCCACTCACCACTTTAACAGGATTGTTGACTTCCATCCTCACGAGGTGTCCATACCATCTCAAGCGTGTTGCTCTTATCTTTTCGCAGATGCTGGTCACTCAAAGCTCCCTTCGGATCTGTTCGCTCGTCAGACTGTTTCTTAACGTAACACCTCTAATCCGTCTCAGCATTTTCATTTCTGTTGTCTCCAGCATCATCGTCTCCTTCTTCCTCATCTCCCACACCTCCGCTCTATACATTAGCACTGGTCTCACGACTGTCTTGTAGATATTGACTTTCAGCTTCCTTGGCATCCTCTTGTCCGCTATGACTCCGCTCACTTCTCTCCATTTATTCCACGCAGCTTTAACTCTTGGTCACTCCCAGATATTTGAAAGCTTCGACTTGCTTTAGCTCTAGTCCATCCCTGTCGAAAATTCTGGCCTTCCTTTAGTTTCTGCTGCATACCATAATTTCCGTTTTCTGTGTGTTTACTTTCAGCCGTGTTCTTCCATTTTGCCACTTCAACCATTTTTCTTGCAAGTCTTCTTTTCTTTCAGCTATCTTCCACCAGGCCATCCGCAAAGAGCAGCTCCCACGGTAGTCCTCCTCTGAATTTCTTCCTGATGGTATCCAGCACCAGTATGAAAAGGAAGGGGCTGAGTGCTGATCGCTGATGAAGTCCAACTTTGATTTCAAACGGTTCGGTAGGTCCATGCAGTGTCCTCAGTACAGTCTCGGTCTTTTCATACGTCGCCTTGACGAGCCTGATCATCCTTTCTGGAATCCTTCTTCGCCTAAGGCACCAGTATACAAATTCTCTGGGTACGCGGTTATATGCTTTCTCTAAGTCAACGAAAGCTAGGAATAGGTCTTTCTGTTTTTCAAGGTGCTTCTCCTGCAGCTGCTTTACGACGAAGACTGCATCGGTGGTACCCTTGCCTTTGCTGAAGCCAAACTGCATATCATTTATTTCGACAATTATTTTAGGCTCAATGATGTCATTAAATTTTCAATGGGCTATTAGTCAATCCCACATTCTTGAAATCTTTTCTTTGACCGTCAATTAGTAATGTGGTACACTTTGTGCGACATACATGCGTGTATGTTGCGGTTAACCGGCAGAACAGGTCTGAGATAACTTGACCTTTTTGCTAGGCATGTGGGAAAGGCTAGCAAAATTTACTTGATAAGTTACATGAAAGAATATTTATTGACTTGTGTTTCGCGTTTCTGATATAGTATGGACCGGAACAGAGAGCAAAATATTTGCCGCTGGCAGAAGCTCCGGCATTGAGCTTCGGAGAATGACTCCTTAGAGACCCCGATTTTTGGAAGCAGTGGTCTGTACATCCCTATTGGGTTGGGTGTGCTTCCTGTCATGATTTCAAGGAAAACTCTGATGAACTTTCTGTCAGTGGCAGCGTTAATAGAATTTTGTTGGCATGATTTTGGACTGATATCATCCTCAACTTGGTGTGGATATAGGCACATAAATAGCCTACAGTGTTTAATTGGGCGATTATTCCCTAGATATTTTACTACTAAAAAAGTTGTGCTGTTGTAAAATGTCTTTCAACCAATAAAATTGACAACGTAAGATAAACGGTCTTTTAGATATGACATTTTTTAGCAAGTATTCAGAGGCTGCATAGTTTGGCATATTACAAGTCTGTTACGAAATTGCATGCAAGTACACTATGAAACACGAAAATCAAAACGATTTTTGCGACCTCTGTCGATTGATTGCGACTTTATACTTGTATGTACGAATTATAGTTAGCCCAATTGCATACACGACTTCAAGGTATTGTGAATAGCCACGGAATTGCTTTTATAGAATGCAACGATTACTGCACTTATTTGGAAAACTTTTAGTGATTTCACTATGAGCGACATAGCCATCGCCTGCAAGATATCACTGACAGTGATATCTGTGGAAATGAAGCAAATTTATTTTGTCATGAATATTCCATTCAGATGTTGCACATATTTACTTGATTGTATCAATCAAGATTCGGAGACATTTAAAAGAAATAGTGTGCTTAATAATAATAGTAGTGATAGTAGTTGAAATAAAGAAATTATGCTCATTGACCTTAGAGATAAAAGTCACGAAATGGCATTTCCTGGCTATTTAAGGGCTAATTGACTATTTTGCTAAAATTTAGGGGCGATTTCCGGGCCCCGACAAAATTACTGGGCGATTCCCGGGACGGCCGCCACCCTGTGAATATGATAAAAAAAGAAAGACAGGATATATCAGGATGGAGTGCTTTTCAAGCCGTGGTTCATTCTTCCGTACCTGTCGAAAAAACTGAAATTGGTTTTTGTCCAATTTTAACACAGATTTTTACTATCATGAAGAAAGTACAAACTATGATGCGAAGTCTTGATCAAAAAGATAGTGTCATCACATTTGATCTCGCTATCTATGTTAAAGTCGAAGAGATTCAATGGCGCAGAAATGGCGAATTTGACGATGCTGTTATACGCTTAGGAGGATCCCATGTTGTCCTGAACTAGTTGTCACTACTAGGGAAAAAGTGCGAGTCTTCCGGAAATGAAGATCTTCTTGTGGAGTCCGGTACCTACGGTCAATCGACAACAGCAGTAATCATGAAAGGTAAATCCTACAATCGAGTTGTGAGGGCCCATAAAGTTGTGATGGAATCCATGTTTCGCATATTGTGGAGGGCTTTCATAAGTTGGCGAGAAAGTCAAGATCTACTCAGCCTTGATAAAGTAGCAATCATGGATCACGCTATAAAAGGTCATCTCGCATTTGAGAACGGAGAAGATCTCCAGAGGCCAATGAAATCATTTTGTGAAACGACTGAGGTACTTCTTGAAGAACTCGAGAGATTCAAGCGTTATGGACGGACAAAATCGAATCTGTTTGCTTATTGGAGTGACTATCTCGAAATGGTTCAATTACACATAGATTTCATCAAAGCAGATAGAACAGGAGATTGGTCTTTCATTTGTCTTCAACTGCAGCCATGACACCGCATTACTTTTCCATGGATCGCCCTAATTACTCAAGATGGCTTCCAGTTTACTTGTCAGATATGAATAAAGTACATTTCATTCTGACGTGCATGCTGAATTTAGTAAGGGTGACCATGCTATCAATCGGTCGACTAAGCCCTTTTTAAAGGTTTGGACGGACATGGCACTTGAGCAATCAATCAACCGCGACAGTAAGACAATTGGAGGCATCATAGGCATCATAGGCATTAGCCAGCGAACGGGAGCACGGTCTCTTACTAATTATCATCGAGCTTTGATAACGTCAAAATTGAAAGCTCCAAGACACACGACGAGATAGAGAGAGAGTGAGAGTGAGAGAGAGAGACGAAGAAGTTGTACAGAAAGTACTAACAGCCTTTGAATCTGAATTGATAACCAATCCATTTTCCTTAAATGACCACGAGGATGTCACAGAACCCTTTGTCAACATTTCTACCGGTGTCATGATGGACTCAGACTCTGTTGATGAGTTATTGAATTCGTACGATAATGGCACCATTCAAATGATGAATTTCGTTGACCAGCGAGTGAATACAAATGAAGCATTCTTTTTTTCATTCGACTCCGAAAAACAAGATCAAATTATTTAACTCAAGGACGAAGAAAAAAATCATGAAATCAGAAAACGAGAATTCGTAATTGGAGCAGACAGAAACCTTTTTGGGCGCCTCATGAGCTACTCAATCAAGAAATGTAAATTTGAAGGATGTGCTAGGCTACGAACTTTCAGCGGTGCCAACATCCATCGCATAAGGAAAGCGAATAAAAGCGCACTTTTCGATGTGCTTGAAGATAAAATCACAAGTGAGCCTCGTCTACCGGAATCTAGTACGGATAACAAGAGCACACCCCATATCTATGATGGCAATCATGCAAATGGCAAAGTCATGTGGCTTTTCGACATTTGGGGAGTTAGCTTATAAATATTACAAACAAATCGCTGGAGTATTATTCCGAAATGAATACAGGCGCCTTGATATTATCTTCGATCGGTATGACAAAATCTCAATCAAAAATCAAGAAAGAAACAAGCGTGGCACCTCGCCCATACAACATATAAATCGTCTTGCAAAACCCGAACACACCGATACCTAAGCACTAGCAGTGGTCAAAATACATCTCCAGCTCACAAAATAAGACCAACTTAAATGCTTTCTTGGCGGGAATGTTTTGTAAAACCGGTGCAGAATATTTGAAGGATGAACCAAGAAATATTCATTGGCGGCGGATTCAAAAATCCCATGAAATGTCTGACAGCAACAAAAGGATCTAGTGAGGACTTTCCAGATTTAATATCAGACCATGAAGAGGCAGATATGAGGTTGATTTTACACACAAAACATGCATCAAAAAATTATTACAGAATAATAGTTAACTCTCCCAACACAAATGTTGCCGTTCTCTGTGTCCATCACTTCGAAAAAATGCACTGCACACAGTTATGGATGCTAACTGGTGTAAAAGATAGAGCTAGATACATGCCCATACATAGAGTTGTTGAAAATCTGGGAGCCGATTTATGTTCATTGTTGTCAGGTTTGAATGCATTGACAGGTTGCGATACCACCAGTGCATTTTCTAGTCTTGGAAAAAGGAAAGCTTTTAACATGATAACAAACAATAACGAACATCGGCGCTGTCTTATTCAACTAGGATATGAAATCAAGATTAATGAAGCCACAAAAGAAGAGTGCGAATCCTTCATTTGTTCGATATATGCAAAATGTTTCCACGTTAATGGAATCTGTAAGATGGCTAGCAGTCGACTATTCATTATCCGTCAGTTAAGAAACGTTCTCCCCAAAAGGGAGCTTATCCAGATATACAAAGTCTGCGTTCGAAGCATCATGGAGTACAACAGCGAAGTTTTTGTAGCGCTTAACGAGAAGAACAATGACAAGTGCGAAAGGATTAAAAGAAAAGCACACAAATTGATTTGCGGTCACCAGTGTAACTGCGAGAATTTCCCTACCCTGAAAAGTAGATGCGAAAAGAGAGCAATAAAAACTTTCATGTGTTTTTGAACAGATAGGTAATTTCATTCATGACATATTCCCAGTGACTCTTACTCATTCTCAACATCTAAAGCAATGTAATATAAGTTCTCAACGGCGAGCTAACTCTTTTGTTCCTTTCCTTACTAAATGGTATAATGATTCCGTGTAAAGACTAATTTCTTGCTTTATATATATTTTTTTTATTTCTTTCTAATTATCTGTGAAGTAACTGTCCTCAGCTTATGCATTCTCACACTGCTTGTAATGTTTGATTCTCAATATCTTAAATAAACGGTTTACTACTTACTACTACTACTGTAAAGTTACCAACCAAGACACCAATCGGTCTTGTTGAAATCGCCTTCGATCTGGACATAGGAGATTCGCAGCATTCATGTATCGGATCGGGCCATCATCGAATGATTCCTGGTGTGGTGATCCACAAACGAGTGACCATGTGCTGCATTTCCGTGCAATTGGCATGCGTGGTGACCTGGCTTGTGTTGATTATTTATATCGGAGAAAATCATTGTCAGGAATTTTTACTTAAATTCATGTGAAGAAAAGATTGGGGTTTATTTCAATGAAATAAGTAAAATTGCAAGTTCTGGTCCTTAAAAAAGTCATATATGAAACATGTGGAACTACGTCAACCATGAATCAAAAATTCATCTTCAGAGTCACATTTCAGAAGAAAACAATGAGTTTTTCTATTAATTGTTCGACCTTGTTCAAATCTATAACATTTTCTCAAGTGACGATTGACAATGCATGCCCCTGCCCCTTACCCCACCCATGATTTTATTGCATATTTTTTCCAATCTCGAGACCCAATGATCTTGACCTTAAAAAGTCGGATAAGTCGGACAAGTAGGGAAATTTCGAGAAAATATTCTCATTGACTCAGTAAAGCTTTGTAGCGACTAATCAAGACACGTGTGAACAAGTCGAAAGACTTTGGAGGACTGCTATCACTGAAAATTCTGTTGTATGCAAAAGGATTTTTTATACGACAAATAAATTCTGTTTTTTATGCATCCTGTGTAATCTGTACGAATAATTGACTCAAATTGACTTTTCACTTCTTCAATGCGTCTTCAGGAAAATTCTTTTTCAGGAAAATTCTTTTTCAGGAAATTTCAAGAGGAATTCCCAGGAATCGAGACTCGAAATTAAAGGGCATTGCCGGGAATTTCCGTGGTAAACCATAATAATTGATGTGTCATATTGAAACAAAGGAAAGATACTTTAGATGGACCAAAACGTTGGCATTCCCACAACTATGTTGCTATGGAAATGTCTGAAACATTGCTATGAAACATTGATTCAACCATCTATTTATTTTTTGATCCCTTCCTTGCAACGGAAGATAATGATCGATGAAAATTGATTGCCATCACTTACCTCCCAGAAGAACTGAGTTGAGTCGATTCGAATCTGGTATCTTCATCAAGTTGCGGACGTAACTCATGGTACTAAGAATTCCATCGAATATGACATCATCCTGAAAGCAAATTTTTTCACATTCCGTGATCCTTTCACTTATACTTCAATCGATGCAAATATACAGGGTGGCGCACGTAAACCGCCGGATTTTAAAGTTTTATTACTCCTCAAATATTCATCCGATCGTCATGAAATTTCGACTCATGCTAGTTTGGAGTATAGGAATTATGATGATCATACCTGTTGTACTGAGAATTGTCTGAAAAATCTGATTCTATTGACCGAATGACATGTAGTAAAATTGAAATACCAACAATGTATCTTAACCAGAGCTGGAAAAATTCCACTGAATTTTTTTAATTCCAATTCCAATTCCAGAGCAGAAATTTCAATTCCAGTCGAAACAGTTCAATTCAATTCCAATTCCATAATAAGATTCAATTCCGATCATTGCATGACGCGTATAGTGTATTATGTTAATGTATCTAACGTTTGTTCGTTTGAATCTAACCGATGTGCCCTTATCCTATCCTCGTTGTTCCTGTGTGCCGTTCCCTGCGTCGTTCCTATGTGCGTTTTCATGCTCATAGTTTATATTTCTTGTGTACATGTATAAATGTAACCAGTCAGCCTACGCCATTTTCGTTTCGTAAAGGAGATATTCAATGTCTCGTGAAAAAAAGAAAATTAAATTAACAGTCAGCAAATAATCAAACGCTGAGAGAGAGAGAGATGAGATGCGAATAAATCTATTAATAAATTGACAGAAGAAATTCAATGTGCGAATAACATGATTGTTGCTGAAAGAAAAAACGACGATTAAAATGATATCACGAAAACTGATTAATGGTCCATGTTAAAAAAGGAGATTAAAAATTCCGTGATAAGAACGAAATGAGGTGAGGTCGAAAGCTAACGAGCAGAGATTTCAAGGAACTCTTTCAATTTTCAAAAGAAAATGGATTTATCGTCAAGTCTCAAAAATTTGTATAAATTAGAAACGATGAGAAATTGACACAACAACAACTACCAACAACAGCACATGACATCTTCAGTAGCTGTTAGAAGAACTCCGGGCTCTCGAGGTGTAACTTAACTCACAGTTGGAAGTGGGTCAACGAAACTTGACCCATGACCCACCTGACCCACCGACTTCACGAAAACATGACCCACGACCCTGCTGACCGACCACATCTTTGACCCACCTAAACCACATGCTGCAAGGGTGAATAATGTGCGTACAATTTCCTTTTCTGGTATCATCTTTAGTTTCATTTTCATTCAAGATTCTATGTCTACATAGGTAGAGGCTTCGTAGTATCAAAATTATCTTTAAGATTTGTTATGAAGATTCAAGTGTATCAGATCACTTATCACATGATAAAAAGACATGCAACCTCATCAAAATTATCTTATAATCAAAGTTCATGTACAACCAATGCCTAAGGTTCTAATAAAATATAAACTTTTCTGTTTCTTTTCATAGTTATTGACTATCCTTTTTGGTGCCACCTCTTTAACTCGTAGAGCGAGGTTTCGTTAAGTTGAGGGCCCTACAGACTAAATTTCAAATGTTACATTTCTTAATCAAATGAAGCTAGAAAATAAGATTGTAGTAGGCCTAAATCATTTATTCATGCATTTATTATGATAGATACTGCATGTGTGAAAATTATCCAACAACAAATCGTCAAACGAATATTTTGTTGCTTCTGATGGCAATCGATTCAAGTTTCATTAACTTCCGCTGATGCTAGATTTAAATAGAAAGTTGTATATTTGATGTAAGAATAATATTCATTGAAAAGCAAATGGAGTAAGCATGCACAACGCGTGAATATTATTATAATAGTATTATAATTCAAGCTTACATTACATACTGATATATACGTACGTCGTACGTGTATCAACCACTACGAGTACGTCGTGATAACAACCACTAGTGACATCATGTAAATATTCCTATTTTTATTGATACCAAATCAAAATATCAAAACGAAACTTTTTATTGATACGAAGTGACAAAAAATATCTCCTCACAGAACTCTGCCGTAATAAGTCTGTGTGAAAGGGATAAGTCTATATCAATGACCATCGCATGAATTATCGTACGTATTTCAGATTATCATGTATCGAATGAGCAATGAGATGCATGGAATATGTATGATGCAAAAGTAGATTGAACGGCTAAATACTTTAGTAGTGAAGCATGTATATTATCAACATATTTTGATCAATTGCATATTTCGAAAATATTTAGTCTCTGATCAATCTTTACCAGAGATTTCCATTCTAATCTCTACCAGAGGATATTTTCTACGAAAGACCAACAAAATCAAACGAAGCAAACAAAACGAAGGTCAGCTGGCATTGCAAGAAAAATTTCAAGGAATAGAACCTCTGAATACTTGACTTCTTCAGCAGCTGTACCTCTGAAATCAAGGTCACACATCATTGGGCATCGTCAGACATAGCGACAGAGAATCGAGCAGACACAATTGTACTCAAACAACTTCTCTCCACCAACCAATATCTCTCAGTAGACGGCAGCAATTATTTTCGAACCTTTAATTTCTGTGAATTCCGTCCCCCTTTCGAAACTGTATGAGGCGTGTGAAAGTCAATAGTGTTGCATATTTTGACTGTATGCATCCATCACCCCTTTCAATGGCACTGACTCAATCATTTTTCATGAATGATTAGAAAACGAATAAATAAAGCTTATTGTATTTGAGATAGTCAAATCCATCATTGGTCAAACTGGTTGGAAGTGGGTCAGCGAAGTCTGACCCACGACCCACCAACTTTTCGGAAAAACATGACCCACGACCCACACGATTTTGTGACTCACCTGACCCATGACCCACTTCCAACTCCGACTTAACTACAGAAGTAACAACAACAACTGCCTACCAGCGAACAACAACACAGCAGCGTATGCGGCAACACATCAGCGAGCGCGATTGAAGACTGACGGTATAGCCTAAATGACACTGATATTTATGATATTATTTTGGTATGAGTGAGTCCGATCGAATTGAAGTGAATTCAACATTAAGAAGTGAACTGTAAGTGTGAAGTTTTTCTTTTATCGTTGAGTATCCTATCTGTATAACTATAGTCTTTAAAATTAATATTGTTAATTGTTGTGATTGGAAGTTGAATAATAGTTCATAAATAATAATTATTAGAATAATTTGTTGACACTGTCTATATTGTGATTTGAACTGACAGGGTTGCTGCCCTTCAATGCAGCGTTAATTTTCCTCTTTCCAAACCAATTGTTTTTCGTGTGTACAACAATTAAGTTTATCTCCAATTCTTGTGCTTATTCTATCAAGAACTAAATTCAACAATTGTTTTATTTTGATTAATTATCTTACTTGATAAATAACTAAATAACAGGTTGAACAAAGATGATTGTCATTTCATTGTTTGCCTAATCGCTGAATTAACATTGTCCGGGGGCTGTAGGTCCATCGAAGTCACAATTAACACCCTTTATTCAACAATAGAATAAAGCTACCTCAGTCGATCTAAATCTCTCTTATCTCTGCGTACAGTCAACACATCGGCCGAGTACTGTGATTTCAATTTTTGTACAAATAGATTTATCATAGGTCTATCGAAAAAGTGGAATTGAGGTTTATCAAGGTCAATTCCAATTCCAATTCCAGTAGATTTAAATATCGTCGATTCCAATTCCAATTCCGACGAAAAATGGAATTAATTCCGGGTCGGAATTCCGGGTCGGAATTAATTCCAATTCCGACTTTTCCAACTCTGATCTTAACATGTAAAATTTAATGATAAACTTTTCCCTTTATTTCCCCCACGTCTTTATCAATAATGACCAAAACGAATTAAAGTAAATGTCATAGAAAACATTTATTAAATGAAAAACATAAGAAAAAATGTTACTAGTCATCGAACTTCAACGTGTCCTGCTCCATTCTCGAGGACGGATTCGAGTCGCTTTTGGTAGGCCAGAGCAGTTTCTCGACACATCTCAGTTGTCACTTCTTGAAATGCTTGTATGATGCGGTCCTTCAGGTCTTGCATGGATGTTGGCCGTATATGGTAAACCTTGAACTTGACCAAACCCCACAAGAAGAAATCGCAAGGCGTCAGGTCAGGTAAACGCGGTGAACGACAATTGTGGCGATTCGCACCACCATCCAGATGGAAGTGTGCTTCATCGGACCAGGTTAGTTCCACTGAATGGCTCGGGTTGGCTTGGATGCGCTGTAGCTCCTGTTCTGCGAACTCCATTCGGTTTTCCAGATCTTCTTCGTGTAATCGCTGCACCACCTGGACCTTGTACGGATGCCATCCATAGTCATGGAGGATGCACTACAGTACGGGGACTCACTTGAAGTGCATTAGATGCACGACGGGTAGATGCGTTTGGGTCCTCCTCTAAGTGCTGCACAACTCGTTCCACATTCTGCTCCGTTCTTTCAGAAGATGACCGGTCCCGCTTGACAGTCACCACACTAACACTGGTCAACCGGTTTGTGTGCCACCGCTTTATGGTACGGGCATCCGGTGCTCTCGCGTTCTTGCCATACTCTGAATGATAAAGCCCTTGTACCTCCACAGGACTCTTGAGTCATTCGTACCAAGCCGCGCATTTTGCTCGTTCTGCAACCGAATAATCATCCATTCCTCTATGTTCGATTCTTTTTAGATAGTGATTTAATCGTCGAATGGTATTTTATATGACATGGAAGTAACTGAACAATATTCACTTCAAGACTGCGCACAATTCATTGTGCAGAATACGATTCATGTTAAGTTAATTAACTTGATCTAGATTTTCGATGTCAACAAAATGAGTACATGTCATTCGGTCAATAGAATCAGATTTTTCTGACAATTCTCAGTACAACAGGTATAATCATCATAAATCCTATACTCCAAACTAGTATGAGTCGAAATTTCATGACGATCGGGTGAATATTTGAGGAGTAATAAAACTTTAAAATCCGGCGGTTTACGTGCGCCACCCTGTAAAATACCAAACTTGATTTTTGATTTTATACCAAAACCATTTCTAAAAATATTGATTAGGTGCGTTATTTAAGTAAAAGTATTATCCACTCACTTCACATGCTACAGTACTATTTGCAGCTCAAGATGGCGAGTTCAGCGATTTAAACGCCTGATTAGAAAGAGACTGAACAATGTAATTGTAGGAACTAAAGAGCTTCAAGCTTGTTTGCCGAAATTTCTATGAGATGCAAATTGCTTGAACAGGGCCAATAACTTCTGGACATACTTGAAATTGTAATCACATACAGAGATGGCTCCAAAAACCGGGTCGCGTCCTAAAGCTCGTGACCCACTGTGCAGTCGCCATTATAAAGGAGTTGGAGCTTGTTCTATCGGTGAATATTCAATTCCCCGCTCCGGTCACGACTATACCATAAATGCGAATAAACAAATGTTATTATAGGTAATTAGCTAAACAAGTTTACGTAGTCCACACCATAACAGCCAAGAAATAAGGCCATTTAAGATCTAGATGCATGTGATTGACTGGTTAAGTATGATGTACACGTGCATATATAAACCATGGGAATTGCATTGCAAACAAATAGTCAAACGCGGCAAAAAGGAAAGAGCACGAGATAGGCCAACAGGTAGACTCTATCAAAAAAGATTATATTTATAGCATTATTAAACCATATCAAGAATACTTACTTCAAAATAGTCTTAACCATCAAAAAATCACATAAAGGGGCAAAATATGACAACTTGCTATTCCACAGTGCTGCACAGGGCTGCAGATTCTTATCATTTTGAAAGGACTCCGACTCAGGGTGATAAGTATATAAGCCTAGCTACAGCCTATGTAACCTACATCATAAATCATTGTAGGCCTACCTGAGCCTGATTTTAGTGATCATTGCTGCATCAAATCAATAATTTTCTATGAAAGTTTATCAGCTTTGCTCATCACTTGTTGATATGTGCTTCACACTGTATTTCTCCTGTCTCTACCAGGCAGGAAAATCCCCATCCTTCTACAAAAAATGAGTACACTTTCGATTTTAATAAGAGCTTTGGAGGAGCCATCACGCACGATTGACGTTAGGGTCAGGGGCAGTGTTCTCAAACAAACTAATATTTTGTGTGATCAAGGCTAGGAAGGCTCGTCTTCTCTACTAAATCACCGAGTGAAAAGACAATCCTTTTTCACTATCACGGTTCATGCCCTCATTTTTTACAAGCTTTGCATGCACTGCTGTCTCTGTACTTCTGTTTCACGGAGAAAATCGACATCAAGACAGTGACAGCTGTGCACAAGGATTACGACTTATTAATGTATTATACAGGCTGTCCCAGATGTCTCTACGAATTTCATTTTTATTTCACAAGAAAACTAATAATGATACAGACATGAATCAAGTTTTATTTTGAAAAGCAGACATGAGATTTGTTTGATATATGCCCGACTGCTTGAATGGTTTCTTTTTCTTTTTTTCATTGCGGCAAAGTTATCACTGTTTTTCGATAGATTCTGTAATAATAATGATTGTACGTATTGTTATCCAATCGAGTGATGCGAGTGATGTTCTTCATTGATCAACGCCTGAAATATCTATGGTAACTTCTATCACACAACATTTGAAAGTTGTTTTCTACTTATTAGCTTATTATTCAGCTGTCGAGTCATTGTCTGATATCTTCATTTTGAAAAATCTCGACAAAATTTTCAAATGACTGTTCTTCTACTGGATTTACTCTGGTTCTTACTGTGCTCTGACGAGATGGATAACTCTGTACGCGCTCGCATTATTCGACTGTATTACTCATCTGGTTGCTCTCCAACTGCTACCTTGCGTGCGTATAAGAAGGAAACTGGTGAACGGCATCCTCTCCGTACTGAAGGCGGAATTCGAAATCTCGCCAAGAAATTTGAAACTTCTTCGACAATTCAAGACCTCCCCAAATCAGAGCGACATTCATTAAGTGGTGATCGTGCTTTGACTGTTTCTGGAGCAGTGGAAAAACTTAAATCAAAGAACAATTATGGAATCTGCTCTGTGCGCGAGGTTGCTGAAGCACCCGAGATTTCCAATAGCTCTGTGCACAGAATAATGAGAAACGATTTGCATTTGAAAACTTACCGTCCTCAATTTATTCAAGAACTGTTTCCAGCTGATTTTCAGAAGCGCTTGGAATTTGTCGACTTAATGATCGAAAAGTTCGGAAGTGACTTTAGTGACATTCTGTTTACAGATGAAGCTCATTTTCATCTTTCCGGAGAAACGTCTTCGTTGACTGGTGCTGTTTGGGATGATAGCAATCCTCAAATTCGCATAACCAAACCTTTACACAGTTCAAGGTTGACGTTTTGGGTAGGTCTCAACAGACGATATGTTATACCGCCTTTTTTCTTCGATGGAAGTGTCACTTCTGCTTCGTATCTTGAAATGTTGGAGTCTCACTGACTTCCCTTCTTGAAATCAAAAAGAATTATGTCTCGGACAGTATTCCAACAACATGGTGCGCCACCGCATATTAGAAAAATGGTGAAATTGTTTTTGCAAAAGAATTTCAAAGATCGAGTCATAAGTCGTCACTTTGATTTCCACTGGCCAGCACGCTCTGCTGACATCACCCCCTTGGATTATTGGTTTTGGGGTCATGTCAAGAATCAGGCATACAAGAAAAAGATGACAAGTTTAGTTGAATTAAAAGGAAGGATTACTGATGTGTGTTCGACAATTGATCAAGAGATGTTGGTAAGAGTTATCGATTCTTTGCCCGACAGACTTTACCAACTGAAATTGAACAAAGGTCATGAACTTACTTGAAACTGCTCGTAAGTGTTGAAATATAGTTTCATTCATGTTGGTATTATGTTTGTTTTTTCATACAGGATATAATTTGAAAGGAAAAAACCAATTATATTAAAAAATTATTATTAAAAAACAATGATAACTTTGGGAGAAATATAAATTAAAAACAATAAACCATTTAAGCAGCCGGGCATATATCAAACAAATCTCCCATGTCTGCTTTTCAAAATAAAACTTGATTTATGTCTGTATCATATTAGTTTTCTTGTAAAATAAAAATGAAATTCGTAGAGACATCTGGGACAGCCTGTATTTCGGGTTTAGTCATAGGCCGGAGTCCTATCATTTGTTTTAAATAAATGCTCTTTCCAATTCAGTTCATTATATCCTTTGACTGGACTCCGACTCCGGCAAAAATGATAGGACTCCGGGACTCCGACTCCGCATCCCTGGTGCTGCACGATGGCTTTCCAGCGGCAAAGGAATTTTAAAGAGAGCTTCTTCTACGGAATGAATTGTCTGAGCTTCTCTGAGCTCGTGATCACGAGAAAGCTAAACGTTTCAATGACCCACAGTTCCAAGCATCGTTGGCACCTCTCGTACATATATTTCGACACGTAAACTGATTGAACATCGAGACTTCAGTGAAGACTTTTCTTGTTGAAATTGTACTTCATGTCTCGAGGATCAAGCGAAATGATGTCGATTACTTTCCCAGTCTTTCTCGACTTTCCAGCTTCTTACTGACAGGGCTTCCACAGAGGTTTACTCAAAAAATTACACAGGATCTGAAAATTAACGCAATGACCTAATCGTCACCATGCACTAGAAAACTGGGCAATATCGCAATTTACGGGCCCAACCAATTAAAAATACTGACACATACAAATGGGAATGTGACTGTTGCCCCCGCTCGACGATGTACATGTACAGTCCCGTTACTACGTAAACTGGTAGATAATTTTATGATTATAAAAACTTGTGAACACAGCTACATCACATGTTTTCTTTTTAAAAACGGACAGTATATTCAATAAATGCATAAACATTGTTGGTTGAAATCCGGCACAAAATTTTCAACAAAATAAACTGAATCAAAATACGTTTAAAGCGTTATCTAATTATTGCGTTCAAGAGCTCATCGAAAGCAAAATTAGCCTAGCATTTTACTACTCTAGACTGAAATGTAAGACATGGATCCATTGCATTGTTTTACTACAATTAACTGGTAATATTTACACCTACCTATAAGTAATACAAAAAATATGCAAATATATCAAAAAGGTAACTTGAATATTCATGCAGCGGTACTAAATCATCACTTTGATTTATAGTCTGTAACTGGACATGGTCTCCTTTTTTTATTTTACTAAATGACTTTCACAAAATTAGCGCAACATTCTAAAAATTCTTGCAGCTGCGCCAAATGGCGCAGTTGTGGGAGCCCTGTTTACTGCTATTGAAAATTCTGAACCTTAATTCGACCATCAAGTGTCATTTGTTATTCCAGTTGAGAAGGCTGCGAATTAATGAGCCAAAATGCAATATTTTGTTTGCTTAGACCAGTGGTGGGCAACCAAGTTGGGATAGCGGGCCACAAGGAGTGGCCCTCGAAAAGGCTCGCGGGCCACCAATTTTAAAAGGCAGCAGTATAGGCTTAATACTATTTTATTCCGTACTTTAAAGTGCACACATGGGCTGCTGTACCGTACGTGCATACATAGTGGTCGTACTAAATAACAAAATTTTATATGTACACTGTAAATGCATACAGCAGTATTGTACGCAACTATAATTTGTTCAATCTTAAGGAGTGATAATTTACTTTCTACAATTGATGTGAGCATTGAAGAGCGAATAGGCCTATAACAAATCATGCAAGCTCTTCTTTTGTGTAATTAAGCGGTAATTTGACTTTTTTGGTGATTTGACCGACATTATCTTATTTCATCAAAAAGCAGCGGTCTGTGAGTGCAGTGCACCTATCCGCCTGAAAGCCGCGCAAGATGAAGAATCTTGCGGTTGGACTCCTCCATTCGTAGTCAAGGTCTCATTAATATAGACTACTCTTTCTAGAGATTTGCAATTAGCAAGTTAATGAAATTTCGACGGGCATTCATCAAATATCACTTTAAGCACACTACTGGCAAATCGCTTGAGTGAGTGCGAATGAAATAATTAATAAATGCTTCTTTTTATAAACACAATGTAACTAGAATAATTAAATATCGAGTTGCATCCTCAGCTGAAAAATAGAAACAGACCTGAATATAGCTGCTATTTCATCCAATAGCAGGAATCATCAGCAGGCCTAGTTTACATCTCTCAACATCGACACGACTCCCTAGTTAAAGTCGCAACCATGCCCGGGTTAATTTGAGATTTGCAATTAGCAAGTTAATGGAATTTTGACGGGCATTCATCAAATATCACTTAAAACACATTACTGGCAAATCGCCTAAGTTAGTGCGCATGAAATAATTTACACGCACTCACTTGGGCGATTTGCTAGTAGAGTGTTTAAAGTGATATTTGATGAATGCCCGTTGCGAAAATTATCCTTTTTAAGTGTATATAACTTTTTTCGATGGTTTACCATATAAAGGACCTGAAGATGACCGTCGGTGACGACTGAAAGGCAACGCGTTTCTCACATCACATCTCCAGAGCAGTAATGAGAGAATGCGAGGTTTCCGGACACTGCGCGGTTAAAGGACACGAGGGGGGAGGTCTACGAAATTTGACTATGTTGCACTGGACACGCTTGGTTCCGAACGGCTCGGTTTGCTTCGAAAATAACTTAGAAAAATTTCCGAGACGAGAGTGGGTTATATGTTCTGAAAAATGTTTTCCAAGTGTTTGCCAGAGATTTCGAAATTTTCACTTTGTGTGGTAAAATAACTAAGTAAAAATCTCGCCTGTCCGGAACCGCGCACGAAACTCGTTGGACGAGACGCTTCTCCCTTTTTGAAGGAATATTTCGTTAAGTGTCGCTCGATGCACTTGCTTCGGAACGGCTCGCTTAGCAGCAAGAATAACTTAAAAACTTCATCTCAAGCTTTCAGAAGAATTACGTCATTACTCCGGCGGATAAGGCCGCCAACAATTTTGTCATTGTGTGTAGGAAGTATTACCTCATTGTCCTCTTGAACGAACTGGACTTTGACCTTAGAAGTTTCAATGCTGTTGGTAATCAGACTTACGCACCAGTAATATCTTCCATTAATGACATAATTGCCGAACATTGCACCCCCTCAAGGATTCCTTTGGCATAACGGTTAAAAGATAAGTTTATGGTTTTACTTAAACTTTTCTGGATACCTAAATTGCACAAGAATCCGAATAAGAGTAGATTCATAGCTGGTGCCAGGAACAGCACTTCCAAAGATTTGGCCATACTTGTGAACAAAGGTTTGCAATTGGTCCGGGACAAGTTTAGTAGTTATTGCCTTTCCATCAAGCATAATTCAGGTGTGAACGCCTTCTGGAGCATTAACTCTTCTGCGGAATTCCTAGACAGGATGTCGGGTTTGAATTGCCACTCCTTACAAGTATATGATTTCTCCACTCTCTATACGAATCTTAATTTAGACCAGATTGTGGAGTCCTTGAAAGACAATGATTTAATTTTTAGCAGTTCCAAGAGCATTATTTGCATTGACTATTATAGAACCTTCTTCTCGAATAAAAAATACAGAGGGTATCACTGCTGGTCCAAAACCCAGTTCTTTTTTTAATGCAATAAGTTTCATCCTGGATAACACTTTTGTCACTTTCGGGGGACTTGTCTTCAAGCAAATTCGAGGCATACCTACGGGTAGGAATTCCAGCTCACTCTTAGCTGACCTGTTTTTGGCTTACAAGGAGTTTAAGTTTGTGAGGGGGCTCCTAGCGAGCGAGTAAGAGATTTGGCTTAGCCAAACTTCTCTCTCGTACCACTAGGTATGTCGACGACATTTGTGTGTTTAACTACAAACATTTTGATAAGATCCTTCCTGAAATCTACCCGGTAGATCTCTTAGATAGCAGAAGCGGAGACAACAACAAATGTGTTAATTATTTGGATGTTAAAATCAGGATCGAAGATGGTGGCCAATGCACCACAGAGATTTACCATAAGGTTGATGAGTTCAGCTTCCCAGTGGTGCTGTATACTTCCCCGAGAGTAACATGCCTTTGAACACTGGCTTAAACATCTTTGCTGCCCAACTCATCAGGTTCACCAGGATTTCATCTAATGCTTCCGCCTTCACATCAAGAGCTAATGACATTTTTGATATCTTCAAAGGACGGGGTTATAAGACTAATTTGCTGGTTAATTCTTGCATAAAGTCCTTCTCCAAGAATAGGCTCCTCGTTTTTAAGTTTGGTTGTTCTTCGCCCCGCCAGATGCCATCCATCATTGGCATGTTGGGCTAAGAAAACCTCTTCCAGTTTCATGTGCTTCCCTTTGTCCTAATAAATTCCAAAAATTTTATTTTCGGTTAGGTTCTGCTATGTTTCCTCAGGCTTGGAGAGACCTTCCATGTCGTACATTCGATATGGTTGGCCTGGCCCCGACAGGTGGTATAGGTTGGAGGTTAGGGGCCGAAACCTTGCTTCATGCAGCCACATGGTTCCTCCCTGATGACTCCATACATAGCAAACTTAATTTTGGTTTTTTAGGTTTCTTATTTTCACCTTTTGTTATTTTTAAGCTAGCTTCTCGTCAGGTCCATGACGAACTCTTATTTCAGTTCTTATATGACAACAGTTCTTACATCTCAAGGTTCTTACAGTTCTTATCAACAGTTCTTACAGGTCTTTCAGTTCTTACATCACAACTTCCCTTGCGTCCTAGCGTGCTGGTCGTCTGTGCGACCTCCTGCGTTTGCAACTGTGCATTACGACATCTTCCTTGATTGCTACCTCCAAAGAACTAGATATTTTTCAAACTTTATATCATTTGACTCCTCACAATTCATAGTTTTCATCTATCTGATTTTCGAAATCAAGTTCATGATTCTTGATCGACAATCGCTGATTTCTTTTGTTTTCATCGCCGCAATTACAACTGCGCTCACATGCAAGACATTCAGCATTCACTTTTCCCATCCGCTGGTTATGTCATCCGATGTGTCATCCGTTCCCTGTGTAACGACAGCTAGACTCCCCTACTCCCGGGCCGACATTCTAAGCCTTCGACGGCCGGATTACACAATGTCTCGCACACAAAGGCGGAAACTGTGGTACTTCAAGCTTCTATCGCGCAAAGACAACTGTGACGCATCTTCCCATATTTCTACGCCTCCATCCTCTACTGCTGACCGAAAGTTACGTAAGCCCAATCGCCGCGTCATCCTCTCAGCTCCATCGATTTCCTCTAAGCCTCCAGCCGCTACTGCTGACCGAAAGTTACGTAAGCCCAATCGCCGCGTCATCCTCTCAGCTCCATCGATTTCCTCTATGCCTCCAGCCGCTACTGCTGACCGAAAGTTACGTAAGCCCAATCGCCGCCTCATCCTCTCAGCTCCATCGATATTGCTTTTTAATGCTCGCTCCATATTCGATAAATTTGACGATCTCAAATTACGAGCAGCTAAGTTTGACAGTGACCTTATTTGCATCACCGAATCTTGGCTGGACAATCAGACCGCTGATGAAGCCATTCAAATTCCTGGATACATGTGCATCAGACAAGATCGTGACAGTAATGGAGGTGGCATCATTATCTACTGTAAGTCGAAACTCTCGATTAGGAAGCTAAGCCATCCTTTCACAAAAGCTATCAAGTCTAACATTTCATGCATTCGTGTTGATGAATTTGATGTAACAGTCATAGTCGTCTATCATCCATATTGGGGTAAAACCACTGCCCATGATACTTTGCTTGTCTCTTTGCAGAATCTTGTAGATGACTCGGAGTCTTCGCATATTGTAATTTTAGGTGACGTCAATGAATTGCGTCACAGTATTCAAGACTTTTGTACTTACAATAACATGATACAGTTAGTCACATTTCCGACTGGTGGTGCCAACACTTTAGATATTGTAATCACTAATCAGCCCTCAAAATTTTGTTCCCCTAATTGCATTTCTCCTCTTGGTCGCTCGGACCATAAAGGTGTATTTGTGAATAAAGAGGCCACCCCCCTCAAGTCTACGACTAAGGTCAGAGTCCGCTCTTGTTCTCCTTCCGATTTCGCTCAGTGTAACAGAGTTCTTTCTACTGCTGATTGGCATGACTTCTTGTTATCACATGATAACATTGATGATATGGTTGAAGACTTTTTTACTGTACTGCTATGACCTCTTCTATACAGTTAAGAATGTGCGTATGCGCTCTTCAGACCCTCCCTGGCTTACTCCTGCCTTGAAAGCCATATCTGATGGAAGCTCTATCTCGCGGTAATTACGCCAAATTTCTCCAATTACGTGAACGTTTCATCAATGTGCTAGCTAAGTCTAAAGATCACTACTTTGCTCGCCTGTCTTCTCTAACTCATTCCGAGAAATGGAAGTCAATAAAGCATCAGCTCAGTAGTTCCTCCAAACATTTGCCTATGACACAGGATAAAGCTGAAGAGCTCAATAATCTGTTTATGTCGAACTTTTCTCCTCTTGACATTCAATCCTTCTCAGATAACCGTCCCTATTCCTGTAATGACCCTGTTGTTCATTAATCAGAAGTATTCAACCTCATCAGGAGTTGTAAGTCAAACTCATGTGGGCCTGAAGGTCTCCCAGGATTCTTCTATCGTAATTTTGCTGAAGCCCTTACTACTCCCTTAACTATCATTCTGAACATTTGTATGCAATCCGGAATTTTCCCAAAACAATGGAAATGTGCTAATGTACTTCCCTTGCCCAAAAAAGACAGTGATGAGTACCGCCCCATCTCTATTCTTCCTTTCCCAAGTAAAATTCTTGAAAAACTGATAAGAAATTCAGTACTTCTTCCGGCTTTGACTCAACAACTTGACAAAAGGCAGTTTGCCTATATCTCGAATGGCTTTGGTGGATGCACAAACGCACTTTTATCAATTCGGCTAACAGCTCTCCAGCACATTTCTCTTCACAAATCTAACATCGTCAGAGTTCTTGCAGTGGACTTCAGAAAGGCATTTGATTGCATAAGTCACAACATACTTTTGGAGAATTTGATGAAAAATTATGAATGTTCCCCTCACTTGATTTCTCTCATTAGAAGTTTCTTAAGTGATCGCCTTCAAGGAGTTTGCACTAATAGCTTTCAAACTTCGTGGAAAAACACTACCAGTGGAGTTCCTCAGGGCTCTGTTCTTGGCCCGTTACTTTTTACTCTCTACATAAATGATCTCCCAACCTTTTAAAATACGAAGATAGTTGCTAACGCGGACGATATTACTCTTCTTCATCTTGACTCTTTCGATTCAAATGACGCGTGCTCCTTCCAGACTGATATTGACACTTTCTCCGAATGGGCTGCCTCTAAAAGACTGGTTATCAATGCTATGAAAACTAAAACAATGTGCATGAACAGAATCTCTAGTTTTGATGTTATCACTCCTATTGTTATCCAGGATCATATAATTGAAAATGTAAATTGTTTGAAGATCCTAGGAGTATTTTTCCAGTCTGACCTCAGTTGGTCCAGTCATTTTTCAGATCTTTATGCAAAATGTTGCAGGAAGATGTCTTTTGTAAAACGCATGAAGCTCAATCGTAACTCTGATAAAATCATTTGGCAAGTTTATGTCAGCTACGTTTACTGCCATATTGTTGCATGCTGGCCATTTATTTGTGATCTGCCTCAAACTGACTTTCGCAAACTTGAGAGGCTTGACCGAATTGCTCTGAAGTGGGCCAATATCTGCAGCGACCATCAATCTTGTCTCCGCGATATGCTGGATGCGTCATGCATCAAGCTAATCCAGAAAATTGCTTGACACAATGACTTCCATCCCCTCTTTCAGTATTTTATAAAAAAGAAACATTTCTCGCTCCGTGCGGCATAGCAGAATTTTACTTCCACTACAGCGTCGATCAGCAATGTACAACAAGAGTTTTGTAAAATTTTCGTATGCGTCTTGATGTCGTTTTGTATCCCCTCCCCCTTACTGTCAAATACCGCTTTTGTATTGACGAAATAAAGAATTATTATTATCATCATCATCATATGATAAAATAAAATCGTTTATAAGTATTAATTTATTTCCCTTACCGTCTTCAGTTGAGTCGACTAGCCTTCATACGTATTTCAGTCCCTACTCTATACTGGAGTAGGTTACTCTATGTTGTTAGTATTCATTTATATTCATTCGTTCATGACTTTTAATTACGTAATTATTTACAGGATTCTCCAATAGGGTAGTTGTTTAACTTTGGTATCTTCCGTTTCCTGGATCCTTCGAATTTTTTTGACCGTGTCGTGTCTTGAGTCGATTAAAAAAGAAAAATGTCCGAGATGAGGGGGCCATGTTTTCTGAAAAATGTTTTCCAAGCGTTTGCCAGACTTTTAAAATTTTCTCCATTTTCTTTGGCAAAATAACAAAAATATCGAGGGGGTGATGTTTTCTGACAAATGTTTTCCAAGTGTTTGCCGGAGTTCAAAAATTTTCACTTAATGGGGTAAAATAACAGTGAAAAAATCCTAAAATAACTTACAAAAATATCATGTGTCCGATAACGGCGCTCGATTCCCATTGCAGGATGGGTTTTGTCAAACGCTGTTTCGTGATGCGCTTCTCCCGTTTTGAAGGAAATATAAGAAGCGGCATTTCTCGTCCTGTTTCATTCTTTCACAAACTCGTATCTCTGTCTGTTAAACTAACTTTTAAACTGCTAAGTTAAACTGCTGTGACGAAATCCGTGTCCGCTGAAGGTCTGACTATTTCACCGATTAAACAAGTTGGAAACTTCTGATATCGTTATAGTTCGCTCAATGGAGAACGATTTCGGTACAGACACCGAACTTTACAACTGCCCCACCGTCGCGATCTTTCTTTAACAATTCGCGTTCATCATTAATTCCCAAAGCTGCTCCACGGGAGATTTTTACCGTGGAAGCTTTCGCTGAGCAGTCATTTCAGTTACCCGCTAACGCACCAAATTTTTGGCATGATAAATACGGGAATGGTGAATTTCTTTTCCGTGTTTTGATTATACGCGGGACCGGGTGTTTGTGAAGATGGTGAAGGATGTACTCATTTTTGATTCCCAACGTAACCCGTTAACTGTTGACGTCTTGGGATATGGCCGTTACGCATGCCTTATCTTGGTTCGAGGCACGTACACTGGGTCACATGGTGAGAAAAGTGGTCAAGTTTACCTCGCTTAAAGTTGTGATTAAATAAAAATTGTACACTAGACTACCACCGTCTCAGGAGATGTGTTTATTTCTCCCTTCGAGTCCTCCTCCTCCTCCTCTCCCTATGGATGTGGAAGTGGAGATGGTGTCAACAGAATGGTCTTTGTTCGATGATATTGAATTTGACCTGTTGGATTCAGCATTTTCAGTGCCGCAAGAGGTGCCGGGTCCTGTGAATAGTGATGGGGCTACACTGGCGAAGCGTAAGACCACCAAGGGCAAGAAACGTCCTAGTGTCTGGCATTGGAGCAGCAGCCACTAATTGAACGAGTGGAACAATCACGGCCTCATCATTTCTGCCAACGGTCAAAACATTTTCATGGCAATTTCTGGTAAAAAATTTGTATGATAATTAACATTTGTTATTTTTATTTCTACTTTAACTTGGAAACCGAAACGGGTTGGTGAGAGTGAAAAAGTTTTATTTCATATATATCATAATGACCCGTATTTTCATTTTCCACGGGAACCAGCCTAGAAAATTTCTCGAGTCCGTAAACTATGTACTGATTTTCATGATTTTAAATAACTTAGAAGAAAATTTGCTTTTCGCCCGCAAACAATGGTTTTTCCGGGGTCAATTTTGTAACTTGAAAAGTCGTAACGGGGATGTAAAAGAATGAGTTTTATTTCACTTTAAGCCACAAGCACACTAGTCTTTGCGTTCATTAACAAGGATTTCAATCAAGTCTATAGCAGTCTCCACAACTTGGCCCAGGTCTTTGTTTCCGTCAATGATGCAAGAAAAATCATTGGTGGCCAGCCAAGCTTCATGTAGCTCATGCAAGGACTGAATCCATTCAAAAGTAACTTCATTTGATTGCAGCTCATGTGCAGACGTCCGCTGCAGGACACGCTCGTAGCGTACTCGTGGTGCTGTTCTCAAATAGATGCAATAATCAGCTGGATTCGGATGATTGAATGTGCAACAAGGCGCTATCTTCTTAAAGATGGCGTGCTCGAAATCAGTCAAAAAGCCCCAGTTGTACGAGTGTTGCACAAATATCTTCCGTGTCGCTCCAACAGACCGTTCGTAGATGGTGCCGCGCGCGCTTGTACTTTGTTATGCAGGCCGTCGCTCGGCCAGTGCATTCAAAACATGTAGATTGAATGTGAATGCCCAACGAGGGAATTCGCTTATTTCAAACTGACCATGTCCAAGCCGTGAAAATGAGTCCAATCACGAACAGGCTCGAAAGTTAAGTCTAGCATCTGCAACACTGGGTTTGTCTCCGCAGCCGCGTGGAGCCGCGCAATCAGGGTGGTCTTTCCCGCACCTATATTTCCTTCAATGTTAATTGATAAAGGAGCCATGTTGTTAGGAGGAACGTACACTGTGAATGAATGTCCTCCGGTGATGCACTGCTATATATATGCGCGCGCCCGTGCAACTACGGTAGTTTAATGCAGTATGCAACTGCTTTAAGTGCAACTGATGAAAGTAATCTATGTCAACTTACCGTGCACAAGAGTGCAGTCTATGGGGTGGTGGTTGACTATTTTATCAATTTTCCTGATTTTCAAACAGACGTGGACGACCGCTCTTTTCCATCAATTATGTGCTCATTATCTTGGTTACGGCATCAAGGAGCGCTTGGTCGCCCAATGTGAATACGATCGACTGAAAGGTGGAGAAGTGATGGGCGTGGAGACCTATCATCATGGATCTTAAGGATCGGAGGTGGTACACCAACTGGCTGCCCAAGACTTTTACGATCGTCATATGACGAAAATAGCCAGTCGTATAGTCGAGTTTCATTCCCGCGGCAGTTCCCTTCGCTTACGTCAAATCAAACATCCAGATCCAGATCAGTGTCGGTGGCGCCGAACCCAGTCGTTATAATGAGGTATGAGAAGCAACGTGGCTACCTTTGGCGGGCTCTCATTCGGCGACATTGTCGGCGTTACTGGTATTTTCTTTTTCATAAACTGCACAGTCTCGTAGCCCACCTGGTCGACGGCAGCAGCCGGCTCTATTTCCAAAACTTTCTCATATTTACGCTAGTATCCTGCCCTCCCTATCCAACTATTCTATTTAGTGTTGGACTATAATAGTACGAATGACTTCATTTCCTTGCTACTCACTTGGCATGCATATTGTCAGTGGTTGCCTCGTTTTGCTGAGGCTTTCGCTATCTGCATAGACCCTGTGTGCCGGTACGGAGGAATGCTTACTCAGTGTGTGAACCAAAGTACTATGACGCATATTACACCCGCCCCGGGCCTAGTTGCTGAGCATTATGCGGAGGGTGTGATTATATGTTTCGTTATGGGGATAGTTTTCGTGTTTCTCTACAGTGTAGTGTCATGGATAGTGCCTGCCTGGAAATGGCAGCCTCATAGTTTACGCTATCCCTCCTCAATGCATCATCATTTGATGATCTCAATGCCGCGCCGAAAGAGTGCAAAGAGCTGTCGTGGTGTGAGCAATGCGGCCTTTCTGAAGGCTCTAGCAAGACTGCGACGGATGACCCCCGCCGAGCAACGTGAAGCAGTGGGCAGTGCTAAAGACATATTCATTCTGAAAGTCGTGTCATCAGTGCGCCAGCTTCGTCACCGTAAAACGCTATCGCCGCAGGCAAGGCGGAACGTGTCTGTTCCACAGATTTAGAGAGGAACAGATAAACTGCTTTCCCTAATTCACGCTGACGGCGTTGAAGCCCGCCGATCGGTGTTTACTTTGATGACAATTTGCGATAGACAGGCAAGAAATGTGTTGATCAGATGGGATACTTATCGCGTTGAGGCGATAACATCTCACGTTTTTGACAATTTGATGATTATGCTCATGTGTATGACATATATGTGTGCTGAGTCCATTTTGAGATAAATTGATGTCGACATCATTCAACAGCAATTCTGTAGGGCTGCATAACAAGAATTTTGATTTAATTAAATGATAAGTCGTCACAGGTGATTACTTCATATCGTAATATATGTAAATGTATTGTTCTACGAAAGCGTCTGAGATGTAAATCACAGAAAATAAGACGCGCTTCTAAAATGATCAGTTCCCTGTTGAAAGTCCTTCATGATAAGGAAATGATTGCCGACGGTGGATATAAAAAAAACTCGGACAATTTGGAGGTCTAACTTTTGCATTATTTAAGAATGAAATAAAGAATCACGAAAGAAAACAAGGGAGGCGGCATCAAAATGAAGTGGCCGAGTTCGCAATAGCTTTGCATCAGTCTATCGATTTGTCCGTAAAATCCTAGCTCTTCCACATGAGTCTCGAATCAGAGAATGGATATCCAACTTTGAATGCGAGCCAGGACTGATCAGACAATCATTTGATTTCCTAGCCAACGAATTTGAAAAGGATGTAGGAACCCCACGATAACAGAAGCTGCAAATATATCCAACAACATCACCGACGATGAAAACACTGAATTCCTTTATTCGCTTTGGATGATGGATTTGCATAAAATGGATGATGACTGGTGACTCAATGTGCTATATTACGTTGCCGGATGTAGCCAGAAAATCAGTTTGGGGGGACAAGGTTCTGATGAATTGCAATTATTAAAACTGGCATTCAATTACATTATATAGTACCTACTTCTTATGATTTTGATTGACGTTTACGGAATATACATTTAACACTTTGTATACATGTAACTACATGCAAGCGTATTAGAATCTGAAGCTTATCTGAAATACCTGTTAGATAATAAAGAATTTTCATTTCATGATTTAACTTCTCATTTACATGTTATGTCCAAAATTATTAGATGAATGTTTCTATACCCTGGTTTGTACATGAATTAATAACCAAAAAGCCGAATCTTGTTCAAGGAATTGTACAATGTTGACTGAAACATGAAATGCCTCTTTCGATACACATCAAGTCAACCAATGTGCATAATTGCTCTCAATATTTCAATGTATTTCTTGCGATATAAATTCGATTATAGCTCTTCCATATTTTTACAAAATAGTTTTTATTATTTTCCGATTGGCCTCTGCTACAGGTAGAACTGAATAACTTAGGCGCCTACACGTTTCTGACGGTAAATTATACTATAAAACATTCAGTTCTTTGTAACGTTCTTAGTCCCATTGCTAAATTTAATGGAAAAAAGACGCATATCGTTCGATTTAGACTGTAAACTTTACTAAACTCAAAGACAGTTGATTATTTATTGTCATTGGGTAAATATGAATATTAGCCTATACACACTGTAACCAACAAGCGTACAACCAAAGATACACCCGAGTTATTTAAGTGATGATTTGAAATATTGATAATACGTGTGCAGAATCTATACACTGCTTCAGACAAACTTTTGCTGAATAATGTCATTTGACATGTTCCAAATGTTTCTTCGATGACAAATCTGGATGTAATTGCATTAACAAAGATGAGGAAAGTCGCACCTCTAAGTCAGTTAGCAGTACTTCAAATAAAATACATGTCTATGTGCAACGAGAATTGTTAAGAACATATTTTAAAATTCAGATTAAAAATGTACTTTTCAGCACTACTTAAACGTTGGGGGGGGGCATGGCCCTGGTAGCCCCCCTTTGGCTACGCCCTTGTTGCGTTGCAGGTTTTGTAAGTAACAGCATCAAAGAACGAGTTGCGTGCTGTGTATGTCGAGCGGCTTTATTTTCCGATTCAGTAGATTTCCCATACGCAAAGTTTTTTTGTAGGAAGCAGCGAGGTGGTCTGATGTCACCTAGTTTTGGTGTATTTACTTACCATAATTAAAGTGGCTGAAGTTGCTTTCAAATCATTGTTTCCTGGAGTATGGAATGCCTCCACTCTCCCTACAGGATGCAATTTGGACATTAAAGTGGAACATTTTGTCATGAACAAGATCAACGTTGATACTGTATTCCCAGAGCTGACGGACCATTATTGGGTACTTTATTTACTAATTAATAGGTGTGACACAATTGATTGAGCTTGCTTTCTTTGTTGACAAATAAATCATTTGACAACATGACAATGACAGCTATTCAAGTATGTTTATCCTGCAGCAGTCATCGCTGTAATCATATCGCGACTTGTTTCTTGCCCGTCTATCGCAAACTAGTGTCTCACCCGTCCTGTGTTTACTGGCTTCAAGCAGTTGTGTAAATAGTTCATCTGTTCCTCTCTAAATCTGTGGTCTGTTCACCAGAAAACCCTCCGGCGGTTGGTGAAGCCGGGCTGGAGTGTAGCGAGTCAGCGAAGTCTGTTGAGACAAAAGGGTGCTTTCCTCTCTGCTATAGTGCCCGTAATTGCTAGAGCTGTCGGTAGTCTGGTCAGTGGTTTGACGCAAAACAGACTACTTACGAAATATTAACGCAAAACAGCGGCCACTAATATTTATTTTAACACCGGACAATATTAGTAATTTTCTTGTATTACTAATATTTATAATTTTTAATATCGGACAGTATTTACTATTTTTAATATCGGACAATATTTATTATTTTTAATATCGAACAATATTTATTATTTTTAATATCAGATATTATTTATTTTTAACATCGAACAATACTATTTCATTATCGGACAATATTATTTATTTTTAATATCGGACAATATTTGTTATTCTTAACATCAGACAATGTTTATTTTCTTAATATCAAAGAAAACATTATAGGAAAATATAAAGAAAACAAAACTAATTATTATTTTTATTTTTCTTACATTTGATGATATTTTTACATTTCACAATATTATTTACTTTTAATATCGGACAATATTAGTTAGTTTTAAAACATTAAAAAACAAAAGAAAACAAATTATTTACTATTTTATTTTTTGTAACATTTGATAATACTATTTATTTTCTTTCAGTACTAATACTATTCAGTTTGGTAATATCGGACAATATTATTTATTTTGAGACATTACTAATATTATTTATTTTTAATTTCGGATAATATTATTTATTTTATCAATATCGGATAATATTATTTATTTTCTTGCTATTAAAGAAAACATTAAATAAACAAATTATTTTATTTCTAATATCGGACAATATTAATTATTTTCTTACATAAATTATATTTTTTAATTTCCTTTACATTACTTATATTTTTATTTTATTAATATCGGGCAATATTATTTATTTTCCTTAACATTACTCAATATTTTCATTTTCATTAAAATACATTAAAGGAAAAACAAAACTATTTATTATTTTTCTTGTATTACTAATATTTATTATTTCTAATAACGGACAATATTTATTATTTTTGATACCGAATAATATTATTTGTTCTTCTTGTATTACTAATATTTATTGTTTTAATTATCAAACAATATTTATTATTTTTAATATCAAACAACATTTATTATTTTTAATATCGGGCAATATTAGTTATTTTTCTTGTATTACTAATATTTTTATCTTATTAATATCGGACAATATTATTTATTTTCCTGATATTAAAGAAAACATTAAAGATTCACTCCGCGAAAGGATTTTCGACCACTCTATCATTTATTTTTTATCAATATTAATAGTAATAAATCTATGATCTTGAGACCAAGCATTATTACATGATTGTTTGAATTGATCTCTCTCTCTCTCACACATAAATCTTTTAATAAGTCAATTAGATATCTTGAATTAATTTCAAATAGCATAAATATATTTGCATTCTTTCTAATAACACCTCCGTCTAATGAATACATACTTTGTGTTAAATATAACACGTTACAATTATTATGTCTTCCTCTTGTAAAATAATTTCTCTGGATTGTTTTATCTCTATTGTTTGCACAATCATCGAAAACTGTACAATGTTTCTTTGTTTTGGCTAGTTTACTTGGATCAGACATATTACCTATATCATCTATTAATTTTAGTGAAATATGATTATCTTTATTTGTTTCTACTAAGCTAGTATTTTAGCTAGTTCTTCACACCATGAAATTATATCCTCGTCAAAATCTGATTTCTCGTATTCTTCGAATAAGGAAACAATTCCAGATTTTGAAAGATTATTTTCAAATCCGTGTTTCAAGAATTGATTAATAGGTTGTTCTGCTGTTGTTGTAAAAATTATAAGATTATTATAATCCAAAAAGTTTGGTGTCGTGAGAATTTTAAATAATAGATAAATTTTTCCACAACCTGATCTTCAGCAAATAACTGATAAAACTTTATTGGACGATGATTCAGTTATGATGATGATTAAATTTAACTTTTTTGTTTAAAGACATTTATATTTATATCATTTTATCTCATACTTCACGCAACAATAGATCTATCATAATCAAGAGCGAGAATAACTTCTTCGGATACAAATTATCAATTACAAATTATAAATTAGTAATTTGTATCCGAAGAAGTTATTCTCGCTCTTGATCTAACATTCCCGGATACGTGGACTACACATGATTCCAAGATCTATCATAATCTCTTCACCTCCAAAATTTATTTCCTTTCCTTTCTCATCTGTTATTTTAATGGTAATTCAATTAATTGTTTTTCTGGTAACTGGAAAATATATTAATGATTTTGGGATTACATTCAAACTGTAGACAATCGGAACTGTAAATGCTGGATAACTGAAGATATTATTTGTTAGTTTTCCACTTACGTAACCACATTCTATAATATCACAATGAATGTTGATTGAATTCATTTAAGTTATTTTAGGTATATTTTCCCTTATGTGAAAACCTTGTGTATAGACTTTCTTTTTAAAAATTTCTAAATACGTTGGCCATACCCGAGTTTGAATAATGGAGTTGATTTGTGCTAATAGCCTTGCGGGTATAAAATAAAAATACTCTGTTGAGTAAATTTTCGATTTAATCTTCGTCAGACTCTCACATTTGATGAAGGCATGAATAACAAGAGCTTTTATAAGAAAGATGAAAAGAAAGATTGTCACTTCACAATTAGGAAGATTCTCTGATGCCATCAATCCGGCAGGGTGTCAAGTTACATCACCGTTGGATATTTTCCCCCGCCTCCTGTGATGAGCGGTCAGCAAACGCGGTGAGGGGCGATGATTGTTCCTGTCTATTGTCACAGGTGGGTCGGTCTGTTGACAAAAATCTTAGCGTGCGGTTTCCCATGCAGCCATTCATCAGGTTGCTTTCTTTGGCGATATGAAATGCCTCTAATGCTAGGCGCGTACGATTGCACTTTTCTTTCCCTAGGATCATCCATTTGATTGTGTGGCCGTTGTTTGTGCCATGCTGCTGAAGATGCTGGTGGACATGCGATGAGGGGGAATTCAAATGTTCTAATATTCGAGAACGGGCAGTTCTCTCACTCTGTCCGATGTACACTGCTTTACAAGTTGGGTGGGAACACATGATTTTGTACACAATATGCTTAGTAAAGCACACTCCTTTTGAAATAGATGTCTCGCAGGCTAGGCATTGTTTGGGGCAATTTTGCACTTCCTTCTTTGGTCTCAAACTTCTTGACAGGGGAGGCTCGGTAGTGTAGATAATGCGGATGTCGTCGTGTAAATCAGTCTCTCTGAGTCTTCTCTGCCTCTCGTTAAAGTAGGGAATTTTTAGGTAGGTAGTCGGTGGGCTTCTCTTTGTTTCGCTTGCGTTTCTATTTTTGACTGATAGGATGTTGTTGTCAATGAAGTTCTCAGGATAGCCGTTTCTCCTGAACGCGTCTTTCATCTCTGATAGTGCTTCATCGGCATTCATGGGACTGGTATTTCTGAGGGTGCGATGAGTCTCTGCTGTGACGAGGTTGCGCTTTCTGCTTGCGGGTACGGTAGCTCCATACGGTAGACATGCTCCACTGTGGGATGGCTTTGCGTATTTCTTGTAGGTAACTTGACCATTTTCTATTCGCACCTTGGTATCGAGAAACGGTAATTCATTTTCTTCTGGTGCTTCGTAGGTGAATGTGATGTTGGGATCCACTACATTTGCGTAACTGAGTAGTTCTGTTACGTCCAATACTGACGTTCCTATGAAGAAGACATCGTCTAGATACCGTCTCCAGAAGATAATGCTCGGGAAACGTCTCAGTATCTTCTTCTCCAATTGGTCCATGAAGATCGTCGCCAGTGGTGGAGCGGCACAGTTCCCCATGGCTATGCCTGTCTTTTGCTGTCTGAATTCACCGCTCAACAGGTACCGATCTTCGTAGAGACAAAGCCGCAGGAGTTCTTCGAAGTGCTCTGGTTCCAAATCAGGGAACATAGAGTCCTGTCTATTTACGGCTTGAAAGTTTGTCGCCACTGATATCAGTCCAGGAGTTGCCTCACCGTCTTCTAATGGTATGCTCCCGTAGAGATTGGAGACATCTAATGACCCAAAATGACATTGTTTTGGAATTTCCAATTCTTTGATCGCGTTGATGAAGTCCATTGTTGAGGACAGATGGTTCGGAACGTACTTCTTGATCATTGGCTGCAAGTTTTTGGATAGAAGCTGTGCCAGCGGCCTGACGATAGAGCTTTCACTTGCGATGATTGGTCTTCCTTTCAGTGGTCCAGCCTTGTGATCTTTGGGCAGGGCGTGGGGTGTACTTGGAAGCGGCTCCGAAGATTTGCACCGTTCGATTAAGGCTTTCGTTCTGCTGGTCGGATATTGAGCGGCTATCTTCGTTAAATTACCATTGTACTTGATTTGTCGTGACGTTGGGAGAATTGTCCTTGAAGCTTGGTCATCAGCATTGAGGGAATTTCGCACTAAAGTGGAGTAGTCTTCCCGGTTTAGGCACACCAATTTCTTTGTTTTGTCGGATTGCATAATCGCCACATCCTTCTCTTTGATACCTTTAATTGTTTGCTGCTCCTTTGAACTTTTGAGCATTGTTGAGATTGTACTTGACGTGATGCGGTCGGTAGCGCTGAGGAGCTCTGTAAATTGTGCAGAGTCAGCGAGACGCGGATTTCGCCATCGCATTCTCTCGTAATAAGCTTGTAACTCCGCCTTGTAGTGGAAAATTCGGTTTTCACTGGGTTTCGAAGGTTGGGGAACGTATGCGGGTCCTTTGGAGAGCAGCGTTTGTTCTTCAGCCGTGAAGATAACTTCCGTTAAGTTCGTGAAAGCGTCGAGTTTCTCCACTTGGTCTTCGTTTGCTACCTCACCCAGGATGTTCGTTAACTTTCTTCTCTTCGTCTGCCTTAGTTGGTAGGCGTAATTCTTGAGGATCTTGTAGTCTGCTTCCGTCAAGGGTGTCGTGGTTCCCCTCTCCATTATCTCGCGTTGTTTATAGAGGCTGTTTATCGCGCATTGCATCCATTGTCTCGAATGTTTTTTCACCAAGATTTCACTTTCATCTCTGCTTCCTTCGATTGTATGTATGATCTTGTTTGCTGTAAGGTGTCCTCTCGGGATTATCGCTCGTCTTCTGCATTCTCTCAGGAAACTTAGATGACTGTTTATTTTCTCGAGTTTACATGCTCTTATCAGAGTGTGATTGCGTTCGCCATAGTCATTGATCAATAACTGCCGGATTGATGGCATCAGAGAATCTTCCTAATTGTGAAGTGACAATCTTTCTTTTCATCTTTCTTATAAAAGCTCTTGTTATTCATGCCTTCATCAAATGTGAGAGTCTGACGAAGATTAAATCGAAAATTTACTCAACAGAGTATTTTTATTTTATACCCGCAAGGCTATTAGCACAAATCAACTCCATTATTCAAACTCGGGTATGGCCAACGTATTTAGAAATTTATTGATCAATGACTATGGCGAACGCAATCACACTCTGATAAGAGCATGTAAACTCGAGAAAATAAACAGTCATCTAAGTTTCCTGAGAGAATGCAGAAGACGAGCGATAATCCCGAGAGGACTCCTTACAGCAAACAAGATCATACATACAATCGAAGGAAGCAGAGATGAAAGTGAAATCTTGGTGAAAAAACATTCGAGACAATGGATGCAATGCGCGATAAACAGCCTCTATAAACAACGCGAGATAATGGAGAGGGGAACCACGACACCCTTGACGGAAGCAGACTACAAGATCCTCAAGAATTACGCCTACCAACTAAGGCAGACGAAGAGAAGAAAGTTAACGAACATCCTGGGTGAGGTAGCAAACGAAGACCAAGTGGAGAAACTCGACGCTTTCACGAACTTAACGGAAGTTATCTTCACGGCTGAAGAACAAACGCTGCTCTCCAAAGGACCCGCATACGTTCCCCAACCTTCGAAACCCAGTGAAAACCGAATTTTCCACTACAAGGCGGAGTTACAAGCTTATTACGAGAGAATGCGATGGCGAAATCCGCGTCTCGCTGACTCTGCACAATTTACAGAGCTCCTCAGCGCTACCGACCGCATCACGTCAAGTACAATCTCAACAATGCTCAAAAGTTCAAAGGAGCAGCAAACAATTAAAGGTATCAAAGAGAAGGATGTGGCGATTATGCAATCCGACAAAACAAAGAAATTGGTGTGCCTAAACCGGGAAGACTACTCCACTTTAGTGCGAAATTCCCTCAATGCTGATGACCAAGCTTCAAGGACAATTCTCCCAACGTCACGACAAATCAAGTACAATGGTAATTTAACGAAGATAGCCGCTCAATATCCGACCAGCAGAACGAAAGCCTTAATCGAACGGTGCAAATCTTCGGAGCCGCTTCCAAGTACACCCCACGCCCTGCCCAAAGATCACAAGGCTGGACCACTGAAAGGAAGACCAATCATCGCAAGTGAAAGCTCTATCGTCAGGCCGCTGGCACAGCTTCTATCCAAAAACTTGCAGCCAATGATCAAGAAGTACGTTCCGAACCATCTGTCCTCAACAATGGACTTCATCAACGCGATCAAAGAATTGGAAATTCCAAAACAATGTCATTTTGGGTCATTAGATGTCTCCAATCTCTACGGGAGCATACCATTAGAAGACGGTGAGGCAACTCCTGGACTGATATCAGTGGCGACAAACTTTCAAGCCGTAAATAGACAGGACTCTATGTTCCCTGATTTGGAACCAGAGCACTTCGAAGAACTCCTGCGGCTTTGTCTCTACGAGGTTCGGTACCTGTTGAGCGGTGAATTCAGACAGCAAAAGACAGGCATAGCCATGGGGAACTGTGCCGCTCCACCACTGGCGACGATCTTCATGGACCAATTGGAGAGGAAGATACTGAGACGTTTCCCGAGCATTATCTTCTGGAGACGGTATCTAGACGATGTCTTCTTCATAGGAACGTCAGTATTGGACGTAACAGAACTACTCAGTTACGCAAATGTAGTGGATCCCAACATCACATTCACCTACGAAGCACCAGAAGAAAATGAATTACCGTTTCTCGATACCAAGGTGCGAATAGAAAATGGTCAAGTTACCTACAAGAAATACGCAAAGCCATCCCACAGTGGAGCATGTCTACCGTATGGAGCTACCGTACCCGCAAGCAGAAAGCGCAACCTCGTCACAGCAGAGACTCATCGCACCCTCAGAAATACCAGTCCCATGAATGCCGATGAAGCACTATCAGAGATGAAAGACGCGTTCAGGAGAAACGGCTATCCTGAGAACTTCATTGACAACAACATCCTATCAGTCAAAAATAGAAACGCAAGCGAAACAAAGAGAAGCCCACCGACTACCTACCTAAAAATTCCCTACTTTAACGAGAGGCAGAGAAGACAAATGAGCAAAATACTCAGAGAGACTGATTTACACGACGACATCCGCATTATCTACACTACCGAGCCTCCCCTGTCAAGAAGTTTGAGACCAAAGAAGGAAGTGCAAAATTGCCCCAAACAATGCCTAGCCTGCGAGACATCTATTTCAAAAGGAGTGTGCTTTACTAAGCATATTGTGTACAAAATCATGTGTTCCCACCCAACTTGTAAAGCAGTGTACATCGGACAGAGTGAGAGAACTGCCCGTTCTCGAATATTAGAACATTTGAATTCCCCCTCATCGCATGTCCACCAGCATCTTCAGCAGCATGGCACAAACAACGGCCACACAATCAAATGGATGATCCTAGGGAAAGAAAAGTGCAATCGTACGCGCCTAGCATTAGAGGCATTTCATATCGCCAAAGAAAGCAACCTGATGAATGGCTGCATGGGAAACCGCACGCTAAGATTTTTGTCAACAGACCGACCCACCTGTGACAATAGACAGGAACAATCATCGCCCCTCACCGCGTTTGCTGACCGCTCATCACAGGAGGCGGGGGAAAATATCCAACGGTGATGTAACTTGACACCCTGCCGGATTGATGGCATCAGAGAATCTTCCTAATTGTGAAGTGACAATCTTTTTTTACATCTTTCTTATAAAAGCTCTTGTTATTCATGCCTTCATCAAATGTGAGAGTCTGACGAAGATTAAATCGAAAATTTACTCAACAGAGTATTTTTATTTTATACCCGCAAGGCTATTAGCACAAATCAACTCCATTATTTCTTTTTAAATCCTAATAGTCTTGATAGAGACTTGTCAATGTTAAAATCAACTTGATGATTTTCATCTTAAGTAGGAGAAAATTTATTAACTGCTGATTCAACTGCGAAATATAATTGTTTTTTGTCTTTAAATTGAATACCTAAATGTCTCTTTATTTCATTTGAAAAAGAATCAACTTTATAAGAACCAGGAAGAAAAGTCAGTACTTTCCAAGTTTTGCCTTTATCATTAGAATATTTAAATTGGTCATTTACATTTTTGATAATATTTTGTATCGTATTAAATGTTGAAAAACTAGTTAGTGCAACTTCATAATGTTTATTTTGTTCTTAATGAATAATAGGATCTAAATTACAAGTATATGATGAAGTAGTTGCTATGAATTTTAATGTCGTACTAAATTTTGATGAAATTAAAATATCAATTAGATTTTCTAAATGATTATTAATTTTTTCTAGCTCTGTTGTATTCATTCATTAACGAAAGTTTTACACAAGAGTTTTACACATGCGTTTTGCATACATTAGAACACTCCGTGCGAACTTATAGTTTTAAAGTCTTTTTTACTTATAATTCCTTTATCTAATAAACGTTTTCATATAGCATGAATTTCATTTAAGTTAGAATTATGACCTTCTTTTGTCGCAGATAATACGATCTCTAATCTATTTATTAATTCTTGTGGATCGTCAGATAAAAACATTGTAGTTGAGGACACGCCTGTGCCTGTTTTTTTCGGGCTAGAACCCGTCGCTGTAGGTGTTGATAATAAGTTTTCTAATGCTTTATAACGTTTGAGACTTTTTACCGTTTTAACTTTATCTTAAATAGTTTTATATTTTAATAGATCATCTGTATGATAACGCTTTAAATCTGCTCCTCTTAAAAGATCTACAAAATTTCTATCTAAACTAAAGGCTGAGTTGTCTGGAGTGAAAAGTAATTGTTTTTTATGATTCATAAATAATTCTTCTCCACCAAGATAGAATCTCGTTTCTGGCTTTCCATCTCTAAATGAAATAGAATGTTCGAATTGCATAGATTTGGACAATTTTTTATTGATGTTTGATTCTAATAATCCATAGTCATCCATTATCGCTTTCTGTACTGGATCAGTTATATCAATTTGTTTATTCTGGTTTGCAAGCTCTTTCTCAAGATCCTGAAGTGGCTTAGAAGTTTTTTCAATGTCAGATTTTATTTGTTTTGTTAATTGAATATTTTCCAACATACCAGATTGAAGACCAACTTTTATCATTCTATTTCGTCTATGATTCTCTTTCATAATCTTTTTATGTTTTATTAATTCTTCTAGTTGTTGGATTTTACGACTCATTATAAAATATAACATTTGAATTCTGTGTTATCACTGGAATGCAACAAAAACATTGAATTTTTTTCGTGACAAGTTTTTTTGTTTTTACTTGTTCGTACTTTGTTCTTAAGATTTTAATAAGGTTTTTATTTCTTCTAAAAAACAATATTATCTTTGTCTTGAGAAAGCATTTTTGGGATTTTATTAGCTTCCTGTGCTATTTTGTCAAAAGCTTCTATCTCTTCTATAGTAATAGAATTATCCTCAATTGATCTTTGAAAGAAATAATGTAGTTTATCATAAACTTCTTTAATATGTAAATGCTTATTTTTCGCTTCTAGGATATCTAAGATTTATCTAGGATTGTTGCTAGGGATGTTGTAAAAACACCAGGACTTGTTAAAGCAGTAGCGATTTTTGGAATTGCTATAACTTCAGAAGATACAACAATTGTTAAAGCGCCTAAACTTACTATTAAAAATATCCCAATACCTTGAGTTATATAGTTTGTTATAACCCATTTCTTTCTTAACTTATTATAATGTTCTAATTTTAATAATAATTGAGATTCTTTATCTTTAATATATCGTACTCTATCTTAATGTTTTGATAAGTTTATTTCAGACAAAAGTTCTTGGGTATTAAGGTCTTTCATTATAGAAGTATATAATTTTTCATTAGGTGCTGAAGGCTCTATTGATTTTTCGTTTTCTTCCATTTTTAGTAAAATATGAAAATTGTTTATTCCTAATTGTTTAGCGACTTTCCTTAGATCGAAATTTGTTGTTGTTTGTTTTCCGTCTGTTTTAGAAAATCTTTAATGTCTAAATTTTTTGTCATCTCCTTTTTGCTATTCATTTTCCATGACAAAATACAAATAAAATACTATTTAGATAAATTCTAATTCATCACTATTGTTTATGGTAAATGAATAATTTGTTAATTCTTTAATATCTGATGCTGTTAGAGATTTTGAATATCTTTTTGGGAGAAATAGAGAACCGGTATACTCATCGTTATCAGAAAGTTCAAATATTACTAAAATTGAATGACCATGTTTTGTATTGATATTTTTAACATAAAGGATTTTGTATTCATGAAGTTTTGTTAATTCGTGAAGTTCATGGGCCTAATAAAACGTCACCAGCTTTCATGATATAGTTTCCTATTTCTATTTCTGATTCTTGTGAAATTGATTTATAAGCACAACTACCAACGGTTGTTAACATCATTTTCTATGTATTAAAATCATAATTAGGATTTCGGTCAAGAAAATTATTAAATGCTTCCTTGTATTTTTCCTTATTATTTTGATGTTGTTTTTTATATGGTTTATTGCAATCTTTACAACTTGAGCGATAGCCAGATTTCTTTGTTCTATCTTTTACAAAACTATTAAAAGTTTTACATTTTGTACATTGAATCCCTTGAAATTTAATCTGATTTTCTTTGTTCATTTTAAAGAGAAGAAAAAAGATTTTTATAGCGTTTATTTCTTTTTTTTCAATTAAATTTATTTCTTTTTTGAACTCTTCAATCTTTGTATTATTTATATTAATTATGTTCTCAAGCAAATTGATAGAATTTATATATATTTGAAAAGTTTTTGTATTGGGATTAATTTTATCTGAAATATTTATTTCTATATTAAGGATTTTATTTTTATAATTTTCATTTGATTTGGTTAATTTTTCTATTTGATTTGCTTTATTTCTTTTAATAAAACTTGGTATTTTTTATATTCTTTACTATATTCTTTTATACAGTATTTACATTTTCGTCGTCTTCCAAAATAATTTGAATATATTTGTTCAATATAAAAATCATCATCAGATCTTATTTCTTTACAAAGGTAACATCTAGATTCAGTTTCATTTTTGATTTTAGATGAATTAATTTCAATTATAATTTGATAGTAATTTTTGTTTTTATTATTTAATGATGAATAGTAGTATACCTTTTTTAACTTAAGAGATCAATCAACGTCAATTTATTTCGCGGGAGCGAAATGAATTGTTTTCCATATTTTTTTCGAGCGCAGCGAGCGAATTAATGAGCGAGATTGCGTGAGAAATAAATTTGGAAAAAGTTGCTTGAGCTCGTAAGGTAAAAAAGCTATACTACTCATGCCTACAATCGCTCAAAGCATCGAATGCTGGGTGGCCGCCGTCCTTCTTCCTTCCTCAAACGCGTATGAGGTATGTGAGGTGAACCAGCAGCGGAAACGCCAACCCAAAGGCCCAAATGATGTTTAAGTGGGTGACAAGGTGCGCATCTCAAAAGTGAAGAGTGTTTTCGCTAAAGGTTATCTGGCTAATTGGACGGAGGAGGCATTTACGGTGGCTGAGGTACGAAACACAGGCCCACTGTCTACCGCCTGAAAGACTATAATGGGGAGTTGATTGAGTGCAGCTTCTACCGGCGCGAGATCCAGCCATCCTCCACCGGGGTGATGATGAGCTGTTCATTGTGGAACGTGTGGTACGCCGGCAGCACAAAGGTAAACGCTGGGTTTTGGTCAAATGACTGGGCTATCCGTCCTCAATGAACAGTTGGCTGCGGCAGCGCGACCTAGCGGCAGTAAAGCACCGGTCCTTAGCAAAAGGGGGGCTACTCGCACCGGAAAAGAAGAATAAACAGCCCCTAGCAATAAATAGAACGACAGCGTTCTACTCACAACCGTCGTATGTGGGCGCCACTGCAATTCCTGTGTTTTCTGGCTCGCGCCGGTGGCATAATCAGTTCAATTGCCAAAATGGCCATGCCCCTCTTCGGGAAAAGTTGGCAATCAGGCTTGGGCTTGGTCAAGGATGTGGCTAGAGGTCCTTGATGAGCAACTTGTCCAGACAGACATCATCACCACACGGAATCAAGAATATTTCCCCATCTCCAATACTGATGATGTTGGGCCAATTGAGTTCTATGTGCCGGGCAACACAAGACTATGTGGACAGTAATGACATCTATCTCTATGTCAAATTCAAAATCACCAAATCGGACGGAACGGCCTTCAAAGGTGGGTAGAAGACTGCTGTGAACAATCTGGCCATCTCCACTCTCTTCCAGGATGTCACATTGACGCTGGGCGAAGTGCAGGTGGAAGGCGGGCAACAATGCCTCGGCTACTTCCCCACTATTATGCTGATGCATCCGGCCGCCCAGGATACCTACATGCTCCCCTTGGGTTGGCAGCGAGATGAGGCGGGCAAGTCTGATGATGCTGCGAATAAGGGCTTTGTGGAGCGAATGAAGTGGACCGATGCTAGTCTGGTGCACGAGCTGTATGGGCCTCTCTTCCTGGACTTTCTGCGCCAGCCGCACTATCTCACCTCCCAGACGGACATGCGCATTCGCTTGACCCCGACTAGCGCGAAGTTTGCCCTCAACTCATTTGAGACAGCCCCGGATTATAAGATTGTCTTTGACAAAGTGGTTCTGGAGATGAAGTGGGCGGAGCTGAATCCAGCGGTCATCAACGGGCATACGCACGGCCTGCTGAAACTGAACGCTCATTATCCACTGAACCACACAAAGATCACTAACTTCTCAATTCCTAAAGACCAGTTCAGCTTCGTACAGGATCGGCTCTACCCCCAACAGGTTCCAAAATTGCTACTGGTGGGATGGTGCAGAATGAGGCGTACACTGGGGCATACGCCAAAAACCCGCTCAACTTCCAGCATTTCGATCTTAAGAAAATTGCACTGCGCCATGGCGGCATCAGTATCCCCGGGTCCCCGTTCACACCGGAGTTTGGTATCCCTCAGCACTATAATCGAAGTTATATCAATGCCATGCAAGTGTCCTACTATTTCACTACTGATGACACAAATGGATTGACAATGGAGGAGTTCGGCAATGGCTGTACCATTTCCGCGTTTGATCTGACCGCAGATAATGACATCGGTGCCGCCCATCGCCACGCCATCAGTACGAAAAGCCTACGCCTCGATCTGAACTTCTGAACGGCGATCCCCACTACCATCACGGTGCTACCTTACGCTGTATTCGACTCTTACCTCCAGGTGACTCAAACGCGTGACATCCAAACGGAGCATACACGTTGAGGATGAACTGGCTAACGAATACACGGCTGGAGCAGCTGATCCAAAAGCATGGCGATGTGGAGTGTCAACGAATTTTTCATGGTGCATATCCACCAGACTTTCTTGCGCTCGAAACCGTGCGCCGGCAGCCAGTGTTGCTCACTTTCAACACCCAAAGCCATAATTTAGGTGGCAAGCATTGGAAGTCTATTTACATCAGTGCTGAGCGGATTGGTGAAGTATTCGACTATCTGGCTATGGCCCCCAGTAATACTGTCATCCGCTTCATGAATACCTACTGTCGAAAATGGTCCATGAACCCGCATGCCTACCAACACCCGCTGTCCGCCTGGTGTAGCGTCTAAGTCAGTGGTTCCCAACCACGGTACCGCGGTACAAAACTGCACCGCGAGGGATATTTGATTGTACCGCGACGCTGCTCAAGAAGCATCATCCCATCATCAATATCGCAGCAAGCATGACTTTGCAAATCTGCGTTTCAGAAACACGCTCTGTTGATGAGATATTAAAATTCGGCGTTGCCACACTGCCACACTCACAGAGCTGTCGTAATATCTACTTTTAGCACACACGCAAGCAGCGCAGAGGATCGATCCTGAGAACTTGCGTCATAGACAGCCAGCGCGCGCGCAAACTTAGCACGAGAAGGAAACTTCCCCATTGGGCCCTTACGTGTGCACTGTTAGTCTAGCTTCTCTGCCTTTTTTGTCAGAAATCGCATCGACATAGTGATCTTCTGTTTTACATTCATCATGGCTAAACGAGTGTATTCATTTCAAGACAAATTCCGTGAACTAGGATTTTCTTGTCTTGCTGATAAATCAGGGACGGATCGTCCTCAGTGTTTGGTGTGTCTGGAGGTTCTGGCGCACACGTCGCTCGTTGAGAGCAAACTTCGAAGACACTTTATATCGAAGCATCCAAACCTTGTAGGTAAGCCCCCTCAATTTTGGAAAGATAAAGAAGCTGGGGTGAATCGTCGTAGGATTGACACAGAAACGCCTGGATTCTCAAGTATGAGGTCCGCGACGGAACCTCTTTCCGTGTTGCCTACCTGGTAGCACAGTGTAAGAAACCTCACACTATCGGCGAAGAATTGATAAAGCCAGCAGCACTAATGATGGCAGAATTAATGTGTGGGAAAGACGCAAAACAGAAAATGGAGTCAGTTCCTTTATCGAACAATACAGTTCGCAGGCGTATAGATCTGATATCTTCTGACATCCTTGACCAAGTTGTGAAGACTGTGAATGAAACTCGTTTCAGTTTGCAGTTAGATGAGACAACAGATGTTTCTTCTGAAGCGCAAGTTTTGGTATTCATTCGCTTTCAAAATAATGGTAATTTCATCGAAGAATTTTTATTCTGTCGTCCGCTCGTTACCTCAGCTACAGGAAAGGATATCTTTGACCTCGTAAATGACTTCTTTTCGCAGCACGGACTTCAGTGGAAAAATTGTGTGGCTGTCTCGACAGACGGAGCCCCGGCCATGATGGGACATAAGAAAGGCTTTCGGGCTTACGTCGAGGAACAGAATGCAAGTGTGATGTTTATGCATTGTCTGCTGCATAGAGAAAATTTGGCGGCAAAGGAACTGAGTCCTGAATTATCGTCAGTCTTTCATGAAGTTGTGCAAATTGTTAACTTCATTAAATCACGGCCAAAGAACGTAAGAATTTTCCGACAGTTGGCCCTTGAAGCGGAAGCAGATTTTGTTAATCTTTTGCTTCATTCCGAAATACGGTGGCTATCCAGAGGTAAAGTCTTGAAACGAGTGGTTGCCATGCGCGACGAAATTGGAGTTTTCTAGCGCGATGTTGGTCACAAACTTACTGAGCGTTTGAATGACGACAGATGGGTCGCAAAAGTCTGCTTTCTCAGTGACATATTCACTAGTTTAAATGCGTTAAATGTGTCTATGCAAGGCAAAAACAAAACGGTGGTGGATGTCGTGGAGAGCATAAACACTTTCAAGCAGTTACTCGAGCTTGATGTGAAAAAAATCCGAAGTAGAAAAATAGCTTCCTTTCCGGCTTTAGCGCTGTTCCTGGAAGAATCCCAAACTGTGCAACTTGACGATGTGAGCAATCTTTTCGTGGAGTACACGGAAGTTCTTCAGGCTCGGTTGAACAAATATATGCCTGATGATGTGAATTTCACGATGGAAATGAGTTGGGTGCGAAATCCGTTTCATGCCAAAGTTGAGAACATACCCGAGGAACTGCAACACGATTTCATCCTGCTTCAAAATGACCAAGTATCGAAAGATAAATTCGAAAGAGTGCCGCTATTAGAATTTTGGACCACGTCTACATATGGAAAACTTGCCGAGAGTGATTCAACAATTCTACTCCCTTTTCCAACAACATACCTTTGTGAAAGCGGGTTTTCATCCCTTCTTCACATGAAAACTAAGTGCAAAGACTGTGTTAGCCACTGTTGATTTCTCTCGTGCCTTCGACTCGGTCTGGCATTCAGCTCTCTACCACAAGCCTCTGGCCTCTGGCCTGCCTCCTTGCTTTGTTCGCTGGACCCAGTCTTTCTTATCGGACCATCAGGCGCAGGTGGCCTTTCGAAACTCCTCCAGTAACTCTCCGAGTTCGTCGGGGAGTCCCTCAAGGGTCAGTGCTCGGCCCAGTCCTCTTCAACCTCTTTATCAACGACGTTTCTTCCGTGCCCCCTCCCTCAGTCCGCTTTTCACTTTATGCGCCTATTTGGGCGTCCTCACATTCACCTCGCTACTGCCGCCGTCCAAGAAGCTCTGTCTGAGCTCGAGGCTTGGTCTTTTCAGTGGCAGCTTCCTCTAAATCCCGCTAAATGCAAAGTCTCCTAAATGTACTTTAGGAATCAAAAAGGATGTAGATTCTTATTCATTGTTATTTTATGCACTATTTTTCTCTCTAACTTAGCTTGTTTTTCGATTATTTTCATCTTCCGGTTTGATTATTCTTCCCCAATCGCCGCAGTTTCTCAAATTACGAGCTTCCTGCTCCATTTCTTCAGCCTTCCTTTTCATTGCAGTAGCTTCCTTTTGTTTTTCATCGACACTCGCCAAATCAAACTCCAATTTCTTCAATTTTCTTTCTGGTCAGTTCTCTCTCCGCCTCAGCTATTTTGCTTTTTTCTTAATTTTTCCTCTCTTTGTACGCACTCTGCATTTTGTGCCATTTGTTGCAATTCGTCAGAAAGGGGCCCTTCAAAACATGCCTTATTCCGCCAATTCAAATATGATTTCATAAACGTGAGTGCTCGCACTCATTGTTGATCCAGACTGGCTCGTTTTTCGTCACTATATCCGACAGCATACTGAAGAGTCTTTCGACATCTGAATTCCCGTGAGGAATGATCAAAAAATGGCGAACTAATCGTTTCAAGATAGGAACGTTCAGTTAGCTGATGACATTCTGCCAAAAACTAAGCACAGTCTCATCGGGTAACAGCTCGACCTAAAGCTTGATATTTTGCAATTCATATCTTAATACTGTTAGATCAGCATCCTGAAAGACATTTGAAAGCTTCTTTCCCACGTTGATAGTCAACGTTTCATAGTAAACTGAGGTAAGGTTTTCGAGTAAGGAAACCTCAGATTTCGCTGCAATTTATTCGTAAACGGCAAGTAGTGCACCAGTTGCTGTGTACAGGAGATGTAAAAGGCTCGTGCTTGTCCATAAAACATTCTTTGCTGTTCGATAAGATCAGTTACTAATTTGGAAATCCTTTCGCCAATAATGATTTCCCGATCCGGAAGAATAGCATCCGTATTGGAACTTTTCCATGGCTCTTTGGTGTCAATGTGATCTTCTTCCTTATACATCAAGAGCCATCTGATGAGAAGATTTGACATAGTTTGCCATAAGTCATGTATGAGGTAACCATCACGTTTGAATCTTTTGAAATTCCCTCAGAGGTTTGAAAGCAGTGGCAAAGAATTATAATATGCATTCAGTAAGAGGATCTGAAAGTGCATCCTGAATTCTTCCGATTCGATCCTTCGAAACGACGTTTGACTTCGCCACAGTTACAACAAAAATGATTCAATGCTTCCAGTTGTTCTAATAGTCGTTCGATCGCCTCCAAACACTGCAACCATCGTGTATTTATGAGGCGCAAGAATCTGTGCTGTTCCAACTTCATAAGATTGGCGCTGTGTTTATATCCCGAATCAAAGTTATGATACCGAAATCATAACGAGATTATTCTATCGTACAGCATATCGACAAAACCTAGAAAAAGATCATAATCAGCTTGTTTATGCTATAACTGAAACCATCAGTCTTGACGAACCAGCATAGAACCATCATAGAAAGAAAAACCATTGTGCATGAAATGTAGTTAGTGTGTCACTGTTAAAGCACATAAATCGAACATATGTTGATATCACTAAGTGGTAGTTGGCACGACTGGAGATAAGAGAGAAAATCCGATTTTTCACAAAATTCTCACAATGATCACAATGATTAATTCTGGATTATTTAAACGTACTCGTCCCAATATCACTCACATTTACGACCTGAAAGAAACTACAGATTAAGCGGAGTATACTCGGAATATATCGTAATATATTCGTATAATACAAATAGACATACATTTTCAATAAACATGTGTGAAACTGGTCTTGATTATTACGAAATGTTCTGCTGAACATAAAACAGACAGTAGTACTTAAAAAATTTACGCAGAAGAACATGAAAAATTTACGCAGGGCTGAATTGTTTTACGCCATTTACGCAGTGCGTAAATTTACGCAGCGGCCCGACCACTGGATGCATTGTATGTCCGAAAAGATGTGGAGAAAAATGTCATTACATTCTATAGATTTCCGGCACTGTTAGAAAAATGGATTAATCGCATGAGGATACCCTTGATCTGTTAACAGTCGGTACCCTTGAGGACGGATGAATACCCGAAACGTTGGGTTGTACATATCAGGGATGCGGAGTCCTATCATTTTGATAGGACTCCGGCTTTTGACAGGACTCCGACTCCGGGTGGCAAGCATATATAGCCTAGTTTTTTGAAAAAAATTGGTAACCTACATCAAAGATCATTATAGGCCTACCTGGACCTATCTTTAGTGATCATTTCTGCATCAATTACCAATCATTTTTGAAGACAGTTTATCAAATGTCGCTTTAAGTTGGATGCATGCGACTCGGCTCCTCCCGTCTTGTTGATGTGTGCTTCACACGGTTTTCTCCAGTCTCTACCAAGCAAGAAAATCCCCATCCTTCTCCAAAAAATATGAGTGCACTTTCGATTTTAATATGCGCTATGGAGGAGCCATAACACGCGATTTACGTGAGAGCAAGAGATAATGTTCTCAAACAAACTAGAATTTCATTTTTGTCTCTGACGTGACCTTTGGTGCATAGGTGTGATCGAGGCTAGGAGAAGAGCTAGGTCTTCTCTACTAAATCGCCGAGTGAAAAGACAATCCTTTTTTCACTTTCACCGTTCATTCCTTCAACTATTGCAAGCTTTGCATGCAGCAGTGTCATTGTACTTTTGTTTGAAGGAGAAAGTTGACATCAAGACAGTGACAGCTATGCAAGAGGATAAATAATTTGTTTGTATTATATTTCGGGTCTAGTTATAGGCCGGAGTCCTATCATTTGATAGGACTCCGACTCCGACTCCAGCAAAAATGATAGGACTCCGGGACTCCGACTCCACATCCCTGGTACATATGCTTTTAGCTTTAACTTTTTAACTTAACGCGAAAAATAAAAGGAGTGAAATACTTGGACCAATTTTAATCCAACGAAAGATGGATTAGTCGTATGCCTCTTAAAGTGATCAATCTACTTCCATCTCAGAGGTGTCCGACCAACAAAGAATGTTCGCCGAATTATCGAAAACGTAAACCTCAGAATAGAATGAATGAAAGAAAATGAGATTGTGAGCTCTTTGAAAGAACTTCACGAAAAACTGAAGACCTGTGACTGCGAACCACCTGACTTTTCCAAAATCTTATCCGGCAAGCGCCTAACTATATGTCAGACTATATTGATCTACCTTAAATTTTCATGCTCCATTCAAGTTTTATACAACTTATCTGTCAAAGCACATGTGCAAAATGTTTTACTCCCTCAGAACAAGTTATATTACAAGTGCAAGTGCAAACAAAGTAGCATCAGTCACATAAGCAGTGGATATTTTGACGTTTGTAAAAAGCATCATTGCGAAGAAAAAACCAAATACTGAATCGTTGATTGATAACGCTATTCATTTTCTTGAAAAGCATGAAGTAAAACAGAACAGCTGAAATTTTCATCATTTCCAAAAAATCAGAGACGCCTTGTCTTTTGGTGTTGGCATCAATTAGGAAAGCAAATAGCACGAGTTGATGCAATGAAAGCTTCATGTGAATGCCCTCACTCTCCCATCACTGTCCGTGTTCAACAGAGTTAGCAACATCATATCGCTAAGAACAACAGACGAAGCATTCCTGAAATATTTTACGAAGCATGCATGTCAATCATGCTTTCCACATTCATGAAAAGAATGCGTTTCACTTGAATTCGAACAAGGATGTTATCCAGCCCTGTCGTCGTAGTTAGCGAGAAACATTGTCCGATGTGACCTTTACTATCCATCTAAAAGAGGATTTCATACTTGTGATCTTTGTGTGGATGCAAGTAGTAAGCAAAACTCCACTTCTGGACCGCGCAAGATGGCGGCCATCGCTGCGTCCCCCCCCTCTGGCACGGCAGAGTGTCGTGGTCGGCCGCCGTGGTGCTTCGTGTCTGAGTCCCCCCCCTCTGGAACGACAGAGGTTGTGGTCTGTCGTGGTGTGCCGGCCGGGTGGGTCCACGTTCACAACATGTTCGCTGACGCCCCCCCCCCTCTGC
>CAJQUW010004717.1:0-236087 GCA_907163375.1 Prostheceraeus crozeri | reverse complement strand
TGTGCAGTGGATTGAATCAGCCATTTCAAACGAAGAGACGATTCCAATGCCGCAGAATATTAATTTCAGAGTTCGAAAGATCTGTGTCACGCGAAATGCTTCGAGGGGATGTACTGTGCGAACTCAGCTATGGAGAGGCGGGTTTACTGAAAATCCATAGCAATGCTGATTGCAGCTGAGAGTCTGATCTAATGTCGCTGAGCTGGAGAGGAGATGGAGAATGACGGCATCGATTTGATGAAGGAGCAGTAGGAGCAGTATTGTAGGCCTATATTCTGCATACAATCACCTAAAACATGTACCGTTTTTTGCCACATTAGTGAGAAATTGTATCCGGTGCCTATGGCAGCGTCGCCGCGAGACCAAAGTGTTCTGTCTCAGAAGATGTAATTGCCACAGCGCTTTGTATACTATTGCTTATCCCATCCCTTTCTCAGGCAGTGGCTATTGTTGCAAAACATTGTGACAAAACCTCTAGCGAGAGCTACATTGAAAACGTTTTAATATAGCACTTGAAATGAGCTCAATAAAGACAGAATATGTTTTAGACAGAAGGATGGAAAAAGTAGAAATTAAACACAAATTAATGCGAACTCAGGAAAGATCGATATTTAATTGTCTATTTAGATAGTGACTGCTGTTAGCACTTCATCAGTTTTAAATATACATCAAGTGTCACAACGACTTTGATTCTTGAGTTGTTGATTCTCTATGCATAATTCACACAGTACATATTCAAATAACTAAGTACATGAACACAACATCAATTTTGTTGTAGGAATTTTTCTCTCAAAAGTAGTTAAAGCATAGGATGATCTCAAAACACTGCTAGATATTTTGCATTTTTTTAAATGACGCATTTAATAATTAGGAACTGAATTGAATTAGCACATCAACGAACGCGATTTTTTCGGATGAGATGGCCAAAAATTTAATTAATTAAGTTATTTTAGCAGAAATTCCGCCAATTCTATTTAGTCAGATAATTGGATGTGAATCGTGTGAATTATGCCTAGAAAATCAACAACTAAGGAATCAAGATCGCTGTGACAGTGTATATTTTGATATTTATTAATTGTTAACAATAGCCGATGGGTCTTGTTGTTATCACTTGGTGGTCATAACAGCCACTTGACACTATCGTCTATTTAGTTTTATTTTTTTCCCATAACTTCATTCTCGTCAAAAAGCAATTCATGCATAAGTTGGTAGTTGAAAGTAATAAAAATAGGCAAATAGATAATGATATGTTGTAGGTACAGTTCTGTTTAATTAGTCTTATCTATAAAATTTCGGTTTTAGCTAGATGGGAATGTGATAACAAAATATTGGCCACTATGCATTTTTTCAAATTCGAAATATAAATCTAACTGAAGCAAGTCTTCAAATTTTTTACAATATGCCACATCTATGCGCAACGTACATTCGCCGTGTTGCATGTATTCACTTAGTTTTTTAATAAACGTAATGCCGTGGTGATGTAGTAAGGCTGTATTTGGATGGTGAGTTAAATAAACTGAGAAATAGCAATGTGGTTTTGCTGTACGTATCTATTGCTCTTCGTTTAACACAAATTAATAACACAGCTTGGCAATATTTTGCGTGGTTGTATTAATAAGTTGTTATAATAAATTAAGTACCCTGCTACGTATTTGTTATTTATGCTCAAAATTGGCGAATACCAATGGCTGCAGCTGTCGCATTGCTGCTAATACGGATAAATACCGTATATTTAATGCGAAACCTTAACTATAACTGTCGTTTTAAAAAGAAGTAAACATCGAATGAAACCCATCTTATACATCCGTGTCGTTGATAATGAATTGTATTATTTTTTGAAGTAGTAACTCAAAAAATAATACTGAAAAATTCATCGTCTATCCTGTTTCATGCGAGAGCAAATGAGTCGTCCTGAACTTTCACTCAACATTGCACTTCCTGTTGCAAGCTCGCATAAACCTGCAAATCTGCCGAATAGTATTTGCTTTTCAAAATACGTGGATTTTCCGATGTAGAATTGTGACTTTTTGTTTATTCACACCGACGTATATAGTAATTGCTGCGTTGATTTATTCGAAAGAATCGTAATATACTTTGTATAGAAAGCTTCTGCAGGTCATCTCCCTATCATATCAGTGTTGTTTTCGAGAAACAAATAACGGCTTGGAAGTGCAATACAGTACAAATTTGCAATTAGCAAGTTATGAAATATTCGACGTGCATTCATTCAATATACTTTAAGCATGCTACTGCAAATCGCGTAAGTAGTGCGCTTGCAATAGTTAATAAATCTCTTTTTCAAAAACACCCAGTAAATAGAAATAGTAAATTATGATTGTCATCCTGATTTGAAAAAATGAATCAGAACTGAATAGTCCTGCATTTCATCAAATATCAGGGATCAGCACTGCCAGTTCACATCTCTCAACATCGACACAACTCCTTAATTAAGTGATCCATGGTCGGGCCAAATTGAGATTTTAATGAAACAAGTTATGAATTCTATCATTATGAAAGACAGTGAAACGTCTACTGAAAAAAGCTTTCATCTATGAAGTTTCTATCATGTGTCTATCCGTCAATAATGTTTTTTAATACTCACTCCAGCTTGAATAAATTGATGAGGTTCGTTTTTGGCTATATTTTTTTGCGGTGGTATACGTGTATTGGTCACTATCAGAATAGGCACTTAAGAAAACGTTTTGTCATTGACAGGATTAATTCTTTTTCAATCTGACAGTAGTTTGTTTGAGGTGGCTCTACTTAAACGTCAAATTTTACAAACCATAAGTATTAACCGACCCGTAAATTGAATGCATGAATCAATGAGCGTTCACCTATTAATTCGTATCCTGATTATACCTCATTGTTGTGCCCTGTGTAGAATACTTTTTGACAAGAAACGATCGGGCATGCGGTAAGTACACTCTCATATCTGATCTGGAGTTCATAAAATGTAATGAAGAATACTTACCCAACTCCCGCCACTGTGGGCCCCTCTCTCCACTTCCGATCATTACTGTGTGTTTTTGTCCTAATCTGTTTCTCCTGAGAAATTTCATCGTACTATCAAAGAGGTTTTCGGTTGCAGAATGGCTAATATCCAACATTTTTTGTCTGATTTAGCATCTGCAAATTTTGAATGTACAATGATACAGATGTGAATGAGACGCGATCTTCTTATGAGTTATATTGTGATGCAGTGTTTGTTATCCCGAAGTAAGAAATAGTAATATCAAGAAAGGAAAAACCTTGGCTCGCTCCGTTGCTTAAAAAGCTCATCAATGATCGCTGGTCCGTTTACCGGCTACGTAATTGGCCAGTCTACAATCATTTACGACGAAAATCAGTTTGAAATTTTGAAAGCCAAGGTGAGGGGAGCAGCAATGTTATCTCTGAAAAGAAAGACGCCTGGAGTATTGTCAGGGAGTTACAGGGAAGCGTCAGTCCTCCGATTGATGGCTACCAATTTCTTCTTGAAGTAATTAATATCTTCTGAAAATCATTCAATCATGCTCCCGATGAAGACCTGTTAGACATTGAGGACGAATTCAAGAATGTAGATGTCAATCTTCTAGATGTCTATCGTCTTCTAAAACGCAGCGATCAGCTGGATTCAATGGTATATTATCTGCTCCTCTTCTGTTTGAAAAAGTTTTCATAATCTGTTCGCGTCTGTGTATCTAGCCTCTGTGTGATCTAGCATGAAGATCTGCGATTTATGGAAAAATACGTCTTTGTGGTCAACCCGAGGAAGATAAATCCCACTGTTGAGGACCACAGACCAATTTCATTGCTGACAATTGTCGCTAAGGATTTAAGCGCTTGATCCATTGTTCAATGAAGGAAGTCTTCCTAGAATTATTTGGCAATATATTCTATAATACGTTGTTTTGTATCTAAAACATAAAACTTTTCATTTAATTCATGTACTTCATAATACGTGAACGCTATTTTGCTTTTTATAACATGAAAATTCTTTCACTAGAAAATCACGTATTTCATACTACGTTGTTTTGCCTTTTAAAGTTTCAAAATTCTAATCACGTTTTCCGAAGTACGTTGATTTGTTATTTAAAAACATAAACTTCCGTCAAACGCAAAATCTGTTTCACACAAATTGTTTTAGTGTTATAACATTCACGAAGATAATCGCTACTCATAATGTTAGCAAAACAGTTCGGTAAAACAGCGTAGTTCGGAATACGTTGTTCTGTATTTTAACGGTCGAAATAGCAGTTAATCATATATATCTTGCCATGTATCCGTGATAACAAAAAGGATGAAATCCTAAATGAATTTCTTAATCAGAACCTTGTGATTTTTTTGGGAATGCGATTGTAAAAAGTTCACCGAAGAAAGTCCATCTGATTCTCCGCACTTTTTGAAGTGAGTAGCCGTCGACATACTGATCGTGTATACACTATTGGTGCATTCATATATATCACACAAAAATGGGAGGTTCAAGCCGTTTGCAGAGGTCAGAAGATAAAAGATTCAAAAAGATGCAATATAATCCAATGCTGCACTCTTTGGTTTTTTGAGTCCTAGTCATGTAAAAAATTTGAATGAGAACGAAATCCTCTCACACAATTGTTGTCTGAGATCTGCCCTTTCTATTGATGTTAGCGTAGTTGGAATGGGATCGCTTCTTTACTGGTCAGTTGGGTGCATCTTATCCGGAGGGGAAAAGGGATCTACAGTGCTTCTGATAAGTCAGAAAATACTTCAAATAAATGCTCTATGAGAAGCATTGTTCGTCAATTGAGAAATCCATGGTGACCAAATAAATGCATTAGTGAAGTGAATTGATTAAATTTCATCTTTCACTCAGTCGCGAATTTCATTACGTTTTGCATCAAACTTAAGAAATAAACGTTTTTTAACAGAGAAAAGTTTTCAAAAATACAATTAGTCAGTAGAAAACTATGGTAAAATCCCAAGTATCAATTTATTATCAATCACACAGGCCAACAAGTTTTTTCAAAGGAAATTTGCAAATGATTTTGAGTTATATAATGTAACAAATGTTGCAAAACGTCACCACCACATTCCTTTGCAATGTCACAATGATAAATCAAATCATACACTACAGTTGTAATTTCATCCTATCTTCAATTGCTTCTTCAATTACTCCTGTAATCAAAACATCATAAAGTGGAAGATTTTGATTTCCCTGTTGTTCTGTTGACATTTCCAGACAGTGCAATACCTTATAACATGGGAATTAATGTATTTGCCGGCCAGGTTTTACGTTATTATCGCATCTGCTCGCATCTTGAAGATCTAATTAAACGAATTAATATGACACTTTTTGTGATGAGCAGCAGAGGATATTGTAAGTCTAAAATGAAGGCATGTACTGAGAAAATGCTAACCGGTCATAACAATTTTCTAATCAAGTTTGATATTTCTCAGCCAGGCAGCTGACATCGCAGTGCGCATTTTAAACAATAAAATTAACACTGTTTGTTTGTTTTCTTAGCATTTTTTTATTGGTTATACCATTTCAGTATTTCACACATATATTTTAGTTTGTTGTGGTTGTATCCGTCTTTTGCGGTTGTTTTGTTTTTGTTTTTACTATTACTATCAGTATTACTTATTATTACACATATCATTACTGTATTGATTTTAGAATGCCAGCCGCATATAAGTTTATGCGGGGCCCCGCCCGCCTGGGCTTGAGCGTTCAGGTAGAGGGGCCGAAACGCGACCAGGCGGGTACCTGCTGACGACTGGCTATTGTTTTATTTGTTTTAACGTTGTTTTTTTCTCGCTGACTGCCCTAGTGTGATGAATGGACTGTGTCGGTTACTGGTCTCCATTGGGTTGACATGGTGATTACTAAGTGTCTATTTATATATAAGTTCCTAATCAATCGAGCCTGAAACTTTGACCAAGGAGATCACTAGTTAAGCGGCCTTGTACGATTTCGTACACTTAAGGGTGAAGTCCAGCCCGTATAGCGCTATGTTATGGACCCCGGGGAAGGTCCGCCCGGCACGCAATCAGATCCGTCAAGTCTTTGTGCTTAAAGACCTTCATGCATTCATGCATTTGTCGAGGATCACAAGTCAAAGGACCATTAGGGGTAAGGTCCAGTCCCGCTTTAGAAGCTCTGATTGAAAAATGGACTGGTGGGAACGTCCTCCACACCGATCTCGTCAAGTTTGGCTCTAAAATGTAGTCCTAGGATAGTCAAAAGTTTGACGCGCCTTGAACGTTTAATGTCTGCCGGTGGGAACGCACCACCTGTCCTCTTAAGGGCAAACCTTAAGTCTTATTAAATATAAGTTTATTAAAATTATGAAACATTTAGACGTCGTTATGGGAATGACCCAGCTTCGATTCAAGTGCGATGAGTGAAGTGAACCTTTAAGAGCTTATTGTCTTTGGGATCCCTGTATATGGTGTTATGCTCAATAACCGAGTCAATCAAAGGGAGAGCTTCTGCGGCTCTCCACAACATTGTTTTAGATTGATCACAACTAACCTTGAAGTCAACGAAGTCTAAGCGCTTGATTTAGACTTCGACTGCAATGACCTGTGTTGACTGGAATTCGTTAGGATGAAATCAAAGGAATCGTTTTCACTAAAAGACGTGTCCAAACTTGAATCATTCAATCAGAGAAACAGAGCTGTGGTTGCGTAAAACTGAAGAAGGAAAGCAACAAATAGGCTAGTACACTCCATGGGCTAGGGGATCAATAATGCAGTAGGACTATATTTTCGCAATAAAGCTCCTAATTTCAACCTTTCTGCATTAGCATAATCAATGTAGTCAAATTTATGTGTTTGATGAAATACAGGGTGAGTCATAATGTGCGCAAAACTTCAAGGACTTGTAGCTCTGACCAAAATAATTATTCGACTTGAGTTTCTCTTCCATATTGTTTAGCATGTCATGGGGTTTTGCTGTGTGCAATATTATTTTTCTCTTTCAATTGTTTGACAGTATTCTAGCTAATTTTGAATTCACTAGAATTTACCTAAATTTCACAATTTAAATCGTTCAAAATTCAAATTAAAAACAAATTTTCCAAAGGACTTCTTATAATTAAGCTTATTACTGATGATAGACAATTTACAGCAAGTGTTCAAACAATCCTCCATTAGCCTCGACAACACATTGTGCTCTGACGAGCAAATGGTTAATGGCCCGTTGGAGCTCATCTGTTTCAAGATTTTGAACTTCTTCAAAGATTTTCTCCTTTAACTCATTAATGTTTCTCGGAACAAATTGGTGATACACGCGAGCCTTCAAAGTTCCCCACAAATAGTAGTCTAATGGGGACAAATCGGGAGACCGCGGTGGCCAAGGATGACCGTAACCACGACCAATCACTCGGTTTTCGGGGAATTTCGTTGATAGAAAGTCTCGTGCCTTCTTCGAGAAATGAGGAGGAGCTCCATCATGTTGGAATACGACAGACTTCATCTTCCGCCTCTTTTGCAGTTCAGGTATGAGGTGATCACGGAGCATGCTAGTGTAGTTTTCTTGATCCACAGTCGATTCGAAGAAGTGGGGCTGCAATTTGAAGTTTGAAGAAATTGCCATCCAAACGCAAAGCTTTGGTGAGTGGAGATTCTTCGGCAAATTGCATCTTGGATTTTCGTATGCCCATATCACACAGTTGTGTCGGTTTACGAGCCCATCTAAACTAAAGTAAGCTTCATCAGACCAAAGAATGTTTGGCAGGATTTCCTCATTCTCCAATATCCACTTCGCGAAGTCAAGATGCTTCAGCTTGTCTTCTTCACTTATCGCCTGTGTTCGGGATATTCGGAATGGATGCATCCCGATTTGATGTAGGACTCGAACGACACTGCGTTGAGGGATAGCGGTTTCACGCGCGACTTGTCGAGAGCTAGTATGACCAAGTGGATTTGCAGCTTTAAGATTGGTGATCGACTTCTCGATAGCAGAGGAACGTTCATTGACAATGGACGGTCTACCAGGAGACTGGATGTCATGGAGAGTCTTTGTTGCCTCAAACTTCTGCATCAGTCGACTGATAGTTGAAGGTGGAAATGGATCATTGTGCAAGGACATCATTCTCTTATATGCACGTAGAGTAGCAGTTGGAGATTCGTTATTGGAATAGAACAATTTCACAATAGTCAACCTTGTTTCTAAGTCCATCGTTAACGAAAAAAAGACAATTTAGCTTTTGGCGCTGAAATTTCGCATATCTTAGTTAAATCAAGCATTTCCTAATTGTAGGACAAATTCAAAATCTTCAAAAAACATAGATTGCTTGTTTGTGTCCAGATTGTTGGTTGAACGAAATAAAATGGATTGTGGAATCATTTTGATGTCATTGCGAATCACTAAACAGATGCAGAATCATGCCCAAAACTATGGTAATATTTCACCAACTGAGAAAATATGACATGATTCAATTTTCAAATTTTTATACTTAAAATTCATAGAAGTCTGTAGGATGTGACATCATACAAAACCCCAAGTCTCAACGAACAAAATGGCATTAAAATTAATGTCGAGTACCCCGTTCAGTAATCACAGGACATCACCAAAGTTTTGCGCACATTATGACTCACCCTGTATAATCAAAATGCATTTATTCAAGCACTCCAGAAGCTTCAGTTGACAAATAACACTTCTCATGACTAATTTGAAGTATTTCCAGAGTTGTGGGAATCACTGTATTTGTTGAAATTTCTATGAAATGTTGTACATTCATTATACATGTGATTGCTTAACGAGTCAAAGAAGAGGAATTCTGAATGAGAGAGATCCTTCAGATGAAAGAGCATGACCTGTAGATGTTTCTGTACGTCATATTGAAGAAATGTCTCTTCAGCTTAAATCTACAGACAATAATTCAATATAGTCTTGTTTATAACCAAGATGTCACAATATTCTCCATTCGATATGGACATGTAGGTGGAGTTTTTCTATCCACGCTATTTGTGAAAGACAAACAACCTGATGCGGAAAACGCGCAGGTTTGTAGTAGTCAAGAGGTATGCAATGCTAAGTGAAGGCTTCTGGTACGGCATCATTCCTTGCACAACTTCGTGCTAGATCCCGGACTATAGCCTTACTACCCTTAGTATTTCCATAGATATTTATCACAACAGTATTTAAAAAAATTGATGAAGGTGGTGTGCAGTCAACGGCAATTTTACCAATTCCAGTGCTGCTACAAGACTTTGGTGCACCCGCAAGTGCGTTCATTCCGAGCGTGAGCGCATGTGCTGAATGAAATGTACGTACACATCGCTTTCTATTATTTGGTGTTTGTATAGATTGATTTTCGTGAAATCTGCATGCGGGGATCTCGGCTGTGAACTCAATGTCATCGCCATTCATCAATGTTTCGGCGCCAGCAGCAGCAAGCTCTGTCTCGTTCTGCTTCCGATTCTGATAGTCTGGTGTACTCGGTCGGCTGCAGGAGTTGCGCTCGGAATATTCAAATGTCTCGATGGTAAATGCAAGCGATGGGGTATCTCTCTCCTTCATTTGCTCTCGTGGCGTATTGCCAACGGTTTACATCCGAAGCCGTTGAACTGTTTTTGTTCGCATTCACCAAGTAAAAGCGAAACCACTGTAAATTAGAGTAAAGAAGGGGGCGCCTACACGCCTTATTTGCAAACACGTTGGATGGGGAAAATGGGGGTGATGTAGGAGTGGAAGGAGTCGTAGTTGGGATGCAATGGGGCTGGGCGACCATTACCGACGATGGTGAATCATTAAGAGAACTATACAGTCACTGTGTGGCAGGGCCAATGAATGAAAGACTTCTCCGTTGCGCTCGAATGCAAGTGAACAAAGAATGCAGATGAACCTCCAATGCTGAATGCCCATGTAGTGGAGGTCGATTTTGAAGATGAGCAGCAAAGGCGGCGCGAGTCTGAGTCGTCGAAAAGTCGCGCGGGTTCACACCGCGAAAGTTGCGCTTGCACTTTCCATCACAAAGCCGTTCGACTATGCGCTGCAATTGAGTGTGTGTCAGCCACCTCATGATTATTAGCATGCACACTCGATACTGATGTTACGCGTTTTGGTCACTTCTAGGTGGGAGTCGGAGACAGCATTCAAAAGCACACGATGTCAGTGGGCAATGAGAGATCAGGAGAGAAAAGGAGATCAAGTTTTGTCAATCGGATGCCAATGTCCAGCGTCAAAAATAGTGCATCAGATGCTGTAGCATATGTCTACGTCATAGTACGAGGGGAACCCGATGTCAGACAACAGGGGCAGAGAACACGATTTCCATCTCTTTCCTTGGATTGACGGTTGCGAATGACTTGTCATGGAAACCGCATATCCAGTCCATTAGCAAGCAGTCAGCTCAACGCATTGGTGGCCTCTATCGTGTCAGCTATCTACCACATACAGCTATCTCTGCAAGTCGACCATTCGTCCTCTGATGGAGTATTGTTGAATGGGTTGAGAAACGTGTCAAGAATCTTATGGGTGAAACACTTGTTCACAAGTTACAGTCACTCTCCGTCAGACGGGATGTTCCTTCACTCAGTCTCTTCTACAGATAATATTTCGTTAGAAGCAGCTCTGCAGTTATAGAGTGCATGCCCAAACCCAAGATCTTCTATAGAGGCACAAGCAGAGTTAATGCTCTCACGCGCGGATAGGTTTCTGATGGGAGCAACTTAATCAGATTAGAAGATCTATTTTGCTTTTATTTATTGAAAATAGTATAATTCAAATTGTTCTTTTTAATCAAGTAGCCCTCAGCTTCGTTCTTGTCTTGCGGCTGTGCTAAGGATGAAAATTCTGTAAAAAACCTCTGGTCACAGAATTATAAAAGTAGTTTAAGGAAGTACCAGAAAAGAAAAAAGTTTAAAGAGATACTTTTTTGACCAGAGCAATAGGAGTATCATGACTAGTCTATATACAAGAACTAACGTGGAAATTCGATGAAGCAGCCTGTGAATTTGAAGCTGGAAATCTGGCCGCCACCATATGTGAGATTGGATTTGCTTTGGAGAGTAGACCTTCATTTCTACCACAGGGTGCAGCATTGATCATATGTCCGATATATTAAAGCTATCCGAAAGCGCGAATGAAATGACAGCTAGATGGAAAGTTAACCAAAAACTACATATTCGATCCTTAGTTAAACGATAAGTTACTTAAATCTTCGTTCTCTGTTTTGTCCGCAACAATGTCGATTTTACAATTGCTGAAATGAATATAGAACCAGTCATTGATTTGCGTTCCCTGTCTCTATTTCGGATGTTTTGCGAGAAATCGAGGTCCGGTTAGTTACTTGCTTTAGGTTGGACTGATGCTCAGGTTCCGCAGTTTTCTGTAAATTTCAATTGTTTTGATAGTCTGAACACGTTCTTTACTTTCCGTCAACTGATCACAAAATATTGATACAAATTATGCACTATTAGCCGGCCTGAATTATTAGAGTGATTGAATTGGCAGTGACAGGGCTGGACTAGTCCCATGTGCCGAACATTTTGTCCAGTTACATGGTTAGAACAAGTTTTGTTGACACTGAAAGGAACATTGACATCTTCAGCTAAAAATGTAGATGATGAAACTGCTGAATAATCTGTCTTTCCTGCGTCATTCAAGACATCAATTTATCTTTCAGATTCAAAAGAATGCGGAACTCCTCGTGTGCTGACAGGACGTAGAGGCTTCATCCTCAGTCACCAAGGTTTTGGGAGAACAAAATATCCGAAAAAGACGAATTGTCAATGGTTAATTCAAGGAGAGAAGTCAAAGATTGTTCATCTTCACTTCGTCCACTTTGCGATGGAGGATATGGATGGCGGTAAATGCTACGACAGTCTTACCGTCTACGATGGTGGAAATAAGAACAGCAGGAAGTTGAAAACATTGTGCGGTAACAAAGAGAAACCATCAGATATCTATTCCAGTGGACAGCAGCTGTTGTTGAAGTTCAAAAGTGATGATTCGACGCAGAAGTCAGGATTTAACATTTCTTTCAATCTGGTGGATGAAGCAAGTAAGTCTTGAATTTCAGAGGCCGTCAATTCTCAGTACATGACAAGTCTTTCAAATGACTGAAGTAATGGGAAGAAGACCGTTCCAGGACACCGAAAAATTCAGAAAAATTGGTATTTTTAAAAACGACTAAATTCATGAATTTTGACCATTTTTCAGGTTTTTAAGACCTAAATTCATAAATTTAGTCCATTTAAAAAGTACCATTTTTTGAAAAATTTGTATTTTTAAAAACGCCTAAATTTAAGAATTTTGGTCATTTTTTGAGGTTATGAAGACCTAAATTCATAAATTTAGGCGTTTTTAAAAATACCCAATTTTTCCAATTTTTCAAAATCTCAAATTTGTGATTATAATTATTTTACCTTGAAAATCATGTCCGTTCCAGGACACCGAAAAATCATAAAACTTAAGAATCTCAAATATGTGATTATGATTATTTTCTCCTCAAAATCATGACTGTTCCAGGACACAACATCAAAAAAATTGGTATTTTTAAAAACGTCTAAATTCATGAATTTTATCCATTTTTCAGGTTTTTAAAATATGAGATATCTAAAATTATGTGTCTAAAAATATTTCTTTAAAAATGGAAGAAACAAAAGTGGAAGAAACCGCAAGAATATATCCTTCGTTATCTCAATGAAAAATAACTGAATTGAATAAAGAAAAACACAAGGATAGAATAAGGTATATGAAAAGAAATAATGTTATGAACAAGCGATGAAGGATGTTCACTAGTACTAACTAATAACATTAACACTGTCACTTAATGTTGTTGCGCTGGTTGCTGTTGCGCTGCTTGCCGTTGTGCTGCTTGTTCTTCATCAATTTGATTTATAACTTGTTCATAAGTTGGCGGCCCTGTTGTATCGACGTTGTTCGATGATGTTGTTGATTGTTCAATAATTTGATCGTCCCGTTCTTGTGATAAGGTTCTATTTAAAGAAAATATTACTTTCTACCGTTGTTCAATTAAGTTTAATATTTTCTTATCAATTGTATAATTTATGTGCGAGTCTCCGATCCATTCAAAAATTCTTCCTATATCCAAGTGCAAGAATATTTTACTTCGTGCTTGCAGATGTATGATTTCCCTTGTTAACTTCTGAATTCTTCTTCGCTTTGTCTCCAATCGAACAGATCTTTCAGTAGATCCACCATTGTGACGATAAAATTTAAACTAAGATTGTAATGTGTCACGTTCTATGAATTGTGTGTGTTTAAATAGTAAGTGAAAATTATTAATGGTGATCTAAGCAAAGCGGCACTGTAGGTGAATGAAGTTTCCTTGACAACATTATGTGACGGGTATGATTAAATGTGCTTGAATGCCAATGGGGAAATTGCAGTATCACAACTCTAACCACATCCAATTCCACTTACAAAACCAATTCCAGACCTTTTCTGGTTTTGGCTTGACAGTCGGTCTTGACTGTCGATACTGCGATATTGTATTGAATGATTGCTATAACAACAGAATATTCCCTCAAAGCAGAGAATGAATTAATAGATTGCTTTTATGTTATTAACGCTATGTTATGAATGTACAACTCGTATTATCGCCTAAAACAATCATGAGGGTTGAGAAATGTGGTAACAGATGTTGCTATTGTCTTAATACAGATAAAACAATCAATGTCCTCTGAATGAGAGTTCATAAAAATAAAATGGAACATTGTTAAACAAGACATTTTATTCCATTTAAAATGAGCAACATAAATGAGTTCTTAAAACAGTACGGTAAACAAACCACGACAAATTTCGATTTAAATAAGATCGCAAATCAATTGGGAATAAAGATTTTTCACATATTGATGATAGACGAATTACATTTGCTAAAAGATAAGCCATCTATAAATTTCGTAACAAATCTCCATACGTCAGATCAAAAAGGAGTACATTGGTCAGCAGGTATCTTTAATAAAAACGGTTTTGATTAATATTTTGACTCATATGGATTGCCTCCAACAAATGAAGTCAAAGAATTACTTGGAAATGGAACATACAATACTTTTCAAATTCAAACACCAGGAACTACTTATCGTGGTCAATTATGTCTTTATGTTTTGAACAAATTACAAAAAGGAGTACCATTTCTTGATATTATGTTAGAATTGAATAAGGGAATTTAATTCCCGAAAAACGTTAGTTCCAATGGCTAAAGCTCACTTATTTGTAATTCGTTTTGATAAAATCTGCCAGTGATTTTATCATCATCTAAATCTTTGATTTCGTAAGTAATCGGATAAGTTTGGTTTATTTTACAAACTTCAAATATCTCTTTAGTCCAATAGCCAACAAAGCCTTTTTCAAATTTATTCTTATACTTAAATATCCTTACTCTATCTCCAATTTTAAATTTCGGCTTACGTTTCTGTAAATTCGGATTACTCTCATTCGAATAACTATTTTCGAATATTTTCTTTCGTATCAAATCAGGATCGTCAGAAGCATTCTTTGGATTTTCTTCAATACCTGAATGAACTTTACTATTGTACTGATCTACAATTCCTGGTAGTATCTTCAACCATTTCTGATTACCTTGTTCTGTAAATTTCTTGAAGATCTTACATTTTAATGATCTATTAAATCCCTCTATTACTACAGCCTTTCCAGCATTTTCTGTGGAATAAACTAAATCGAATAGTGGCTTGACATTTCTGTTATAAAACTCAGATCCTTTATCAACGAATAGCTTCTTTGGTGTTCTATTACTTTCTTTAAAGATTTCTTCAAACGCATATTTAACTGACAGACCACTTTTGTTTTTTTAAAGGCTTTGCCCAAGCGTATCGTGTATATAAATCTATAGCGGTCAATGCGTATTTGTAGTCTCTTTCATTCGGCATATTGATTAGATCAGCACTCCAAACATCATCTTTATTAAATACTTTTACTTTCAATAGATATTTCGGCTTTCTGTATTCCTTGTGAATTTCAGACGCGTAGCGGCTTGGATCATTCGACATTTCAGACGCGTAGGTTTCAGAGTTATGATTTTTTTGTAAACCCTGACCGAATAATGTTTTAGCTTGTAAAGCTTTCTTAACAAACATTCTTTCAATTTTTTCTCTAAATGTTGTATTTTGAATACTATCTAATTCTTCAATCAGTTTCTTATCTGCTTCATGTCGAGAACTTAGATCATGATTTCGATAAGCTAAATCGTGTCTATAGGCTGCTGCATCTACTCTATTTATTGGTTCTTCACCTGGTTTTGGATTATTATTCTCATCTAGTCTTATGTCTAATCGAGTTCCTGGACCGGTATATGAATGACCTGGAAGATGTTTTTTTTTTGAATATTTACTCCAAATAAATCCAGGAAAGTTTTCAAATATTTTTTGTATGTCACCTCCGGAATGCAATAAAGTTGAATCACCTCCGCTGTGCTGACAATTTGAGGTTTTATGTACTTTTAAGAGATAATTCAATAAATCTAAATTAGAAATTTATAACTTAATGAAATTTTCGGAATTTGTGAAATCCACTTTTAAAGATAAAATAAAATAAATGTTTTACCTAATAGAACCTTGTTCAGAGGCTTTAGCCGATCGGACCAAAGGTCCTGAGGTTATTACCGAATCATACTAGGACTTAGATATATTCCAGAACAATCTTTAGTTTCTTTAATTTCTATTAAATCATCAACATTATGTAGAATGTTTTTAAGAACTCGTTTTCCTTCATCAACTAAATTTAATTTACTAATAAAATTATCTACTATTCCCTCACCCCTAGCAACTTTCTCTAACTCTATATTATGACGTTTTTGTTCTTCTAATGCTGCTTTCTCTGATTTATTTTTATTTACTGCTTGGACAATATCAGCTGTCCTACCTGCAACACTTCCTGCAGCTGCTATACCTCCGATTATTAGTTGAATTAATGGGAGAATTCCACCATTCTTTTCTTCTTGCAATTGAATATTCTCTATCATTGGTTTACTTATGTAATATTTGTTTTTGTTAATCGTAATAGTTTTAGGTGTATTTTTGTCAACAATGTTAAGTAATTTTAATTCAACAGTTTTATTATTATTACTTTTCGCTTGCGACATTTTTAATAAACAAATTTTAAGTTACGAAAAATTTCAATCTATTCTAGTTATGAAAAAATTTTAAGTTAAGAATTTTTAATCTATTATAGTTATAAAAAAATTTAAGTTATCAAAAATTTATGTTACTAAAAAATTTTAATTAACCAATCCTAGCCATCTTTCCATTAAGAACTTCAATAGAATATTTTACATCTTCTAGCAATAAACCATAAGCCATCAATGAAGTTGTGGAATCTTTCTTTTCAATATTAATTGTTGCATCACAACCAGTCTTGATAATATCTTCAGATTGTGCACTTAAATCGAAACAGAAAACAAACAGGGTATAAATGTCTCCAATCTCCAGGAGGTAATTGTGGTTCAACTCCAAATTCTATACAAAGATTTCTATAAGCATCATATCCTTCCATAAATTGATTATTGGTATCATCGAATCTTAATGGATCAATTGGATATCGGGTTTGATTTAATGAAATTTGTAAACTTCGAATTATATTATTATGAAAAAGATTGTTGTTCTTATCACAACTTGGAGAATTATTTCTTTGAAATGTTAGTAATAAATATCTTGGAGTATTCGAAGTTCTAGTAAAATGCCAGTTAAATCTTTGTTCGGAAAAAGTTACTGAACTAGCAGTACGCTTTAGAAAATTTACTGGAATTGGTTTGTTAGTGTTTAATTTATTTGCAATAGCTAATTCGACCTGTAAACTAGGAGTAATATGCTTTATCCACCATTCAAGTCTATCAATTTTAAAATATGCTTTTTTTCCAGTCTTACCAAAAAAGATTAATTCATTATTTGCCGTACGATGAATTATTAATTTGAATTTTAATTGACATGATATTTTGTCATAATCTAAATATCCGAATAATGGAGACAATGACCAATGAACTGTCTGTTTACTTTTCTTGTTAAACTCACGTCTTTCTTTATATGCACTATTGTTTGTTTTATTTAAATGATTTGCAATATTTTCTACATCTTTCGCAATTCCTGCTGCATCTGTTCCAGCGTGAGTTAAATCATCAACAATTATACCATCATTAGTATCAGGAAACCAACCTTCGATTTCATGCTTTTTGTTATTTTCACCAATTTTCACAAATCTAAGCATTGTATCAATTACACCTGGAGAATCACTTATTGTTTCTATATTTTGAGTTGCAACATCTAAACGCATTTGTGTAAATAATCTTGGAAAGAAATTATTCTCTAATGCAATATTATCGGTATCTGGTAATGGTGTTGTAAAATCGGCATCACTATATAAAGAATATTCACAGTGTAAAAAGGAACCAGGTAGATATATATAACTTTGTTGATTATCAACTTTAAAGATTAAATCACCTCCAGTATTTAATCTACTGGAAGATCCGGGATTCATAGCAATTCTAATATAGTCATTCTTTTTTTTATTATAACTGACGAACGGAGGATCGTCTAATCTAAATTTATTTTCGATAAGAGAAGACATTTATAAAAAAATAATTTGACTTTTTTGTTTTTTCTCACACATAGAAAAAATTTCTCACACACAGAAAAAAATTTCTCACACCCAAAAACATTTTTACTAAAATATAATTTTAGAATTTTGCTAGACCATTACCTCTCATTTCTTCAATTGAACGAACCGTAGGTTCTATGGCTACGCCTGATTTCTTCTCATGTTTACTATCAGACCCTGCTGCTATGTTAGCAATTTTGTTTTTTGTTTCCTCTGAAAGTTTTTTTAATTTTTTTAGTTCTTCAGAATCATTCTTAAGTTTACGAATAGTTTCTAGTTGTTTTAATTCGTTTTGAGACTTAACAGCATTTGATATTGCACTAGCTGTACTACCTATAGCAGCTGCTCCTTTTGCGGCAGATGTAATTAGATCTTTATTATTTTTGATAACATTAGCGATACTTCCTATGCCAGAAAAGATGCCAGCTCCTTCTTTTTGAATAGTTTCTACATTGTTATAATGGTAAACAGATTTCATAGATGGTTCATGTGCTATTTTTTGATTTGAAGCAAAATGTTTAAGATTGTGTTTATAAATTTTAGGCATTTTTTAGGATTAAATTTGACTTTTGGAAAAAATATTTACGTTAAGATTTACGTTTAGGATTAAGATTTACGTGTTTGAATGGACAACAACTTCGTGATAACTTTATTAATTTTCTGTTGCACTTTATCTATTGCGTCAAGCAGCGTGTGATGTATTTTAATTTCTTTTCTATTAATTTGCATTTTCTGCTGATTCATCTTTAATGCTGTTTTAAGAGCATTTAACTTAATTTTAAGAGCATCTAACTGATTTTTAACAGCATTTAACTGTTCTTTATTTCCTTTAGAGTTTTCTTGTAAATTTTTATTTAATTCATTTTCTAAATTGATTTTAAGAGTTTTCATTTTATCAACTTTTTGATTAAGTGAGTTTACTTCATTTATTATTCTATTCATCTTCTTCATTTGTTGAGTAATTTTAGAACTAAATTCATCAACACTTTGTAGCTTGTAACTTATTTAAATTTTTAAACATTTTTTTAGGAAGTTTTTCTATTTCATTTTCTAATTGTTCTTTCAATAATTTTATCTGAAGTTTATAGTTAATGACTGCAGATTTTAACTTTATAGAAAGCAATATTAAAATTTTTGATTGTTCTGAAATCTTTTTAAAAAGTTTTGCTATATCTGCTTCTAGCTCTCCATCCTTTTTATCAAGTTTTAATAATTTTTCGTTTAATGATTTGTCATTAAGTTTAAGCAACTTTAATTCATTCATCAGTGGAACCAAAACATCGTTTATATATTTTTCTTTTAAGTCATTGATTTGTGTATCAACATATTGTTTATTTGTTAACTCTGTATTTTGTTGCGGAAGAATAGAAAGATGCAATGGACCAGATAAACCGTCTCCAGTTTTCATGATATAATTTTCTATTTCTATTTCTGATTCACGATTATTCGGGATCTATGCACCTCCACCAACATTTGGTAACATCATTTTTTAACAATAAAAAAGTAATTTTTTCTCACATAAAAATAAAAAAATTATATTCGCCCGTATCATCCTGTTCTTCCTATTCGATGAGATAATCGGGATTTGAAAATAAATGTTTTGATAATAATGATAATCCATGTATAGATGTTAATCTTTTGTTTGAATTACAAGCTGAAATATTCAAAGAACAGACTAAAGGTTTACCTTCTATTGAATCAAATTATTGTATATTTCCAGGTGATCCATTTATTAAATTTATGGATATTGTGAGTAAATATAATGATGTTGCATATGTAGAATTAAATAAAGAAAATATGGTCATTATTGGTCATAATAATGATCATGGATTTATTAGAGCCGTTTTGCCAATCAGTAATACAGATTGGATAGAAACTAAAAATATCAATTATATCAACATTAGAGAATTAGTAAAAAAATTAAAATCTTCTTCAAAAGAAAAAATTAGAAAAAACATTATCACCAATAATGATTAATCATAATAATTATAAAGGACGTAATTATAATTATCATTCCAATTATTCATCTTTATCTTTAGAATATCAACAAAAATTACAAAATTTAAATAAATTTTTACAAAAATGTAAAACAGATTATCAACAACAATTAAAAATGTTACTACAAGAATATCACCATAAATATCAAAATAAGATAGAAACGATTCAAGAATTAAATAAAGACAATAAAGAATTAAATGAAACCAATCAAAAAATAAATGAATGTTTTCTTTAAAAAATGTCAACAACAATATAAAGAACAATATAATAAAGAATATAATTATCAGCTACAAATATTAAATCAAAATTATCAACAGTCTGAAAAAGATTTACAAAGATATATTGATTTAACACATGAAATATATCAAGATAAATTTGAAAAATTAAAACAAACAAAACAATCAGCACAAGCGAATATATTATATTATCAGAATCATTTTATATTGTATAAAGATGTTTCTATATTTACAAAAACTTCAGATAATGCTAATTTTCCCTGTCTCCTATGTATGACGAGCTTTAGAACTAAAGAAGAAATGAATAGACATTTGGAGAATTGTGAACAAAATGAAGCAGTTGAAAATACTTTTCCTAAAGATGATTATTTAATATATAATAGACATTATTTTAAAAATAAAGTACCCTTTACTATTTATTGTGATTTCGAAGCATATAATGTTAGCATAACACAAAATTCTGATAATGGTAAATATGAAAAAATTGCACCAGAAGAAAGTGCATCTGAACAAAGTAAAGAAAAATATTTATTTGAACAAAAACCATTATGTTGGGGGAATGTAGATTCATTCAAATTATCCTGAATTATTTAGATCAGAATATTATCAATAGTATGGTGAAGATAGTTCATAAATGTTTACAAAGAAAGTATAAGAATTACAAGGACGTTTTTCACAATTGCTTGAAACAAATATACCAATGCTTCCATTAACCGATGAAGAAAATATTAATTTTGCTTATGAAAAAAATTGTTATTACTGTGGAAAAGAATTTACAAATAATTATAAAACTGGCAGAGGTAGATATGTTGATAAAGTAAAAGATCATGATCATCTAAATGGATTATATGGAGGTGCAGCACATAATTCTTGTAATCTTAATGCTAATAAATTTAGATATAACTTTGTTCCTTTATATTTCTACAATGGTTCTAAATATGATTTCCATTTAATAATAAAAGATTTATTTTTATCTGAAAAATTACAACAACAACAAATAAATGTACTATGTAAACAAGAAGAAGAATATTTTTCAATGCAATTAGGTTGTATTAGAATTTTAGATGCATTTAGATTTTTTACTCCTTATTCATTAGATGTTATGGGAAAAACTTTGAAACCTGAACAATGTAAAATATTAAATAAATATAATTTAAAACCTTTAAAAGGCATATCTCCGTATGAATATTTAACTGGAGATATAAATAGAATAAATGAAATAATGAAAGAACAAAAACTTCCTCAATTAAATAAATTTAAATCAACATTAAAACAATCACAATTATCTGAAGAAGACTATGCAGAAGCTAAAAAGAATTGGAGAGAGTTAAATTGTAGAACAATGTATGATTATACAATGAAATATCTTCAGATAGATGTATTAATCCTTACTGATCTTTTTGAAAACTTTCGTGACATGTGTTTAGAATATTATGGAATAGATCCATCTTATAGTTATTTTACACCAGGTTTAACATGGTTAGCAGGATTAAAACATACTGGTGTTAAACTTAAACATTATAAAGAAAATACACATGATAAATTATTATTTTTTGAATCTGGTATTAGAGGTGGTGTTTCATCAGTTTTAGGTAATCGTTGTGTACAGTGTTACAATAAAAAAGTAAATCCTGATGATTATGGAATATATAAACCTTTATCTCTAGAAGAAAGCGATCAGTCTATAAAATTGTTTAATCAAAATATAGAAAGACTTATATCAAATGAAGAGAGCCAAGCAGCAGTTGATGAATTCATGAGAGAAAACTATTTGTTATATTATGATTTTAATAGCTCATATTCTTCTTGCATGATACAAGAATTACCAACAGGTGAAATGTCATGGTGTAATATTCTTGAATACGAACCTACATATGATGGAAATTATAATCATGGTTATATATATGAAGTTGATTTAGTATACTCTGTTTATATAAAAGGCGCAACAAAATATTATCCATTCTGTCCCGAAAACAAAATTCCCAATATAGAAGATTTTTCAGATTATCAAAAATCTTTAATTCCTAAGAAATACAGACCAACAAAAAAACTTATGTTAACACAAAGTAATAAAGTAAAGTATGTTGTTGAAGGAAGAATGCTAGATTGGTATTTAGAACATGGAATGACTCTCACTAAAATACATCGAAAACTAGAGTATAAAAAATCTAGGTGGTTAAAGAATTATATAGAGTTCAATATTGAAAAACGTAAAATAGCTAAAAGAAATAAAGATGATTTTGGAAACGTATTCTTTAAATTAATGAATAATGCATTTTATGGCAAGACTTTAGAAAATGTGCGTAATAGACAAAATATTGAAATAGTTTATGATAAAGATAGGTTTCAAAATTTAACAAGGAAACCTACATATAAAAGAACTACTAGATTTAGTGATAATCTATGTGCTGTACATTTACGTCGAATCAGCGTAAAGCATGATAAGTTTAATTTTATTGGATTCACTATATTAGAATTAGCTAAACTATTTATGTATAGATTTATATATGATCATTTAGCACCTGCTTATGGCAAAAACTATAAATTACACTTTACAGCTACGGATTCCGTTTTCTTAGAATTAACAATACCGTATAATTCTTCACTTGATGAAGAAATTAATAAAATAAAAGATATCATTCATCCTTCTGATTTATGTAAAGTAAAAGACGAACTAGAAGGAAATGAAGATTTCATAACAGAAGCTATATTTTTAAAATCTAAATGTTACTGTTATGATACAACTAATAATATTAAAACACATAAAACATTAAAAGGAATTTCAAAGGCATCCCAAATAATTCCCAAGGAATTTCAAAGGCTAACCAAATAACCTTTCAAGATTATAAGAATACATTATTTAATAATGAAATAAAAACAGCTTGTAATTATAGACTTAATTCAAAGAAACATAAAATGTATTTAAAAGAGGAACATAAATTAGCATTAGATCCATTTGATGATAAAAGAAAAATTTTACCTGATGGAATAACTACTCTACCTTTTTAAAATTTATTGTTATTATTTACATCCGTCTAGAAAAAAATATATTATTCGATCACTCCGCGAAAATATTTTCTATCGACTTTCAGTCGGGGGCAAAGCCTAGTCAGAGAACAATTGTTCGATAACTCTATCATGAATTTTTTTATCAATATTAATCGTAATGAAGCCATAATCATTTGACCAAGCATTGTTACACGATTGTTTAAATTCATCTTTATTTCTTACGCATAAATCTCTTAACAAATCACTTAAGTTTCTTGCATTTATTTCAAATAGTATAAATATATTTGCATTCTTTCTAATAACACTTCCGTCTAATGAATACATACTTTGTGTTAAATAAAAAACACTACAGTTGTTATGTCTACCTCTTGTGAAATAATTTCTCTGTACTGACTGATTTCTATCATTAACACAATCATCAAAAATTACACAATGTTTCATTCTTTTATCTAGTTTACTAGGATCTTGCATATTACCACTATAATCTATTAATTGTATTTTTATATGCTTATTTTTATTGGATTCTACTAACTGATTATTTTTTGCTGCTTCTTCACACCACGAACTTATTTCTTCTTCATCTTCAGATTTTTCATATTCTTTGAATAATGAAGCAATTGCTGTTTTTAAGATTATTTTCAAATCCATATTTAAAAATTGATAGACGGGTTGTTCTGCCGTTGTTGTATAAATTATAAGATTGTTATAATCCAAAACATTTGGAGTCGTTAAAATTTTAAATAATAGATACGTTTTTCCACAACCTGATCTTCCACAAATAACTGACAAAACTTTATTAGATAAATTTGGATGATGATTAAATTTAAGTTTTTTTTTATTTAATGGGGGTACTTCACTCATTTTTTAATAAAAAAATTTATTTTTATTTTAAAAGAAGAAGAAGAAAATTAAACTTCTCTAGCTTCGCGTGGGAGTTTATACCTCTCGAACGGGAGTTTATACCTCCCGAACCAAAAGATCTATCATAATCTCTTCACCTCCAAAATTTATTTCTTGTCCTTTCTCATCAGTGATTCTAATGTTAATGTTGTTAATAGTTTTTCTTATAATAGGGAAATATATTAATGTTTGTGGAATTACAGTTAGTCTATAACCAATGGGTACAGTAAAAGCTGGAAAACTGAATATTAAATTTGACAATTTACCATTTATATATCCTCCTTCAATAATGTCACAATGTAGAACAATTGAATTTATTTCAGTTATTTTTGGAATCTTCTCACCTAAATGATAAGCTTGACTATAGGTTTGTTTATTAAATCCTAATAGTTTTGACAATGATCTATCATGATTAAAATCAACTTGATGATTTTCGTCTAAAGTAAGAGAAAATTTATTAACTGCCGGTTCAACTGCAAAATGTAATTGTTTCTTATCTTTAAAAGGTATACCTAAATGTCTCTTAATTTCATTTGATATTGATTCAACTTCTTAAGAGCCAGGAATAAAAGTTAGTATTTTCCATGTTTTACCTTTATCGGTAGAATATCTAAATTGATCAATCACATCTTTTATAACATTTTGAATAGTGTTAAATATGGAGAAACTAGTCAATGCAATTTGATAATTTTTATTTTGTTCCAAATGTAGAATGGGTTCTAAATTACAAGTGTGTGATGAAGTAGTTGTTATAATTTTTAACGTCGTACTAAATTTTGATGAACCCAAAATCTCTGTTAGATTATCTAAATGATTATTAATTTTGTCCAAATCTGCTGATGATGATTCTCTCGAAGACATTTTTTTAGTTAGAATTTTTGAATAAATATTTTTTTATAAAAAAATTAAAAACAACAACATATTTCAGCTATACTTTTATAATCCTCTTCATTTAGAATCTTCTTTTCTAGCAGTCTTTTCAACATAGCATGAATTTCATTGAAACTAGAATTATGTCCTTCTTTTATTGCAGATATTAAAATATTTAATCCATTTAGTAATTCTTGTGGATCATCTGGTAAAAATACAGTTGTTTCTGTTTTAAAACCTTTTCCTACTTTAACTCCCGTTGATAATAAATTTTCTAATTGTTTATAACGTCTAAGAGATTTTGCTGCACCAACTCTATCTAACATAGCTTTATATTTTATGAGATCTTCTACAGCATAATTTTTTAAATCTGCTCCTCTTAAAAGATTAACAAAATTTCTATCTAAACTAAAAGGAGATTTATCTGGTGAAAAAATTAAACCTCGAAAAGGTTGTGGAAATATTTCTTTTTGTCCGAGATAAAATCTAGTTGTTGTTTTTCCATCTATAAATGAGATAGAATGTTCAAATTGCATAGATTTTGGTAATTTCTTATTAATGTTTGATTCTAGTAATCCATAGTCATCTAATATAGTTTTGTGCTTTGGATCTGTTATATTAATTTGTTTATCATTATTTGTAAGTTCTTTTTCAAGAGTTTTAAATGGTTTCATAGTTTTTTCAAAATCAGTTTTTACTTGCTCGGTTTGCTGCATTTTTTCAAACATATCAGATTGAATACCAGCTTTTATCATTCTATGTTGAAGATGATTTTCTTTCATAATATTTCTTTGCTTTATTAACTCTTCTAATTGTATTATTCTTTTAGAATTATCAGTTCTAATTTTATCCATTTTTAAAATATAATATTTGAATTTTGTGGTAACATTGGAATACAACAAAAACATTTTACTGAACAAATTATTTTTTTATTGCTTTGGCGTCTGACATCTTTTCGCTTTAAGTTTTGTTTAATAAAGTTTTTAGTTGTTCTAAAAAAATTTTATCATTTTCTTCATTAGAAATTTTACCATCACTAAAAGTTTTACCATCACTAGAATTTTTATCATCAACTTTTTCGGACTTTAAATGAAATGATATTTGATTTACTTCATTAGCTATTTGATCAAATTTTTCAATCTCATCTAGCGTAATAACATTATCATCACATACTCTTTGAAAGTAGTAATGTAATTTGTCATAGACTTCTTTAATATGTAAATGCTTAGTTTTCAATGATTTTCGTTTCTTAGTTATTAAAGATTTATCTAACATTGTAATAAGTGAAGTTGTAAAAACACCCGTACCTGTTAAAGCAGTAGCAACAACAGGAATTGTAAGAACACCAGAAGATACAACAATTGTTAAGGCACGTAAACTTACTGTTATAAAGATTCTAATACCTTGTGTTACATTCTTAACTTTAGACCATCTCTTTCTTAATTGATCATAATGCTCTAATCTTAATAATAATTGCGTTTCCTTATTTTTCATATAATGTACTCTATCTTTATGTTTTTCAATGTTAATTTTTTCAATGTCCATTTCACTTGTTTTTAATTGTGATAACGAAGGATATATTCTTGCGGTTTCTTTCACTTTTGTTTCTTCCATTTTTAAAGAAATATTTTTAGACACATAATTTTAGATATCTCATATTTTAAAAACCTGAAAAATGGATAAAATTCATGAATTTAGACTTTTTTAAAAATACCACTTTTTTGATGTTTTGTCCTGGAACGGTCATGATTTCGAGGAGAAAATAATCATAATCACAATTTTGAGATTCTTTACTTTTATGATTTTTCGGTGTCCTGGAAGGGTCATGATTTTGAGGAGAAAATAATCATAATCACAAATTTGAGATTCTTAACTTTTATGATTTTTCGGTGTCCTGGAAGGGTCATGATTTTGATGAGAAAATAATCATAATCACAAATTTGAGATTCTTAACTTTTATGATTTTTCGGTGTCCTGGAACGGACATGATTTTCAAGGTAAAATGATTATAATCACAAATTTGAGATTTTGAAAAATTGGAAAAATTGGGTATTTTTAAAAACGCCTAAATTGATGAATTTAGGTCTTCATAACCTGAAAAAATGACCAAAATTCTTAAATTTAGGCGTTTTTAAAAATACAAATTTTTCAAAAAATGGTACTTTTTAAATGGACTAAATTTATGAATTTAGGTCTTAAAAACCTGAAAAATGGCTTAAAAATACCAATTTTTCTGAATTTTTCGGTGTCCTGGAACGGTCTTCTTCCCATTACTGACTGAATCAGAGAAGTAGTTCTATCTTCTTTGTTTAAAGTTCCTCAATTACCACAGCTTGAATGTAAGTGCTGGAAATCAGTGAATTAGATAGTTCTAGTTTTCTTTTGTTTCACAACTTGATCGTCCGTGTTCTTCACCTAATGTATTCAGCTCATCTACAGCAAACCTCTTCAATGATGTCTTCGCTGTTGTTGTTTACCTCCGGCGAAAGTTTGTATTTCAACCAGAACACAGCATATTTCTAGCATGTCAAAATATGTTAAAGCATTGCACCATTTCTCCATAAGAAATTTACATCTGCATTCCAACTTTTGAGTGAGTGAACGAGGTTTCTATCCGTTCACTGGCAAACAAGATTTTCTAGTATTTGCCACTGAACTAAAATTTTCCTGTTCTTGGACTGACGAGTGAACTGAACTGATGTAATGGAAAATGTATTGTCACACATCTTCAATATTCGAACATTCACAGCGATTTGGTGAAGTGATGGTTTGAAATAAGAATGAGTGGACAGAAGGTAGTAGTAAAAAAGCGGCGAACACTCGACCGGCGCGCCCCCCCCCTCCGGAACGACAGAGTGTCGTGGTCGGCCGCAGTGGTGCTTCGAGTCTGACTCCCCCCCCTCTGGAACGACAGAGTGTCGTGGTGGACTTGGGCGACCGCTAGGTTTTGTCTTGAGGCTATAGTGTGTGATGTTTTTCGTGCAATCTGCTGAATGTTGGGTTGAAAATGGGCTGTTTCGAGTGGAAGCAGTGCTCGGATGTGAAAACGGAGGCCAGATTTGGATTGAGCGTGAAATTCTGCATCGGTATGGTGAATTTGAAAGCAATCGGAGAGAAAAAGTTTCGTTGACGTCCCCCCCCCCGGCACCGACCTTCCAACTTTGCTTCTAGTGGACGGATTTTGTCGTGCAATAGCTCGTTTGAAAGCTAAGAGTGAGACAAATTCAGTGAAAGAAACGGCTTGTTCATATCTGTTTTCGCTTAGATGTGAGACGCCATTTAAGATTTGGGAGATTGGCGAAAAACGACAGAGTTAGAATTTCCCAAGAAACAGCTCCAGCGGGGGAACGAAGGCTCGGATTGGTAAACGGAGGCCAGATTTGGAATCAGCTTGATGCTATTGTCCAATGAGGATCATCATCCAATGAGAATCAAACATTTCTATATAAATAGCGAGCCTTCCACAGTGAGAATCATTCCATCGTTGAATCGCACGAGTGACGGACGCACATTTTCTCTCTCTCTCTATTCTATTATCCAACTAAAATGGTAAGTCGCTACTTCCGTCCCTCTCCTCCCTTGAACGTAAACTTAATACAATCTTTTTCATTTTCAGGCATCTACTCCATCTGCTGCACTAGTAGGACAAAATGGCGGTCAAACGTTACAAGGTTCGCTACGATCAGATCATCTACAACTGAGGCCAGTGGAAGAAACAACCAAGGTGCATAATCCTACACCGCTACAGCGTAAATTCAAACAAGTCTTGCGTTATGACGATCATAGCGTAGTACTCCAAACGGGAATGCTCCCTTCCACGGATGTCAAGATAATGCGCAATCAGTATGGGGACTACATACTGATCCCCGTGAGTCCGTACATTCGCCACCAACTTGATATTATTGAGGAGTACGTGACATTAAATATGGACATTCCTACTCCTCTTGCTCAAGAGTGGAAGGCGAGAGATGACAAGGATACTCCCTATAGAAAGATTTGGGATGGTAATCAAATTTGCCTACCGGCATCACATTGGTGTACTTACTATAAGAAGGATGGAGATCAATCAACACCCATCAGATGTGATGAGCTCGGAGAAGGTACTTGGGATATCCTTTTCAAAGTGAATGGGCTATATTATGGTCGGCATAAGGATAATAAAATAGCCTCTCTCTCCATGCATATGGAATCCATCCTATATATTCCAAAACCACCCAACGTGGACGACATAATTGATCAAATCCTTAACAGCAGTGGCACGAAGCGCAAGTCGGAGAAGAATGCTACCTCAAAACGCAAATCAAAGAAGGAGAATTACTAGTCCTTTCCTAACTCTACCCTATGACAATTCGCTTATGTGCTTTGAGTGTCGTAGACGTGGTCTTATTAGATACATTTTACTTCTTCGTTGCCATCATATCATTTGTGTATTTTGTCGTGAAAAGCATCGATGTAATTCTTCATTTTGTAATATGTTATAGAACGTTTCCTTAGATGTGTAAATTTCCGTTTTAGGCTTCTATCATCATTTTTATGGATTGTGAGGGTGAACCTGTACAGGAGCTCAGTGCTATTGCTATGAACAATTGGACATATCAGATTGTTAGTGTCTATCATCAACATGCCAACTGCGATCCCAATGTTGATCAATGGGCGAGAAAACACATTCATGGACTTAATCTAAAATATTTGCAAGACTATGGCTTTTCTTGTGAGAGTGCTCTTCTTATTGACTTTAAACGATGGTTAGCTGCTTTCAATGTTATACGCATCTTTTGTAATAATCCTGGTAAGGAGAGGAAAGTATTTCCCAATCTAATCATTGATGACATTTTGCTCCCGCCTTGGGATAGTAGAGTGAATCAACATTACCATAAAGTCACGAAACGTTTTAAGGATTTGTGTGTTCCTATTTTGTCTGTTCGTTGTAGTAGCTACGCTCATAACCAATGCTTCTTTCCTCCTTACCTCAACACTGCCAAAGTCCTGTATGGTTATCATTGCTCGCTGTATGATAGTTACCAGCTGTATCTATTTTATCTCTTTCAAACCATTGATTTATAATGCATGCTTGTTACCGTTATTCAATAAATGTTACTATGAGAAGAGTTGTTTTCATGCAATGGATGGGTTAGATAAAGGGCGATCATGTCTTTCTCAAACGACTGCGGAACATTACATTTTCATAGGCAAAGTTTAAAAAGAGCTGTTTAAGATTATGTGATAAATTTTCATAAAGATGAGACCGACATCAAAGCAGTGGTCGATGATGCTAGCACTCTATTTCTAGAGTTAATGAATACATTCTCTGATAGCATTGTCATGGCGCAATTAGTTGCGAAAATTAAGTTTAGTCATTTTGGAAAGGAAGAGGTGGAAAGTCGCTCTTTCCATTTTGCTTCTTATTCAATGGAAGTGGTAGATCACCCCGAAGAATTTTTTAAAAGACATATGATAAAAATTGCTGAATGTCTTAACGCATTTAACCATCATGGCAGCAGTCTAGTGATTGAAGCGATTTCAGATATTCACATTCAACTTTCTATAAAGAAAAATTGAAAATGCAGTGGTACTTGATTGTAGCACAACTGGTTTTCGAGCTATGCCTGCTCACTCTCGAAGTATATTCATTCTGTACATGCGTCTATTATTTAGAAAAGGCTAGCAAATTCATATCTTCAAAAAGACTTGCTATAGACATCAGTAACGGTGAAACTATGTGTTGCGATGTATGTAAGCGAAAGGATGGAAATGAAAAGCGCATCTTCAAGAGATGTAAGCATGCTTTTTGTCAACGCTGTTTCATACGTAATTGCATTCAACTTTGCCAATGTAACCACTGTGATATTGCTCATTTCGAGTGTCACTTATGCCGCAATAGTTAGTACCTATGCAAATGTGGTAAAGACAGGTTTTAGCAAAGACTAACACGGAAAATGGCGAAACGTAAAAGTCAAAACTCTTCAAGGTTTTCTTCACCCATTCAAGCTCTCCGACGAATGAAAGCAAATCAGCGATACAATGCTATACGACATGCTAACGATAAATTCATTCGTGAAATTATTTCTCATGTGAGGAAGTTGAGGACGAAGAAATTAGCACCAAAACAACGAAAGTTACTTAAGCGATATGCTGCGAAATTGCGTTTCATCTCCAATCCTAAAGTCACCCTTCAAAGAAAGAGGGAAACTCTAACACAAAAGGGTGGTTTCCTTCCAGCGTTACTACCGATGGTAGCTCCTATCGTGGGCAGCGTATTGGGTAATATCTTTAATATCTTGGGTAATATCTTGCAAATGTTGAATCTCAAAGTATTATAATGGATTTCAGACGTCAATGTGATAAAGTTCTGACTGTATCAGGTCCATCTCATGCAGGTAAAACTGTTTTCACGCTGAATTTATTGGATAAAAGAAGGGAGTTGTTTAAGGAACCTATCAATCGAGTGATTTGGTGTTATGGTATTTATCAACCGTCGCTGTTTCAGGAATTGCAAAGTCGCAACTTTATTCGACATGAAGGAATTATTCCAGTGGATAAACTTCAGTCTAATGATGTTGTTGTATTGGATGATTTATTAAAAGAAAGTAAGAATTCAAAAGATGTTACAGATATGTTCACTCGCGCAGCATACCATAAAAGGTGCTTTATCATCTATATCACACAAAATTTGTTTCCTGATGGAAAAGAAGCTCGTACACGAAACCTGAATACACACTATTATGCTATTTTTAAGATTCCGCGAGATAAAAGTCAATTTGAAATTTTAGCGCGACAAGTTGCACCAAGAGGATCAAAAGCCTTAATTGAAATTTTTCAAGCAGCTACTGAAAAACCACACGGTTGCTTATTCATTGACTTTACGCAAGAGTGTCCGGAAGAATTTAGATTTCGAAGTGATATTTTGAAAACTCCCATGATTATCTACAAACTATGAGTTCTTATTCTCGCATGATTGTTATTCCTCAGGATGAATATGTACAATTGACTGCCATGCAGCAAGTAAAGCAACCTCTTGCAAATCAAATGTATAGGAAAGAAATAGATTATCAGCAAAATGTTCACATCAAAGATCCACATCGTGCTGTATTATTACAATTGGAAACTGTTGAGCAATTGAAAAACTTGAAGAATAAGATGCGTGACTCTGTATCGACTGCTACACCTTTAGCATCTCGCGCACATGCCATATCTCTTTTCAATAGTATTGAACCCCATCTCAATGTAAATGATAGAGGAGAAATCATTACAGATGAAAATAAAGTGATTGATGCTTCACGTTATGAAGACTTGATTCAGTATGCGACACGTAGAAAGCGCCGTCAGGGCTATGTTCCACCTGGTTGGACATACTTTCTTAAACTATTGAAAAAGCATAATGTACCAAAATTTGCTTTGAATAATGAGACATTGAAAGAACTTGATTCAACAGTGGCTACTGCTCCAATGCTTCAGACGATGAAAATGCCAACAAATTGGTTTAAGACGTCACCTGCTACATCCCCTCCCACACTCACTAAGCAAACAAGAGGAAGAACTCGACGTAGATCTACATCGCCACTAAAACTAGTAAAAGGAAAACGTAAAACAGCTCCTCCCAAGAAATACATGTTCTCAGACTATTAATATGAAGCAGATGTGTTGCTTGCCATGTAATGAACCGCCAGAGGTGAATGTCGTTGTCACTTGCACTTGCTGCGCTAGCTCTCACAATGAAACCCCTAAGCAATGTGAACACGATCGCAAAACCGCTAAAGCTAAATGCTGCAGTTGTTGTAAATGTAGAAAGGCAAGAAAACAAAAAGATGAGAAGGAGGAAAAAGAGTCAGTCGTCATCGACTGAACGTTTGAAGTCAATCTATTATGATGTAAAACATCCGGCAGGATTTGCATCTATCAAGAAATTATCAAAAGCGAGTGGTCTTCCACAATCACAAGTGAAACGATGGTTAAAGGGTCAGGCTACCTATACACTCCACAAACAAGCGAAAAAGAAGTACCGCACCCGCCATTATATTGTTCATGACATCGATGAACAGTGGCAAGCAGATTTGTGTGATGTTGCCTCCATTTCAAAACATAACTCGGGTAATAATTTTATTTTAACCGTCATTGATATTTTCTCGCGTTATGCGTGGGCTCAACCTTTAAAAACTAAAGAAGGTAAAGGAGTAGCAAAAGCATTTCAAACAGTTTTTCGAGAAGGTCGCATTCCAAAAAGAATTCAGAGTGATCAAGGAAAAGAGTTTGAAAATCAGCATGTGAGAAGATTATTTGAGAGGCATGACATTGAGTTGTTTAGTGTAAAGAGTGCTTGTAAAGCTGCTCTCGTTGAACGTTTTAATCGCACATTAAAAAATCGCTTGTGGAGACATTTTACTGCCAACTTGACACAAAATTGGACAAAGGTTCTACAAGATACACTTCATGCCTACAATCACTCTATCCATCGTTCTATTGGACTGAGACCAGTAGATGTAAATGCTGACAATGTAGATAAAGTGCGCGAATCATTCCAACGTAAACGCACTCATGTGAAAAGTGATGTGAAAATTGGTGATAAAGTTCGTATCTCAAAAGTGAAAAGTGTTTTTGCTAAAGGGTACCTTCCGAATTGGACAGAGGAGGTATTTACAGTATCAAGGATTGATCAAAAAGACTCTCCCACCACCTACAAGTTGAAAGATTACGATAATGAAGAAATTGAGGGTAGCTTTTACCGCGATGAGATTGAGGTAGTCACTGAAAGTGAAACATATTTGGTAGAGAAAATCATTCGATGTAAAAAACGGCAAGGTGAAGAATGGTGTCTTGTTAAATGGACTGGTTATCCTTCAAGTATGAACTCTTGGATGCGTCGTGCCGACATCTTTCATCTAAGTGATCGACAGTGATTCATGCAAAGTTGTAACTAACAATGTTAAGGGTTGAGCTATGAATCCAACTGCCTCATTTTATTCACGACCCTCCTATGTAAGTGGTGGAGGACAAATTTACATCGGCGCTCGCCGTCAACGTGGAGGTAGCATACTTGGTGCACTGAAATCTGTTGTAGCACCTCTCATATCCAATGTCGGAAGATCTTTAAAACGAAATGTTTTAAGTAATGCCGTTGGCTTTGCTGGTGATGTTGCTAGTGATCTTTCCAGAGGCAGAAGTTTTAAGAGCAGTTTGTTGAATCGTGGGAAGGAACGCGGTTTAAAAACATTGAAGCAGACCTTTGCTGGTGTTACTCAAGGAAAGAAATCGCCTAAACGAATGAATAAAGGAAGAAGGAAACATCGCGGAGCTGGTAAGGTGCAATCTTCAGTCAAAAGGCATTCACGCAAACGTCGCAGAGGCTCTAATCATTCATCAGGCGCTAAACGACGACGCTGCTATAACTTCTAATCATGGAGTGTAAAACTTCCGGGTTTTGTTTGTTTGATCAACAAGCCATACAGACAGATATTCTTAGTTCAAGTATTGTAGATTATCATCCTCGAACAGCTGAGAATGCTGGCCCCATTAAATTTGTTATTCCTGGTGGTAGTGATGAGTACATAGATTTGAGTTATGCGATGGTTGATTTGAGGTTTAGAATTCAGCAAGCAGATGGAACTGCTATTGACGATACACATAAAGTTGGACTGAACAATTTACCATTGACTACATTACTTCGCGATGTTTCCCTAACGATTGGAGAGCAGCAGGTGGAAGGTGGTCAAAGCGATTATCCCTATAAATCATATTTCAATCATGTATCACAGTTTCATCCAGCAGCACAAAAAAGTCATATGGAAGCCATGGGATGGTACAGAGATGAAGCAGGAAAATTTGATGCTGAAACAAACAGTGGCTTTGTAAAGCGATCTGCTATGATTAAAGATAGTAAAGTATGTCAGCTATATGGTCCGCAGAATTTAGACTTCTTTAGACAGTCAAAGTTTTTACTCTGTAATACCAGCATGCGACTCAAGCTGACATTGAATAAGCCTGAATTTGCGCTGAATGCATTTGCTAAAGTTGACAATTTTAGAATTCATGTGGAAGATATTGCACTTTACATTCGTCGAGTAGTACCGAATCCAAGTGTCATTAGAGGGCATGCTGAAGGTCTTAACCGCCAAAATGCCATTTACCCCGTTCAGCATACAAAGCTTCTCACCTTTACAATTCCGAAAGATCAAAAGAGTTTCATGAAAGATGGCCTCTTTCCATCGGAAGCACCGAAGCTCCTCATGGTGGCAATGGTTGAAAATGATGCATTTAATGGTAATATAAAGAAGAATCCTTTCAATTTTAAACACAATCAGTTAAGTGAAATTGCTTTACGTGTAAATGGTGTGAGTCATCCTGGTCCACCCTACAAACCAGATTTTGCTTCGGATCAATTTATGCGCAGTTATGTTGATTTTATGGATGTCTTTGGCTTTTACAATACGGATGACACCAACGGACTGACTATGAAAGAGTTTAAGAGTGGATATACTATTTATGCATTTGATTTGACTGCTGACAGCGATATTAGTGCACCCTATCGTCAAGCGAACGTGCCTCATAATATTCGTTTGGATTTGACGTTCAAAAGAACACTACCTGAGACGATCAATGTATTAATTTATGCAGTCTTCGATTCAAATATTGAAATTACAAAGTATCGTGACGTGATTCTTCAGTATAATCGTTAATGAGTTGGTTGACTGCTGACGATATTAAAACTAAAGTACAGCGTAATGCAGACGAAGCGACGTTGAAAGCTTTCGATAATGTCTATTCGCTCGATACCTTACCACCTGCAGTAAATCACTATCCCATCTTTATTGTGCTAAACACTCATTCGCAGAATTTAGGCGGTGAGCATTGGAAAGCGATCTTTATTGGAGAAGACCGACGTGGTGAATTATTTGACTCTCTTGCTCAACCTCCAAATATACCAACACAGCAGTGGTTGAGAAAACATACGCGTCAATATCAGCGAAATGAACGCATACTACAACATCTACTTTCATCAACGTGTGGTGCTTTTGTACTGTACTTCATCTTAAAACGTTTACATGTATCTCGATTTTTATCTGTTATTCAAAACTTTTCATGTAATCCATCCTCTAATAAAAAAATGATTTGTAAGTTCTATCATGATTTGAAATAAATCATGTTGGAAAAATTGTTTTTTATTTTACAATCCGCTGGGTACGTACATACTCGATGAGATAGTCTAGGATCACATTTGCTTGTAAATGGGATTTTAGTCCAGTAATGATCACTTTACTATTATGAAAGATTGCCACATGCACAGGTAACCAACAACTAATGAGAGCTGCAGGAAAAAGTTCGGGTTCATTACAAAAATTGTAACTGCTGGTACGAATCTTCAAAAATGATGCACTTTCACTCAATTGAGTAGAGATCACCATATTGTCCACAGTCAGATTCGACATCACACACCTCTCCCTCTTCCATATCCGACGCAGTAGTCTCTGTAGCTCTAAGCGCATTGACTGCGCCGATGAATGAGAAAGGGCGCCGAGAATCTGTACCGTCCCATTTGGGAAGAGTTGAAGATTCCGTGAATTGTTCATCTTCACCACTAACATTTGAGGGCGGCCCGGGTAATACTTGCTGTTTGGAAGGTGTTGGTGTAATGTTGTGAGATCGATTTTGGTGTAGAGTCTGAAGCGACGGAGAATGTTGACGATGGTGTAGCGATGGCGCTTCATGATGAAAAAATGAGTAAATTGAGCGATGTACCTTCCTTTTATACTTTTCCCAACTACCTTGATGAAATGTGAAATTAGTATGGAGTTGGGAATGATAGAGTTGAATTCGCCGTTTGTTGACGCGCAACCAGATGCGATTTCCAATACGTGAATGTCTTTTCATGTAGAAGTATTTCAAATCCTTCATGATATGATTTAGAGATTGAAAATGACGATAAGATAAAGCAAACTCTCTTCTCACATTTCCAGTTGAATCTTTGAAAAAGACGTTTCGATCATGATCCGTTTCAATACGTTGTAGGGAATCTAATTTCCAACTCATGGTGCGTGGTAGTCATGTCTGATTAAGATTTGCATAGTAGGGCGATGAACTCACGACGAATAAATGTCATGATGGAGCGATGTATGTATCTTCTATACTTCTCCCAATTGTATTTGCGAAATGAGAATGGCAGATTTGAATTTCATTTCTGTAATGTTGAAGCCAAACTTGATCACCCAAGGAGATGAATCTTAATGTTTCAAAATATTCCAAATCCCTCATGATATCATTGAGGTTGACAAATTTCGCCATGTTAATGTAATACCTCTTGATGTATGACCATGAGAATTTTTGAAATGTACGTTTCCATCACGATCAACTCTGATATATTGTAGAGAGTCCAAAATCCAAGTCTTCATGATGTTATGCAAAGCAGCAGTTCAGCAATATCAAAATGTCGTTTTATCATATTTTGCTTAGCAATGCGGCCGCAAATAGATTTGCTAGTAATCGAGCCGCACTCTTTTCTACACCCATTGATCATGCACAACGGCTAAATGGAAAGTGGGAAGTGGGTGTCACTCAACTTATTCATAGCAACTGTGTCTATACTTTTGATCATGAGGTGATGACTATTAATATGAGACGTACAGCTGCTTACCAATGTGAAAAGGGCTGTCGAGTATACATTCCACAGTGGCCAAAGAAAGATCTCTTATCATGTAAAAAGTTTGTATATGATTTCTTGAATAAAGCGAGTAAACATATTGTCCAATTTACTCCGCACAATGATGATCATAATTATGTACATCATGTAGTTGAGAAAGATTGGATTGTTGGTTTAAGTCCAAGTTTAAGAAATGATTTAGGCTACCTCGCTAGCGCCTTAACAAGCTATGATAATTATAACGTTAATTACCACCCAAGTGGTTGTAAAGATTTGATTTACAAAGAGAAAGCTTTTTATGTGGATCTTATTCCGAAAAATGAAAAGACATTGCTGAAGAAGATTGTGATTAAGCCAAGAAAGACAAACATGACTCCTGAAACATTAGTGAAGAAATTTAATTTTCTCCTTCGAGTTGATGGTAAACAAGTGGCAACATTGACTTATACGAAATCAACGGATCAAATCGTCATTAGTAAATTAGATGATGATGATGATCTAGTATTAGTTTGTTCAGAAGATTTTCATCAGTTCTTGCGACATCGCTCTGCGGCCGTTCATGGAAAATTTGATATGCGCTATTTGAAATCTGATGGATCAAATCAAGTTGATACAGAATGGTCGGTATCTTTATACAGAAAGTGTGTAGAGCCTTTGAGTGGAATCGCACATAGAACAAGAGTGTTGACACCTCGCATGATCACTTCAGTTAAGATGGCAATAGATTATTTGAATGAAGTGATTCAAGATGAACATATTTCGTTTTCTGAAAAAGAAGGTGTGCCATCTCTTCGTGTTAGCGGGAAAAATATTGAGCTGATCATGGACAATACCCTAAAGGACATTTTGGGCTTTGATCAAAATACGTTTAAAGGTGGTACTGTGACAAAAGCTAGCGCGCATCTATCATTATCGCGTCGTATTAACTATTTTCAGTTATATTTCAATATTGGTGAAGATGTGCGTGTGGGAGATGCTGAAGCTCCACTTTTAGCAATGATACCATACCAACCAAAAAGCTGCAGTATTTTATCTGAGCATACTTTTAAGAAAGTGCATTATACAGACTTGAAATCAAACTATATACCACATATTGATATTGCCATATATGACGATGCTGGTGCGTTGATTCCTTTTCATAAAGACGCTTCATATGGAATAGTCGAGAAGATGTTTGAATCTATTTTCTATCATCCCGTCGTCAAACAAACTATACCCTCTATTGCTATCAAAATTACCAATGGTTTACAAGAGTGCATCCATGTGAAAGATACTAAATCCCTCGTAACTTTAGTGTTTCGGAAAACAAAGTGAAGTCATTGTGATATGTTTATTGAAATAAAAATGTGTATGAAAAAGTCTTTTCACAGATATAGGGGGAATGGGCTGACTGTAGGCATATATTCACAAGGAAGAAACAATCTAATGCGATACATAAAACAGCAATGTTTATCTACAGAAATCAACATGAAAATACTAAGTTAAGGATGATTATGCTAAGACGTCTCCTGAATGTGGTAGTGTGAGTTTAATTCTTTTGGGTGGAGGTATGTTTGTGTCAGGATGTCCATGTGGAAGAGATATGTTATGTTCTAACCAGCACCTCTTATCCTCCCATGCTGAAAGCGCCCGTTTCCTAAAAGTATGAGTTTTGATCTCATGCGACTTAGATTTTAACATTGTCATATTAACAAACGTTATATTTTTATTTCTATAGGCTTTCCTGAAATTTTTATGTTTCATGTTAGAGACCAATGATCTTGATATGCCTTTAGCACGCTTAATACTATCGTCGCCATCCCTTAATTTCATACTGTAAATTTTTGGTCGGAGGAGAATCATTTCATCTATTTCCTTCCCTGCTGTCTCATCCTTAAAGCAACCAAGTTTTGCCTTATTTTTGATGGAGTAGAGTGGGTGATCAGTAGGATAATTTGATGTATCAAAATATCTTTCTAAAGATTTTCCTACTTCATTGAAATTTAAATCTTTTTGAGTGGTAATACCTAAGAAGAAACTATCTGTATCACCACCCAACAAACGAACCTCTTTTACGAGAGGACATGGTTTTAGTATTTTATAAAAGAGTTGGTACATTTCAAGCTTAGAGTAATCTAGTACAGCTTGGCCAATATAGATGGGCTTGCACAACTCAACTTCAGATTTTATCATTTTAACACCTACAAGGTCCTCATCGATAATGTCTCTATCGATGAATAGAGGTGATGAGACCAATTTCTTAAATTTTGTAACATCATTGACTAGTTTATAGTTTACACGTTTTCTAACATCCTCCATCGTCTTACCAAATAGACTATTATTCTTATACTTATAAAAATCTTTTTCAAAATTATTTTGGGCTAGTGCACGTTTCTGGCTGTTGCTATGAATATATGGTTTGAGGAAGGCCTTCTGTCTAAATTTAATAATGCGGTGAACTCTTTTTAAAATTATACCCATTTCTAAATAAAATTTTAAGATGCTTAAGTGGACTAGATAGTTTTCCTTATCATACTGGGTGAGTAAAAGTTTGCGGCAAGGCTTATAGTCGGGTTGACCGCATGATTCTAAATCTTTATGAAATTGTTTCATAAAGTCGGAAAATATATCTTTGGTCACTTCACCTGATTCGGGTGCGAGTGGGAAATCTACGGTTTTATGTTTAATATTATTTGGATAGATTAGATCTATCTCAAAATAATATCCCCAATCACCTTCATCTGGAATTGCTAGTATGTTAGAAGGGTTGGAGAGATGCTGAATTTCACTATCATCTAACCAGCTAAACTCAGAGTGAGGGAGTGGTTTGGATAGTGAACTACCATATAAATTATTTTGGTCATAATACTTAAGATGAGTCTGATCATCGCCTACTAATTTTGATTTTAACCTATGTTTATTTACAAATGTGAGACCACCGCGAATTCCTCGCTCAAATAAATTATACATCTCTGGATCTTGTAAGAGATGGTCTCACCAGTCATTTTAAAAGCAGACTTAAATGACATGGCTGGCAGACTGACAAAGTGGACGGGATCTAACTTATCTTCTTCTAATGCCACTCGTCGAAACTCCTGAAATACATCAGCCAGCAAAAATACATCTAACTTAAGATAGGCAATCATATATTCGCCAAATGTATGGCAGTCAAATTTTATCCATGCATCTTGTGCATGATCATAATCTTCGGTCTTACATTCTGCGCCGGTCAAATCATTTTTAAATTTATCTATGGGCGGAAGAGAAGTCTCGCCGAGTTTACTAATTGCATCAAAATATGCATATGGAAAGACTCCTTTCCGTGTGATGACTTCATCGGTTAGATTTGGATATTGTTTCTTAAGATTTTGTGTTAGTGGAAGAGACTTTAGATTTTGTACGAGGCCAGTGATGCAGTCATAAATTGGTAGGAATCTAAAAATTTGATATCAAAATAGACCGTCTTATTTTCTTTAGTTTTATCGACAGGCACTTTTGCTGTCATGGCCATAAACTTCTCTCTCGTTTGTGCTATTACATCAAGCTTCCACTCTTTCATTTGACCTAAACCTCCTTATATTATCATATGGCTGTCGTAGCCCTTGAAATTATGGAAAATGACGGGTAATGTACGCCGTTTCATCCTAAGTGAAAAATTACATTTTGAACATAGTGCGTTTCTAAATTTACCAGTGATGTGATCATGGTCGCGCACTTTCTTAATCTTATCATCATCAAATGTTTTACTACATTTGAGGCAAACGTTGCAACTATCAAATTTTGCTTGATCATCTGCTGTCATATGCAATGATCTGCGATGGAGTTCACCATCATACTTTTGTTGAAATTTTACAGCCTGTTCGAGGAATTGTAGGAATTGGTAAATACAATCCTCACCTTGCCAGACGTGCATTTTATTTTTTCTATTTTGGAAATGGTCATGCCATACTTCATAGCAGGAAATGGCTGCTGCTCGATGGGTGTTATCATCGATATAGCATTCGATGTCAGCATAGATGACACGAAGAGGACTTAGTTCATCGCCATTCTCTCTATATGAAAACTCCTTATCTTTGGGCATGCGCTCCATTTGTAGTTTACCTCGCTTACACCATTCGTAATGAGTTTCAAATTTGTTTTTACTCCTAAAGTTCCGAATGCATCTGTCACAGTAATAAATCTCTGATGAGCTAGAATTTCTTAGTTGGTGGTATAAGCGAGAAATTTTGGGAATACCGTAGTAGTGCCATTCCTCACTATCATCCTGTCTTACTAATAAAAGGTTGACAACGTGGTCATAACAACTCGAACGCGAGTTGTAGCGGACACCCTTCAATCCCTTTTCCCAAACATGGAGAACTATTTTGATGTTCAATTTTTCAAATTTTTCTATATCTTTAATTTTCATATCTTCACTATTGCAGTCATCAAACTTTAATTCATTCTCCCACTGTTGATACTTACTCTTACGGTATCGGCTATTCTGTACATCATTATAGTGGAGAATGGAGAGGACGGCATGCTTAAAACATTGCGATTCGCAATCTACAGAAATGACTGCTGCTTTATTTCTTAAATTTTTCGGAAGTTTAAAGGAGCCTCGTCCAGAGTAGTTCTCTAATAAAGTGATTTTAATCATGGCGGTCTCAATACCATCAAAAACGAGTCCACTATCACGCTCGTTAAATTTATCTATGTTTAATTTTAACCCTTGGATATGAAAATTTATCCAAGACTCGCAGTCTACAACTTCGGTTGCAGGAGAGGAGGGTATGTGAAACTTCAACCTCTCTACTATTTGACCAGTATGGTGGTCAATTTTTACATATTTTATTTTGAGATAGATGAGCGCCTTCATTCTAAAATTGACTAAATTGTTGAAGAGCGCACCAACCAAAGGTGAATTTTGATGAAACCATTCTTCAAAGTCAGTAATGGTTTCTGAGGATTCCATCTGGTAGTTCCTCACTAAATTATTTATCGACACTTCAGAGAGTCGGATAGAGGAGGTGCTGTTAGTATAACTATCGTCACTGTGTGTATGTCGAAGTCTATGTGAAGATAGTTCAAAATGTGACTCAAAAGACTGAATGCATAAATCGCAAGAAAAGGAGACATCGTTAACAGAATCATCCCCACCTTCGGAGATTGATGCTGACTTAGGTCTACAGTACAAACACCTCGCTTGATGTGTCGAACGAGATCACTATTCCTCGTGAAGATGTGCCCACAGTCAGCACATTCCCGATCGTTGCATTCCCGCGACAATGTTGACATTGACTCGCTCGAGATGGGACTGGCATCACCTGAAAGAGCAATCATTCTATCATCTCTGTTCAAGTCTCAGTGTATTGTTACAACCTACCTTGACTCAACAACTCTAAACTTTCCTCGAGAAGGGAGGGCGTTGGTGATGAAGTTGATGCCTGAAATTGAGGAAGATGCTATTAGCCACACGTTTGAGGGAGATGACTGATGAATTCCTTAACTTACCATTTCAACGAAATCAAGTTTAAGGTTGATACTTCAACAAGATAGAGACTTCACTCAAATTTGGAATTCACGAGAGAGCAGTTCACTTGTACGCCTCAAATATAGAATTCGCTAGAGAACGCTTTACTTACACGTCTCAAAGACAGAGTGAAATGACACGGATGTCACTTTGCTTATATACTTTCATATTCATCATTCATTGGCTGTTGATTTTGATTGGTTGCTTGTTTATACTTAAGAATTAGGAAACATTTCAAAGTTATTATTCACAGTCAACATGACAAGCCCTCCAAAAACACCGAACACAAAATTCTCTTCTCCATGCTCATCACCAAGGGCGCTCGTTGCACCAAACGCTCCAACGAAGGGGAAGGTAGAGAAGGTGTACCGACTCGACAATATCAGAAAGTTGTCATTAGCAGCGGATGACGAAGAGGAGAGTGTATGTGAGAAGGAGTATCCCGACTTAACAGGCGTGAGGTGGAAATATCTGCAGTACGATACTGATGATGTGATGGAGATCACCAGCACCAAATTCCTCCACCAATTATGGGAATGGTACACCCCTAACTCCCAGCCACGAACTATGGAGGAGTGGGAGTATATTGACAAAGTGAGGCTCGCAGTGGAAGAACGATTAAAGCAACTGAACTGTTTTTGTTATCTATGTGAAGCCAGACTCTGGGACGATATTGACGATGCAGACCTTTTGGAATACATGCCATAATAAATTTTTATTTCGTATTATCTTTGCTTTCATACTGACTTACTTGAATGGGGCTTCAGTGGATGATTTAACCATGTATACTTTTTCATTTGGAAATAGTAGCACACTTAGTTTAACTTGCATTTCTTATAACATTTCATATGGATGATAATGGTAGATGAAATAGTGTTAAATAAAATTAAGATAGCTTACACTTCTGATACAGGGATAGCAATCGACTGCGATCCATGTGTAAAGAGCTTGTTAGACTACGGAAGAGAGAAGTGTGTTATGTTGCGTGTGGCGCGTGAGTGTCCTCCCATTTCATTCCATTCATCAATTCATCTCATTGATAGAGACAGGTAGAACTCATGGTTCTCATAACGTATGTAATGGATAGTTTATAAGGCAACCTTCGACAGCTGGCTAAATGTCGCCCTGGCGCGAATGCATACTACGTTGAGACAGAGGCAATCACTTGCAAACATGACGCAGAGAGGTTTAACAAGATTGACCATTGCCGAATGTCCCTTGCGGTATACATAGCTACGGGTTTCACCGCCGCCCTTTACAGGAACGCCCGTCGAAAGGAAGTATTACACCGAACTTCATTTGCAACGTTCAAGTTGACTGATAGCAGATTCAACTTAATGATAGTATTCCCCATTCCGAAGACTGCCCAGGGCAAACCGCGTGGAGGTTCTATCATGTCTTGCCCCATGGTGGCCCTTAAGAGAGCCGGTGGTTCGTTCTCGGGGTGTGTGATAGGGACTCAGGCTTGCTGTTTCGACTGCGGCTCCGGCAACGGGGCGGGTGGTCGCTTCTCTTGGATTTCTGTAAAGAAAGAAGTAGTGAGTTATCATCTTACATTTTAATTTAGTCATTTTTACTTACAGATCTTCTCGGACGCTTCCTCATAAAGGAAATTCGAGATCGGATCACGATGATTGAAGGTGAAGTGTAGACACTCCACCCCTTTCTTCACCCGAGAGTAGCATTTCTCCCCTCTTCCACGCTCGTACAAGAGAGGAGTTTCTGCTACTCTCCCCTTTCTAATAGGGATGTGCAGACGACTAGAACGCACCCTTCGATCGCGATCCACCAGCTGCGCCGAACGGTGCAGCTCGTGGTTCGTCTCGACCACCTTAGCCATCTGCACACGGAGTCTCTCCACTTCGTCCTTCAACCTTCGTATCTCCTTCTCCCTACTTTCCCTCTCTGCTAGCAAAGCCTCTTCTCTGGCTTTCCCCTCGAGAGTCTTGAGCCTCTCCTGCTCCAACTCGCCATCCCGCTCGCTTAATCTCTCCTTCACCTTCTTCATCTCTCCGGCCACGTTCTTTAGGTCCTCATACTTTGCCTTGTATGAGAAGGCCTCCTCCTTCAACTTCTCCACCTCTTTCTTTAGTTTATCCCGTTCGGCGATCACCGGCGGGCGCTTGACGAAATTGCGACATTGTGTTGCAATTCCGCTCGCAGTCACGGCTGTAGGGGTCTCGCGATCGAGGTCGACGTCCTCGATAGGTTGCGACTGTAGCTCTCCCTCCTCCTCCTCCTCCTCACTATCGCTGCTGGACAGCGAGCTCTCGCTACTAAGCGAGGATACAGCGGCAATCGCTTCAATGGCGGACTGTAGCTCAGTGGCCTCAGTGGTGAAGAGTGAACTCCGTTCTTGCTCGTTGACGGATTGTAGCTCCAAAGAACGGAGCTCAGTGGCGAAGAGTGAACTCCTTTCTTCTTCGCCTACTTCGCCTGTTTGACACTCGCTGTGTTGTGAGTGCCAATCCTCCAACCACTCACTTAAGCGACTGATTTTGTGGGCTCCGCAATAGTAGCGACCGACCCCTATCTGTTTCTTGCTAGTGCAAGCGTGCTTCTTGAAGGCGTCAGCTCGGAATACCTTCCGGCATTGACACAGTTTGAAACTGGTCTTGACATTATTGTATTTCGGCATTTCTGAAGCGAAAAACGGAAAACAATGATTTTTACACTTAGTGAGGAATGATAGATTTGAGTGTAGTGAGTGGCACTCGATCCCGTCGACAGCCCGAAGGCCTTGTACTGATCACTAGGGAAGTGAGAGGTCTTCCCCGATACCCGCTATTTACAGCTTAAGACATCATTGTCACTGCCCCGAAGTGGTAACAGCAACGCCGAGTCAAAGGTAGTGAACAGTAGCTGGGATCTAACCCGTCAAAGCTGCCTTAGACTTAGTTAAATTTGAAATCTGATAGCAGATTTGAACTCAGCATACTTGAAAACCTTGAGGAAACATCCCAAGTTATTGCTTTGATCAGCTTGATAGCAAGCCGTAGAGAGCTTGATTCACCAGCGTTTTGCAATGGAGATGTTTAGAGGCCACCCATGACAAGATAGCTAAGACTCAACCGATTGGCGTTCAAAGTGCTACGTTGAGAACTGTGTCAAATGCCCAACATGAGACATGAGTTGTCCCAGAGGTTACGGTCTAAACTATGACACACTCCCTTGCCACACTTATCACTATGGCATCGTCCGCCGTCCCGAAGGAACACCCTGTCAGTGGAATATTACAGCAAAACCCTCCATGTCTTGCTCGCTTTCAGTGAAAAGCCGCTTATACCATGAGAAGACTGGCTCAGACATGAAAACCTGTAGAGTTGGTAAGAGGTGGACAGACTTTGAGCAGCTTGATAGCAAGCCGTAGAGAGCTTGATTCACCAGCGTTTTGCAATGGAGATGTTTAGAGGCCACCCATGACAAGATAGCTAAGACTCAACCGATTGGCGTTCAAAGTGCTACGTTGAGAACTGTGTCAAATGCCCAACATGAGACATGAGTTGTCCCAGCGGTTACGGTCTAAACTATGACACACTCCCTTGCCACACTTATCACTACGGCATCGTCCGCCGTCCCGAAGGAACACCCTGTCAGTGGAATATTACAGCAAAACTCTCCGTGTCTTGCTCGCTTTCAGTGAAAAGCCGCTTATACCATGAGAAGACTGGCTCAGACATCATTAAAAATGCTTTCATTGACTTCAGCAGGGTCGAAGACCCCAGAAAACCTCCAAAACTAGTGAATTTAAATTTTTCAACTTTTTAGCACTACTTATGAAATTTTAGAAGTAGTCTATCACTTAGGGCAGGTCAATAGCGACCGAACCTTTTTTGAATCAAGTCAAACGGACTTGTAGAAGCAAAGTTACAAGCCTTTAAAGTTTTGGAGTCTTTTATGGCCTGGAGACGAAGGCCATCTCCTGGCGAACCTCTAAGTCTGACGCCTTAGCTGATATCAGCAATGAAATTTTCTAAGTCGGAGTTCTTACAGAAACCCGGAATTTGGAATGTCCGAAGCTATCATTGGAGCTCAGAGAGACGACCTACCTTTGACAATCTCTCGTATGAATGACAAGTCTCTGTCGGTTCCCAGCTTATATAGTGTGTGGCGATCAGCTGATGACGTAATACCCATCATCCAAATCTTTAAATCCGTCTATCTCCGGTTCTAGTGCTCCGATTGAGCTGGAAATACACCATCTCCATGTAGAATTTGACGCTGAATCCAAATCTGGCCTCCGTTTCCCCATCCGATGCTTCGTTTTGGCTCTACAGCCCACAGCCATCGCAAAAATTCTAACTCGTTTTTCGACAATCTCCCAAAATCTTAAATGGCGTCTCACATCTAAACGAAGGCAGATATGAACAAGCCGATTCTTTCAGTGAATTTGTCTCACTCTTAGCTTTCAAACGAGCTATTGCACGACAAAATCCGTCCACTAGAAGCAAAGTTGGAAGGTCGGTGCCGGGGGGGGGGGGAGGACGTCAGCGAAAATTTTTCTCTCCGATTGCTTTCAAATTCACCATACCGATGCAGAATTTCACGCTGAATCCGAATCTGGCCTACGTTTACCCATCCGATGCTTCGTTTTGGCGCTACAGCCCAAAACGTCCAAAATTCTAACTCTGTCGTTTTTTTCGAAAAATGTTGAAAATTTTTTCTCTCCGATTGACTTGAAACTCACCATGTTGATAGAGAATTTCATGCTGATTCCAAATCTGAAATCCGTTTTCCAATCCGATGCTTCGTTTTGACGCTAGAGCCCAAAACGTCCAAAATTCTAACTCTGTCGTTTTTCGCCAATGTCCCAAAATCTTAAATGGTGTCTCACATCTAAACGAAGACAGATATGAACAAGCCGTTTCTTTCAGTGAATTTGTCTCACTCTTAGCTTTCAAACGAGCTATTGCACGACAAAATCCGTCCACTGGAAGCAAAGTTGGAAGGTCGGTGCCGGGGGGGGGGAGGACGTCAGCGAAAATTTTTCTCTCCGATTGCTTTCAAATTCACCATACAGATGCAGAATTTCACGCTGAATCCAAATCTGGCCTCCGTTTTCACATCCGAGCACTGATTCCACTCGAAACAGCCCATTTTCAACCCAATATTCAGCAGATTGCACGAAAAACATCACACACTATAGCCTCGAGACAAAACCTGGCGGTCGCCCAAGTCCACCACGACACTCTGTCGCTCCAGAGGGGGGGAGTCAGACTCGAAGCACCACTGCGGCCGACCACGACACTCTGTCGTTCCAGAGGGGGGGGAGTCAGACTCGAAGCACCACGGCGGCCGACCACGACACTCTGTCGTTCCAGAGGGGGGGGGGAGTCAGACTCGAAGCACCACGGCGGCCGACCACGACACTCTGTCGTTCCAGAGGGGGGGCGCCGGTCGAGTGTTCGCCGTTTTCTTACTACTGAAGGTCACACCGCGAACATGAGGCGCAAGTTTCGTATAGACAAATTCTCTACAGCGGTGTCTGTTCCTGAAGTATACAGCACAATGTAAACCGCTCAGGTTGTCTTTCGATGTCTGTCGCTTGCAATTCCATTTGATAGATATCATGCAAGAAGTCAAAACTGTTCTCTTCTCCGTCTTCGTACTCATTGACTTGGTATAAGCAGAGGTGTCTTCATCTGCTTCTACTGATTGATCGATTTTTTAATTATTTTTATCTTTAAGACCAAACAATTCGAAATTTGTCGATCAAAGTATAAAGGACAAAACATAATTTATGGCAACCGAACTTAATATTTGGTTTAGATGGTTTTTGCAGAGAAATGAGTGATTCCATGCCAATGTCTTAAGGTCAGATTAATTCGATAACACAAGTAAGTAGCTGTAACTAATCACATTCATCTCCAAATTTTTTTGATTCGTACATGTACCTATATAAAATAACTCATTTTGCTTACTATTAGTTATTTATTTTAAATACATATGAATATGCGCTAAACCTAGTTTGGCGTGGCTCTAACTCTCATCGGCTTCTCGGCGGTCAGCACATGATGATGAACGTTTCTTGTGCATCCGGACGAAACCTTAAGTAATAGATCCGTGAAATAGGTGTGTAAGTAGTAAAATGCACACAATGCTACAAGAAGAGGATTTCTTCAATCTTCATGGATGTTTATATAATTTAATTTTTTATGTATTCATCTTCATCTTATAATTATCTCATTTCGCATATCATTATTGATCTCATTGACGACTATTTCTGGATATTTTGAAAAGATAGCTCCAATGAAGCACTTCCATTGACAACAATCAGTCTAATACCTCTATCCCGACTACTTATTACATGAAAAGTCATTTTCCAATGACATACATGTATTGAATACAGTCAAGTTTGATTGGAACGGAAACTACAGCGATTCGCGTCTATTTGTGGTTTCAGTCCCTTGAATGAATTTCACGTTGGAACTTGACCCACCTTACTAGTCAGGCAGTTGCCACTGATTATTAAAAATGTCTATTCCAGACAAGAAAATGGAGCGAGACGTCCATTTATATGGTGATGAATCAACTGACTTGATTTTATGACACCACTCACTATCAGTGTCTGGGGAACTGGCTTGTCATTCTCGGTGGTATAGGCAGGTCATTGCTTGACTGTTTGGAGGTTCTGCTTCGAAGGGCAATGAGAGTCATTCTCTCGTTCCACCTTGGGAGACAATTAAGACGGAATACGACTCAAAATTGGAAAAAGCAAGTTTCGAAGATCTTGGCTGCAGACTAGTTCACAATCAATGTCCGCGTGCGCTCACTGCTTTCAAGCCAAATATGAACACCTCGACCAACAACTTTCAAGGAACGAACTTTGTTTGCAACTTGAATCCTCGAACTAAACTGCCGAAAACTCAGCAATTAACTTATCAATATGCTTCGAAATAGGTGTCTTATTAAGAAAGTTATTTGCTAAAAACAGTAATAAAAGATATATACAGGCTAAATCCGATCATAAAATCCCGGGATTTACTTCGTTATCTATCAGTCGTTTAGTTAAGAAATTACTAGGCAAAGGAAAACCAAGATGCACACAATATTTCTCCCTTCTTTTTTTCTGCGCAAATCGGTCACTGAAAACTAGTCGGCACGGGGGTCATTATATACATTCATAACGCTGCTTATTGTTTACAAGAAATGACTGGCACGGCGTCACCTCGATATTGACTAATTTAGCCATACCTGCATTATGTCACAGCACACCGCCGAGCTATCTTCGTACGAGTGATGAAGTATTTATCATTCAAGTATAAGTAACTTCGTTAGAGTTTCGGTTGGCTACCCTAATATTTTGTTATTTTTCAAATCACCTCTCTTCATCATGTAATCAGTGCTTAAATGAAATGAATAAGAAACTTATTCTATAAAAATGTCTCATCTCGTAAAATGTGAACTTACCTTACATGAGTTGCTTCATTACAAATAATGATTTATGAAATTGCTCACATTCGAAACCATAAATAATGATTTATAATTTTAATAGATTATTAGTTTTTATTACCATGGAGTCGGTGCGACTGTGTAATCAATATTAAGGTATACAAAGGCAAAATCGCAGAAAGAAACCGCAATCCGCATGAATCTAGTATTACTTTCTCAATCCCTGGATTGTACACCCTACTTGGCGCTGTGTCCTTAACTTCTTAACGATGGAGAAACGTACAAACCTAATCAAGTCTAGAGTAAGTAACACTGAAAACCAAGCTAATAGAATAATAAAATCATCATGTAAAAATTTTACTAAAAATCAGATAAACCGTCTGTGGTAGAGGACCCGAGGCTGCCTCGTTCCAAGTGACTATCAAAGATCATAAAGATAAGGTGGAAGGATCGCATCCCCTGCGCCCTGTAGTATTTTGTAGGAATACGCCAACCAAAAACATAGACTGGCTCGTGACATAAATGTTGCCTCAAATGACTCAGTTCGTACCGCCGCATATTAAGAACGCCGAAGACTTAATTGTTCAGCCTCAACGAATAAAATATATACGTAATAGCACATTCATATCTTTAGATGTAAAAACCTTTATCCCAGCATTCCTATTTCTGATGGCATAAAAGAAGTTACCGAATTTGTCTCTGAAAATTGGAAGAAAATCAATAGTTGCGGATTGGATATGGATTCAGTTACAAAAATGTAAAACTTCATAAGTTATAATTGTGAAATTATGAAATTATATAATTACAGTTACAACAATAAATACTATCTGACAGGGACGCGGAGTCGGAGTCCCGGAGTTCTATCATTTTTGCTGGAGTCGGAGTCCTATCAAATGATAGGACTCCGGCCTATAACTAGACCCAAAATATAATACAAGCAAATTATTTATTCTCGTGCATAGCTGTCACAGTCTTGATGTCAACTTTCTCCGTCAAACAAAAGTACAGAGACACTGCTGCATGCAAAGCTTGCAATAGTTGAGGGAATGAACCGTGATAGTGAAAAAAGGATTGTCTTTTCACTCGGTGATTTAGTAGAGAAGACAAGCCTTCCTAGCCTCGATCACACCTACACACCAAAGGTCACATCAGAGACAAAAATGAAATACTAGTTTGTTTCAGAAAATTACATCTGACCCTCACGTTAATCGTGTGTGATGGCTCCTCTAGAGCGCATATTAAAATCGAAAGTGTCCTCATATTTTTGAAGAAGGATGGAGGACTTTCCTGCCTGGTAGAGACTGGAGAAAAACCGTGTGAAGCACACATCAACAAGATGGGAGGAGCTGAGTCGCATGCATTCAACTTAAAGCGACATTTGATAAACTTTTATCGGAAATAATTGATAATTGATACAGCAATGATCACTAATAGGTCCAGGTAAGTCTATAATGATCTATGATGCAGGTTACCAGTCTATTTTTCAAAAAACTAGGCTTTATATACTTGTCATCCGGAGTCGGAGTCCTATCAACCCCCGGAGTCGGAGTCCTATAAAAATGATAGGACTCCGCATCCCTGCTATCTGAAAATTAAAGGTTGCCCGATGAGGCCCCACTTCAGTCAGCCGTTAGCTGTCATTTATTTACATAAGTTAGAAACTGTAGCCTTCAGTGAGTTGAAAAATAGATTTAATATTTGCCCGGATCTCTATGCTCTCTGCATACACGACATTGTCATATATCCTTTTGAAAAAGATTCTGACTTCTCTGCAATCTTTGATGTCTTTAATGATATTAACGAGAACATTAAATGATAATAATAGTGTGTTTTATTTTTTGCATATTGAAAGCCTTTACTCTCTCGACATTAAGTTCAACATCGAGATACCAGAAAACGGTGTTTTAAACTTCCTTCGTTTAAGTATTTATCTAAATAATAATAATAATATTATTATAATAATAATGGCAGGACGGCACTAATAAGAAAATCCGAAAACAAGCCGCCGACTCCGGACAACTTCAGGCCCATAACATGTCTCCCGACACTGTGGAAGCTATTCACCGGAATAATTGCAAACAAGATCAATGAACGCGTCAAATCAAAGAACATAATGCATAAGGAACAAAAAGGGTGCCTTCCAAGATGTAGAGGTACTAAAGAACAACTTGCCATAGACAGAACGATCACCAGTGAAAGCAAAAAGCGAAAGAAGAACTTGTCAATGGCATGGATCGATTATCGCAAGGCTTTCGATTCCATTCCGTATTCTTGGATTGTCAAATGCCTTGACATGTACAAAGTTAACAAAGTCATCCAAAAAGTAATTACAGCATCAATGAAAAGTGGGAGACAAATTTGACACATGGAAATGAAGATATTGGACACATAAAGATCAAAAGAGGGATCTTCCAAGGGGACTCGCTGTCACCACTCATGTTCTGTCTTGCAATGAACCCTCTCAGTGATGTCCTGCACGACATAGATAGATCATATAAGCTAGCAAAGGGACAAAAGATCAACCATCTACTATATATGGACGATTTGAAACTGTACGGGAAAACAGAAAGCGACATCAACTGCCTAATCAACACCGTGAAAACATACAGCGATGACATCAATATGAGATTCGGAATCGAAAAATGTGCGCGACTAATCATCCATCGAGGAGAAGTCATACAAACAGAAGGATATCAAGCCGAAGAAGTTCATATAAAGGATGTTACCGAAGAAGGATATGAATATCTTGGAATCCTTCAACATCATACGAACCTTGATAAAGTAACAAAGACAAGGGCAGTCAAGGAGTACAAGAAGAGATTGAAGAAAATACTGAAATCAAAATTGTATGCGAAGAACATAATTGAGGCCATAAATGTATATGCTGTCCCTGTGATTAGGTACACTGGTGGTGTACTTAAATGGACAGTGCAAGAGCTCAATGAATTAAACCGAAAGACCCGCAAAATACTAACAATGTATAAAGGATTACATCCAAAGGCTGACATTGACCGCCTCTACCTACCGCGGGATCGGAGAGGTAGGGGACTGAAAGACCTAAGGGAGGTTATAGAACAAGAAGACCGGAGCCTAGCAGAATACATCAATGATAAAGAAGACGACCCACTGCTGGCGGTGGCTAAATCAGGCGATCTGTACGGGCAACGGCAAGAAACCTCCGAAGAATGGAAGAGGAAGATGATAGAAGATCGGTACCAAAGATGGAAGGATAAAGTAATGCATGCTCAATACGCAAGATAAATGGAAGAAGTAACGTCAATAAAAGCTTGCTACGGTTGGCTGAAATCTGTCAATCTGAAGATGACAACTGAGGCGTTACTAACAGCAGCACAGGACCAAGCGATAAAGACGAAAGCACATTCCACTTACATACTAAAAATAAGCAATGATGCTAGATGCAGAATGTGCATGTCAGCAGATGAGACAGTATCTCACATACTTACAGGATGCTCTAAGTTGGCACCAAGCGAATATCTGAACCGTCACAATGAGGTTGCCAAACAAATTCATAGGGATATCTGCCTACAGTATAACATCAGCGTACCGACAGAACCATGGAAACACGTCCCACAACCAGTTATTGAAACGGATTCAGTGAAAATATTATGGGACTTCGAAATAAGAACAGACAAGAGAATCACAGCAAGGAGGCCAGATGTCGTAGTTGTCAATAAGGAGAAAAAGATTGGATTCATAATTGACATAGCGGTACCAGAGGACAGGAACATAAGAAACAAAGAACAAGAGAAGATCACTAAGTATCAAGACTGGAAAATTGAACTACAAAAACTGTGGAAGATTCATGTCAAAGTGGTGCCAGTAGTTGTTGGAGCCTTAGGAGCCCACACAGACAAGTTAGCCACATACCTGAAAGAAATCCCCGGTCGACACCGGGTACCTCAGTTACTGAAGGCTGCTCTACTTGGCAGTGTCTACATTCTTAGGCACACTCTTGATCTCCCTGAGTCCTGGTAGGACTCCGAGATCTTGAGATGTATACACCGACCATCATTGTGTGAGGTCGTGACTAAAAAAAAAATAATAATAATAATAATAAGCGTATATTTGAAAAACAAATCAACATAAGAAATCTCCAATGGGAATCGGGGAGATTTTAAGAACAGAAATGTCATGCGATGCGAGCGTATTATTTTGTTCAACAAGTGCTATTATACAATACTGAACACGATAGCACAAAACCAATTCGCCTTCTCATTGTCTTCACTTGAGGTAAGATTAGTCTTGGGCTCCGTTTCGATCGAATTGGGAGGAGATGATTCAGAATATGGTTCGGATCATCTAGAATTTGGCGGAATAGTCGAAGAGCAAGTTCATTCCTTCGTTTGTCGACATTGAGCATCCGAGTAGAACATTCACTAGTCCTCACATTGAAACCATGAATGATTCGGAAAGCTCTCTTACATAAAATTTCAAGCTTAGAGTTCAAGACACTGCCTGGATTTATAAATACTACCGTGGCATAGTCAATTACAGAACGTATGATGCTGTTAAAAACAAGAACAAGTTGGTCATGAGTCAGAATCGGCTTCAAAATTCGTAGTACATAGAGCCGTTTATAGACACTAGTAGATACATGTTGGAAATGATGCGACCATGTGATAACATTGCTGCTAATACGGATAAATACCGTATATTTTAATGCGAAGACCTTTAACTGTCGTTTTAGAAACAGTAAGTGGAAACATCGAAATGAAAACCCATCTTATACACTGGTTGTCGTTGATAGTTGAATTGTAGTTATTTTTTTGATGTATTAAGTCAAAAAATATACTGAAAATTCATCGGCTAGTCTGTTTCAGTTCGAGAGCAGGGAATGAAGTCGTGCCTGAAGCTTTCACGTAACATTGCACACCTGTTGCTCGTCATAGAACTGCACATCTGCCGAATCAGGTAGTTTGCATTTCATAAATAGCGTGGATTTCCGATTTAGAATTGTGACAGTTTGGTTATACACAAGACTGTATAGAGTAATTGTCTGTAGATTTAAGTCGAAGAGATATTTCTGTAATATGACTTGTATAAAAAGCTTCTGCAGGTCATGCTCTTTCATATCAGTGGTTGTTCGAGAAACAAATGAACGGCGTGAAGTGCATACAGATACCACAAGATTTGCAATTAGCAAGTTAGTGAATTTTGTCAGTTATGAAAGGTCAGGTGAGAACTCTGCTGAAAAAAGCTTTCATCTATGAAGGTTTCTATCATGTGTGTGCTATCCGTCAGTACTGTTATTTAATGCACACTCCATCTTGTATAAAACTGATGAGGTTCGTGTTTTGGCTGATATTTTTTTGCGTGGGTATACGTGTATTGGTGTCACTAACAGAATAGTCTTTGGAAAACTTTTTGTCATTGAAAGACTTATTTCTTTTTCAATCTGATATAGTTGATTGTGTTGCAGGTGGCATCTACTTATACGTCAACAAATTTTACAAACCATATGTATTACGGCGACCGTAAATTGAATGCATTGAATGAATGAGCGTTCACCTTATTAGATTCGTATCCTGATTTAAACCTCATTTTTGTGGCCTGTGTAAATAAATTTTGACATCGGCATGCGGTAGTTCACTTCTCTTATCAGATCTGGATTTCATAAAATGTAATGAAGAATACTTACCCAACTCCCGCCACTGTGGGCCCCTCTCTCCACTTCCGATCATTACTGTGTGTTTTTGTCCTAATCTGTTTCTCCTGAGAAATTTCATCGTACTATCAAAGAGGTTTTCGGTTGCAGAATGGCTAATATCCAACATTTTTTGTCTGACTTAGCGTCTGCAAATTTTGAATGTACAATGATACAGATGTGAATGAGACGCGATCTTCTTATGAGTTATATTGTGATGCAGTGTTTGTTATCCCGAAATAAGAAATAGTAATATCAAGAAAGGAAAAGCCTTGGCTCGCTTCGTTGCTTAAAAAGCTCATCAATGATCGCTGGTCCGTTTACCGGCTACGTAATTGGCCAGTCTACAATCATTTACGACGAAAATCAGTTTGAAATTTTGAAAGCCAAGGTGAGGGCAGCAGCAATGTTATCTCTGAAAAGAAAGACGCCTGGAGCATTGTCAGGGAGTTACAGGGAAGCGTCAGTCCTCCGTTTGATGGCTACCAATTTCTTCCTGAAGTAATTAATATCTTCTGAAAATCATTCAATCATGCTGCCGATGAAGACCTGTTAGACATTGAGGACGAATTCAAGAATGTAGATGTCAATCTTCTAGATGTCTATCGTCTTCTAAAACGCAGTGATCAGCTGGATTCAATGGTATATTATCTGCTCGTCTTCTGTTTGAAAAAGTTGCCATAATCTGTGCGCGTCTGTGTATCTAGCGTCTGTGTGATCTAGCATGAAGATCCGCGATTTATGGAAAAATACGTCTTTGTGGTCAACCCGAAGAAGATAAATCCCACTGTTGAGGACCACAGACCAATTTCATTGCTGACAATTGTCGCTAAGGATTTCAGCGCTTGATCCATAGTTCAATGAAGGAAGTCTTCCTAGAATTCTTTGGCAATATATTCCATAATACGTTGTTGTTTTGTATCTAAAACATAAAACTTTTCATTTAATTCATGTACTTCATAATACGTGAACGCTATTTTGCTTTTTATAACATGAAAATTCTTTCACTAGAAAATCACGTATTTCATACTACGTTGTTTTGCCTTTTAAAGTTTCAAAATTCTAATCACGTTTTCCGAAGTGCGTTGATTTGTTATTTAAAAACATAAACTTCCGTCAAACGCAAAATCTGTTTCACACAAATTGTTTTAGTGTTATAACATTCACGAAGATAATCGCTACTCATAATGTTAGTAAAACAGTTCGGTAAAGCAGCGTAGTTCGGAATACGTTGTTCTGTATTTTAACGGTCGAAATAGCAATTAATCATATCTTGCCATGTATCCGTGATAACAAAAAGGATGAAATCCTAAATGAATTTCTTAATCAGAACCTTGTGATTTTTTTGGGAATGCGATTGTAAAAAGTTCACCGAAGAAAGTTCATCTGATTCTCCGCACTTTTTGAAGTGAGTAGCCGTTGACATACTGATCGTTTATACGCGATACTGATCGTACACGCTATTGGTGCATTCATATATATCACACAAAAATGGGAGGTTCAGGCCGTTTGCAGAGGTCAGAAGATAAAAGATTCAAAAAGATGCAATATAATCCAATGCCGCACTCTTTGGTTTTTTGAGTCCTAGTCATGTAAAAATTTGAATGAGAACGAAATCCTCTCACACAATTGTTGTCTGAGATCTGCCCTTTCTATTGATGTTAGCGTAGTTGGAATGGGATCGCTTCTTTACTGGTCAGTTGGGTGCATCTTATCCGGAGGGGAAAAGGGATCTACAGTGCTTCTGATAAGTCAGAAAATACTTCAAATAAATGTTCTATGAGAAGCATTGTTCGTCAATTGAGAAATCCATGGTGACCAAATAAATGCATTAGTGAGGTGAATTGATTAAATTTCATCTTTCACTCAGTCAGTTTTGCATCAATGTTAAGAAATAAACGTTTTTTAACAGAGAAAAGTTTTCAAAAATACAATTAGTCAGTAGAAAACTATGGTAAAATCCCAAGTATCAATTTATTATCAATCACACAGGCCAACAAGTTTTTTCAAAGGAAATTAGCAAATGATTTTCAGTTATATAATGTAACAAATGCTGCAAAACGTCACCACCACATTCCTTAGCAATGTCACAATGATAAATCAAATCATACACTACAATTGTAATTTCATCCTATCTTCAATTGCTTCTTCAATTACTCCTGTAAGTGCTGCATATGATGAGATTTGCCGCTAGAGACATTTGTTTTTTAAATTGATCGACCCTCATAATAGTCCAGCAGCGTCAGTCCAAGTGACATTGATGTCCACTGTAGCTACCACTGTCTTTAAATATGGTTTGAAGCAGCGTCGTAACGGTCCTCCCAAAATGCGGCGGTGAATCATCAGGGTGGAAAGCAAAGCCTTTCAGTTGCTTCTTGCACCATTGAGGCATCATGTCAGAGTCCAGGATCTTAAGCTTTATAGACTTAAAAGCAAAGCTTAAAGCAAAAGCAAAGCACAATTTCGACTTTCAATACTGGTTATTCTTACTTTTGGAGTGTAGCCTCGACTCAAGACTTTTTGAGGAATATTCCTAACGTGAACGTCCACTCTATGCAAGTTTTTGACTTCTCTACTCTTTATACAAAGTTAGATCAAGGTGCTATCAAGAATAATATTTTTCCATCCTTGATCTCACATTCAATTCCACTAATCGTAGATACTTGTGTGTAGGATACGAGAAGTCGTTTTTCTCCAAAATCAAATATAAGGGGTATTTTTGTTATGACGTGGACTCTTTTAAGAAGGCTATTGATTTTATAGTGTCTGAAGTCTACATTTCTTTTTCCGGTTATGTGTTTAGACAAATTCGAGGGGTACAAATGGGAGGGAATTGCAGTCCTTCACTTGCCGACTTGTTTCTGTTAAATTGCGAATTTGCTTTTATGAAACAATTGGTTAAAAATAAAAAGTTTGTACTAGCTAAATTATTGTCAAACACTTCGAGATATATAGACGATATATGCGTAATAAATTACAAGCATTTCAATACCTAAATTCCAAAAATTTAATCAGTGGAGCTTCTTGCAGATAGAAACGGAGTCAATGACAAAGCCGTTGTTTACCTCGATGTGAGACTCCAATCTAGTAGTGACGGTCTTCGAACCTCAAAATATCATAAAGTGGAAGATTTTGATTTCCCTGTTGTTCTGTTGACATTTCCAGACAGTGCAATACCTTATAACATGGGAATTAATGTATTTGCCGGCCAGGTTTTACGTTATTATCGCATCTGCTCGCATCTTGAAGATCTAATTAAACGAATTAATATGACACTTTTTGTGATGAGCAGCAGAGGATATTGTAAGTCTAAAATGAAGGCATGTACTGAGAAAATCCTAACCGGTCATAACAATTTTCTAGTCAAGTTTGGATATTTCTCAGCCAGGGAGCTGACATCGCAGTGCGCATTTTAAACAATAAAATTAACACTGTTTGTTTGTTTTCTTAGCATTTTTTTATTGGTTATGCCATTTCAGTGTTTCACACATATATTTTAGTTTGTCTTGGTTGTATCCGTCTTTTGCGGTTGTTTTGTTTTTGTTTTTACTATTACTATCAGTATTACTTATTATTACACATATCATTACTGTATTGATTTTAGAATGCCAGCCGCATATAAGTTTATGCGGGGCCCCGCCCGCCTGGGCTTGAGCGTTCAGGTAGAGGGGCCGAAACGCGACCAGGCGGCTACCTGCTGACGACTGGCTATTGTTTTATTTGTTTCAACGTTGTTTTTTTCTCGCTGACTGCCCTAGTGTGATGAATGGACTGTGTCGGTTACTGGTCTCCATTGGGTTGACATGGTGATTACTAAGTGTCTATTTATATATAAGTTCCTAATCAATCGAGCCTGAAACTTTGACCAAGGAGATCACTTGTTAAGCGGCCTTGTACGATTTCGTACACTTAAGGGTGAAGTCCAGCCCGTATAGCGTTATGTTATGGACCCATCAGATCCGTCAAGTCTTTGTGCTTAAAGACCTTCATGCATTCATGCATTTGTCGAGGATCACAAGCCAAAGGACCATTAGGGGTAAGGTCCAGCCCTGCTTTAGAAGAGCTGATTGAAAAATGGACTAGTGGGAAGGTCCTCCACACCGATCTCGTCAAGTTTGGCTCTAAAATGTAGTCCTAGGATAGTCAAAAGTTTGACGCGCCTTGAACGTTTAATGTCTGCCGGTGGGAACGCACCACCTGTCCTCTTAAGGGCAAAACTTAAGTCTTATTAAATATAAGTTTATTAAAATTATGAAACATTTAGACGTCGTTATGGAAATGACCCAGCTTTGATTCAAGTGCGATGAGTGAAGTGAACCTTTAAGAGCTTATTGTCTTTGGGCTCCCTGTATATGGTGTTATGCTCAATAACCGAGTCAATCAAAGGGAGAGCTTCTGCGGCTCTCCACAACATCATTTTAGATAGATCACAACTAACCTTGAAGTCAACGAAGTCTAAGCGCTTTATTTAGACGTCGACTGCAATGACCTGTGTTGACTGGAATTCGTTAGGATGAAATCAAAGGAATCGTTTTCACTAAAAGACGTGTCCAAACTTGAATCATTCAATCAGAGAAACAGAGCTGTGGTTGCGTAAAACTGAAGAAGGAAAGCAATAGGCTAGTACACTAGCGGCGAAAATAGGCTAGTACACTCCATGGGCTAGGGGATCAATAATGCAGTAGGACTATATTTTCGTAATAAAGCTCCTAATTTCAACCTTTCTGCATTAGCATAATCAATGTAGTCAAATGTATGTGTTTGATGAAATATAATCAAAATGCATTTATTCAAGCACTCCAGAAGCTTCAGTTGACAAATCACACTTGTCATGACTAATTTGAAGTATTTCCAGAGTTGTGGGAATCACTGTATTTGTTGAAATTTCTATGAAATGTTGTACATTCATTATACATGTGATTGCTTAACGAGTCGAAGAAGAGGAATTCTGAATGAGAGAGATCCCTCAGATGAAAGAGCATGACCTGTAGATGCTTCTGTATGTCATATTGAAGAAATGTCTCTTCAGCTTAAATCTACAGACAATAATTCAATATAGTCTTGTGTATAACCAAGATGTCACAATATTCTCCATTCGATATGGACATGTAGATGGAGTTTTTCTATCCACGCTATTTGTGAAAGACAAACAACCTGATGCGGAAAACGCGCAGGTTTGTAGTCAAGAGGTATGCAATGCTAAGTGAAGGCTTCTGGTACGGCATCATTCCTTGCACAACTTCGTGCTAGATCCCGGACTATAGTCTTATTACCCTTAGTATTTCCATAGATATTTATCACAACAGTATTTAAAAAAAATGATAAAGGTGGTGTGCAGTCAACGACAATTTTACCAATTCCAGTGCTGCTACAAGACTTTGGTGCACCCGCAAGTGCGTTCATTCCGAGCGTGAGCGCATGTGCTGAATGAAATGTGCGTACACATCGCTTTCTATTATTTGGTGTTTGTATAGATTGATTTTCGTGAAATCTGCATGTGAGGATCTCGGCTGTGAACTCAATGTCATCGCCATGCATCAATGTCTCGGCGCCAGTAGCAGCAAGCTCCGTCTCGTTCTGCTTCCGATTCTGATAGTCTGGTGTACTCGGACCGCTGCAGGAGTTGCGCTCGGAATATTCAAATGTCTCGATGGTAAATGCAAGCGATGGGGTATCTCTCTCCTTCCTTTGCTCTCGTGGCGTATTGCCAACGATTTTCATCCGAAGCCGTTGAACTGTTTTTGTTCGCATTCACCAAGTAAAAGCGAAACCCCTGTAAATTAGAGTAAAAAAGGGGGCGCCTACACGCCTTATTTGCAAACACGTTGGATGGGGAAAATGGGGGTGATGTAGGAGTGGAAGGAGTCGTAGTTGGGATGCAATGGGGCTGGGCGACCATTACCGACGATGGTCAATCATTAAGAGAACTATACAGTCACCGTGTGGCAAGGCCAATGAATGAAAGACTTCTCCGTTGCGCTCGAATGCAAATGAACAAAGAATGCAGATGAACCTCCAATGCTGAATGCCCATGTAGTGGAGGTCGATTTTGAAGATGAGCAACAAAGGCGGCGCGAGTCTGAGTCGTCGAAAAGTCGCACGGGTTCACACCGCGAAAGTTGCGCTTGCACTTTCCATCACAAAGCCGTAAGAGTTTAAGAGTTTTCATTTGATCAACTTTTTGATTAAGTGAGTTTACTTCATTTATTATTCTATTCATCTTTTTCATTTGTTGAGTAATTTTAGAACTTAATTCATCAACACTTTTTTGGAATGTAGTTTGTAACTTATTTGAATTCTTAAAATTTTTTTAGGAAGTTTTTCTATTTCATCTTCTAATTGTTCTTTCAACAATTTTATCTGATGTTTATTTTTAATGACTGCAGATTTTAACTTTATAGAAAGTAATATTAAAATTTTTGATTGTTCTGAAATCTTTTTAAAAAGTTTTGCTATATCTGCTTCTAGCTCTCTATACTTTTTATCAAGTTTTAATAATTTTTCGTTTAATGATTTGTCATTAAGTTTTAGCAACTTTAATTCATTCATCAGTGGAACCAAAACATCGTTTATATATTTTTCTTTTAAGTCATTGATTTGTGTATCAACATATTGTTTATTTGTTAACTCTGTATTTTGTTGCGGAAGAATAGAAAGATGCAATGGAACAGATAAAACGTCTCCAGTTTTCATGATATAATTTTCTATTTCTATTTCTAATTCACGATTATTCGGGATATATGCACCTCCACCAACATTTGGTAACATCATTTTTTAACAATAAAAGATATATATATGCCATGAAAATTAAAATTGTTTTCTCATGAAAATAAAAAAAAAATTTTTCACGGATCAACAAAGACAATGAATAGACATCAGATCACTCAGTCAATTAACCACATCACGAGAACAATTGTCAAGTGCGATTGTCAGTTATGTTGATGAGTAAGAGGAAAAAGGGATCTCATCACGAACAATTCCAATTCCTTGTGTTACATTCTTAACATTAGACCATCTCTTTCTTAATTTTTTATAATGCTCTGATCTTGATAATAATTGAGATTCCTTATCTTTCATATACCTAACTCTATCTTTATGTTTTTCTTTATTTATTTCATATGATAACGAAGGATATATTCTTGCGGTTTCTTCCATTTTTATTCCTTCCATTTTCGTCCCCGTCGAAGTTCCTTCCATTTCTGAGGCTTCTTCCATTTTCGTCCCCGTTGAGGTTTCCATTTTTAAAGAAATATTTTGAATACAATCTTCTGGTATATTAAGTCTACGTGATATTTTTTAGGCTACCTAAATTTTCATCTGCCTAAATTTTCGACCTTCGGCTACGTGATATTTTGAGACAACTTAAATTTCGACCTTCGGCTTTCGGCCACGTGATTTTCTTTAGCTTACGTGATATTTTGAGACCGCCTAAATTTTTGAAATTTTTTTTTTTGAAAATTTGTCACTACCTAAATTTTCGGCCTTCGGCCTTCGCCCACGTGAAATTTGAAGTCTACCTAAATTTTTGAAATTTTGATTTTTTGAAAATTTTTGAAAAACCCGCAAAAGTGTGACATCCGGCGCAAGCGAAGCGAAGCGTCGCGCCGGATGTCACACTATATACTACTAGCAACGTCGGATGGTTGTCGGATGCCAATACCACCAAAACGAATTGGCTGCTTTGCTTGTGCCCATGATCGATCATCAAAGTTGACATTGATGATTTTTTTCCAGACTGGATTTTATGGTTGAGTCCAGACGATTAAGGGCTTCTTCAACTTCAAAGCAAGGTGCTGAACGAAGGAGATAAGTTAATCTGGGAATGAGTAAGCTCCGGCTAAGTAGACAAAATGCAACATGAGAATTGACAGACTCAAGTCTTTCGCAGGCTAAAATGATCGCGGCTTCCTTTTCCTGGAGTGCATTATTAATTGCAAGATTTGACAGTGGAGAGCCTAGTAATGTCAGGTCACCCTCTCAGAGTTGGAAGTAAATCTTGCAAACGCACCATCACTTTGTTGAAAGTCATGATCATCAAGACCAACATTTATCAGTTCGCTTTTTGATGCATTGATATCCAGACCAAGGGATCGCGAACAATCAGCAGCTCCCAGAACGTCCTCGTAAACTTTTTCTGGTGGGCGTGCAATAGTCACGTCGTCGAGATACCACAGATTGAATGGGCACTGCAATGAACGGGCTACAGAATCAATAGTAAGAGAAAGGAAAAGACGACCGGCTACGTCTCCTTGATGAACACCCCTTTCTGAAAGTACAATCTTTTCACCGAAGCACAATACCGATGGTGACTTGTAGGCCTGGTAGGCCATAGGTAATAATTCTAGAGTTCTATCAGCAATTGCTTCAATCATCATATCACTTCGTAGTGAATTGAATGCATTCCAATTTGACAGCAACATACACGTATTTACTTGTTTCGTCACTATTGAGTAAACCTAGAACAGCATGAGCAGCAGCTTCACAGCCGGATCGGATGCCGACACCCAACTGAACAGGCTCTAACTGAGGGGTAACTCGGCGGGTGGCCTTCAAAATTGCAATTTTGCAAGCAAGGCGATGGAGAACTGACCTATGGCAATGGGGCGTATGCCGCCTGGACTGTTTTGTTCTATACACTATCTTTATTGTGTTGCATTGTTGAGATGTCATCATTTGCGCTACTTAATGTACTGTTCATTATTACACAATATCACATTGCTGCATTACCTACTTGCGTGGTTCTTGATCGGCCGTAATACATCATACCTCCGGTTTTTTTTCTTCAGCGCGATAAGTCCGCTTGAATGTATTAATTCCCGTGCGAAAGGTGGCAAAGATCCAGAAATCACTGTTGCAGCCAGATTTCTTAAGAATGAAAGAAACCGTTCAGCAGCTTGTCCAACATTCTCAGTTGTCAGATCTTTCATGTGCAATGGTAGAATGCCATCTATACCACTTGCGGAGGCGCCTAAGAAAAATTTGATTGCGGTTCGCACTTCAGAGATCGTTACGTCCATATTGATGTCTATTGCAATCTCTGGAAAATGTTCGTCTTCCGCAGCACTTGGATGCTTATTTCTTAATTCAATTTCGGTTTCATCGGAGAGGTCAGGAGTGTCAGTTGAACATGTCATTCTTACTGCTGCCAAATTTGCTTGTAGAATGCGATTCAGCTTCTCTTTGAGTTCATTTTTTCAATTCCAAACTTTTTGTGATCTTTGTTACTAACTTTAGTAGTCGGTGAAGCTCTTTACCAGTTAAAAAGTTATCTGTCTGTTGTTTCACACTTGCTGTCAGAGATGCATTGCTTAGCTTTCTGGTATATTTATGATGAGATGAAGCTACAAAGGAGAACATCGCGAGTCGTCGCCAACCAGTCTCAGACGAAGAGAGAGCTAGGTTAATCGCCTCCCTCAATCCAGATGCTACGGCCGGACGGGCAGCTTTAGGTATCCTTTGTAAAACTGGATATTCATGTCTCAAACTGACGAGATGCTATAAAAATTCAGTAACATCACTTGTTGAAGCGGATAAACTTGAATCACTCCGTGATGATAGCCGAATATCAATCGGGTTTCTTTGCTGATCAGTAGGGATTAAACAATGTCTACATCGCCAAGTATTCAGAGTGGCGGCTCGTTGTTTTGTGATTTTCGCGTAAGATAAGTGTGTCCAACCCTGACAGATTACATTGTTTTCCTTGCCTGACTACATGTCTTGAACAATGGAGGCAAACTCGATTGGTTATTTGTTCGCTCGGCTGTATCGATTGATTCACTACTTGTTGTGGTGGCTGTTCATTTGATTGATCATGAATGCTGATTGGAATGTGCTGCTATTGTTCCAGATCCAGATGAATCATCAATGACGGAATTCATGTTGACTCATTTGCAGGACATGCCATTAGTACTCCTTCATGGATGGAAATACTTCAGAATCATGCTTGAATTGATTAATAGTTAATTAATTAACTGATGTTGTCCTGCTGTAGTATAGACTAGATATGTGAAAAATTAAAATGAAAAAAATGCTAAAAATAGAAAAATAGATTTTTTAAATTTTAAAATTTAAATTCATCGAAGTTTGACTGAAGGTTTTGCACAAGTTGTAAGAACCCACTCACCTGTGTTAAGTGTAAATATTAGAATGAAATGGTAGGTGTCAACGAGCAACCCTTATACCGAACAGCCCATGAATTAGTTCTTGACTCAACGGATTCAGTGGTTTGTTAGCTATCTCCATGTTTTTGGAATTGTCAGCAACTTTTTCAACATTATCCAGTTATCATTAAGCACAGATTCTTGAAGCTGAGTGTATTTTCTATTTAGAGATAAAATTTCATGCATTTTGAGTCAGGATTTATGAATTAGAGGTGTCAGTGTGAAGCGCAAAGTAATATCCATGTCTACATTTATCTATTCAACACATTAAGCGCGGGTACGTTCATCATATTTTGTCGTGTTATCTCATCCAAATTCCATGCCAAGGACCATTGACTATCTCATCCAAAGACTATTGACCTCATCACCTGCTATTTGAAATGATGCCACGATTTCTCAGGACACTTTCCTTTTTCATCACCACAATCACAGCGGCACTGATTTCTTTGAGTCATTGTCATCTAGAAATCATTGCCAATACTAAGTTGAAGAGAATACATGTAGTAGTTAAACTCACTCTGGCTGCAACTGACCTGCCGAGATCAGGCTGAGGGCAAATTATTTCAGTTGCAAGGTCAAAATACAAATACAAATGAAAATTCTTGAAGAAAGGTATTACAGCACATTTCAATTACATACAGAAACGTATTCCCTCCTAGCCTGGCAGATGTAACCAGCACACTTTTCATTGGAGGAAGGGAATCACTCAAATTCCTGTTTATTGGTACTGTCTATGCGATAAATGCTATGAATTTGTACTAGCCTACGTAATCTAAACGAATAATGGACTCCAATCAATTTTTCACTTCCCGAAATTCCCGTGTTAAACCCTAATTCACAAATTGTTTACTCAGTTCTCAATGCAACTCTCCTGACGAGACGAATTCCTAACGAGAATTCGAATTGTGTCTTTTCGGCTGCAGAGGCTGAGAATCATCATGAATTGAAGTCATACAGAGTGAAGCTTCTGAATAATCTGTCCTTCCTGCGTCGTTCAAGACATCAATTTATCTTTCAGATTCAGAAGAATGCGGAACTCCTCGTGTGCTGACAGGACGCAGAGGTTTCATCCTCAGTCACCAGAATTTTGATGGGAGAACAAAATATCCGAAAAAGACGAATTGTCAATGGTTAATTCAAGGAGAGAAGTCAAAGATTGTTCATCTTCACTTCGTCCATTTTGCGATGGAGGATATGAAGAATAAATGCTACGACACTCTTACCGTCTACGATGGTGGAAATAAGAAGAGCAGGAAGTTGAAAACATTGTGCGGCAACAAAGAGAAACCATCAGATATCTATTCCAGTGGACAGCAGCTGTTGTTGAAGTTCAAAAGTGATCATTCGACGCAGAAGTCAGGATTTAACATTTCTTTCAATCTGGATGAAGCAAGTAAGTGTTGAATTTCAGCGGCCGTCAATTGTCAGTACATGACAAGTCGGCTTAATGCTCTAAATTTTCGCATAAATTTTAAAAAGTCTCTGCTTATCCCTACTAAGCGCTTTACCTATTGCGGCGTTTTTTATGATTTACACAAGATGCGAAAACGACCGATGCGCAAACATTTCGAGAAATTGCCCCATGTTATTAAACATCTTATTCACTGTCCGCACTGCCCGAAAGCCCAAGGGTTTTTGGCCTTTTTCCTTTACGCTACAGTTCCTATATTTGCTCTTTTACGTATGTCCATTAAAGGCCTTATCTACTACCTTCTAATAATCCTCAGAGGTACGGCTTGGCGTCAGGCCCTGCCGGGTCCTCCTACTAAGATAGTTTATACCGACGCCACTCCGACAACGCAGGCTATTCTTCTCAATAACCGAGTTTGTATCTTCCAAAAGCAGAATTACCAATTTCATAATGAGCTCGAAGCCCTCCTACGGGCCACCGACATTACCGATCCCGGAGACTACATTGCTACTGATGTTTTAGGGTTAACTAATCTTAAACGCTGTTCGGAACACATTTTATCGCAGATATATCTGCATCAAAAGGGCATTCGCATCATTTACATCCCGGGACCACTCAATCCGGCGGATCCACCTTCGCGGGGCCATCTCAGAGCCAAGCGCGTGTCATGGACTTGCCGACACGGACCCCTTCGGGAATCTACTGCGAACAATCTGCATACTTCATTTCAGAAAATTATTACCAGATACCGGTAAGTGCTTGCAACCGGCAAATGCATGCACATTCACTGTTTATCATAATTTTGAATGGGCAGAAATATGATTCCAGACATTGTCAACGGAATTTCATAGCATTTCTCCCATTGTAAAGAGAACCTTCCGATAATCCTTGTGTGAAAAAGAAATGCGTTAATTGCAAAAAGCAGTCTGCTGAATCTAGCTATTGTTATGTATGCTTATTGATCTCCTTCTCGAAAAACATGCCCTCACACGAGAAAACATTCGATCATCTTCCATAACTTATTATTGACGAGTGTTGAAACTGCCGGTTCTTCACATAGCAGCTTTAGGCAGCGACTCGTAGCGGTCGTAGGAAGCTTATTGTTAATGCACTCTCATCGGTATGATCACCAATGACGTCATCAGGAACTTTCGCATTGTTTTTACGCACTGACGATGCGGTTTTGGTGTCCTTGAATGGACTGATTCAAGTAGTTAGAGTCAGACCTTCGATTAAATACAATAAAATGAAAACAGAAATATACCTGCGGAGTACACCTTTAAGTCAACCCTCCATCTTGCTATTCTGCGAATATTGGGGACTTCTACCGTCAGTCACTTTGTTGCGAGGAAATCTGACAGTCTGCCATTCGACTGCCTCACTTATTGAATTGACACGAGTTTCTGTCACAAAGGTAGCGTCGGTCTACAATTATTGCAATTTGTGATAAATATTGAATTGCATCCTCATTTAAAAATGAAAACCGGCGTGAATACCTGTCACTTCAATTCATCACCAGGCCTAGGTCACATTCCTAAACATCACTCAATTATGTATTTGATATGCAGTCATCCCAAAAGTGTTTGGTTATACCCACAGAAAGGTTGGGATACACAACTATATTGTATTTGGCTTAAAACTTTAAATAGGGAGTTGTATCGATGTTGAGAGAAGCTAGGCCTGCTGATGACTCCTGATATTGGATGACAAGGTAGTTATTCAGGTCAGTTCCCAATTTTGCAAATGACGATGCAATTCAGTATTTAATTGTTCTATTTGCATTGTGTTTGCAAAAAGTCACATTTGTTAGCAGTACTACAGGTAGACGAAATGCTAAAATATTATTCAACAAATTCCAGAGAAAATTCACTTGATATGCCTCTAGTAACTGCGTGTCTCAAATTCACAGTTTATTTATTTAACTCAAATTTCCATGGAAATATGATGATAACTGTAGTTATGACCACATTCATGATTGCATTTCCACTCCTTCGTATTTGTCTTAAAAATGCTCAAATATCTTTATCTTAGTTATGAATTGTTCTCCTATCGATGTTAACTGTCAATTTGAATATCATTTTAATTGTCCTATTCCTGTCAGTAAATTATTAATTATTTGCGCTCTTACTTATTTTCTTCCATATTGCGTTTGTGGATGAATCAGAACAGCAGTCACTTTATTGTTTTGTAGAAGTGGACAAAAACTATGACAGCTTTATCAGTATAATCATGTTATTCGTGGGAAGAAGCTTCATCATTTATATTCATATCACAAAATGTTTAAAAATGTTGCATCATATAGCAGCTCTGTCAACTAATAGCAACTGCATTCCAACGAAACTTACTGGAAATCGATAATATTGGCCATTCTTGCAACAAATTTTGGTGGAATTTAGTCTCTTTGGAACAACTCTGCCTGGTTCTTCCTAAACACAGAATTAAGCTTGACTTGCCTCACTGAATGTATTAACCAAACAAAGCACTTTCCCATTGACTGTCCAATGAGCACTTCCTTAGATGAAGGATCGACTTAAAAATGTATTGTTTGTAGATTTTATGTTCAGTTTGGATAAAAAGATAATGCGACAATGTGTCAGTGTCAAATGTAAGTTTCAATAATTTCACAGCAAATTATATTATCAGCAGTTCATCTTCCGAAATCTATTCAACATCTCAACTTGCTGTCGTTGTCTTACAGCTTCGTCATGGTGTGGAGGACCGCCTGTGTTGAAAGGACGGAATGGCACCATCACCAGTCACAAAGACTTTAACGGAAGAAATAAATACCAAAGATATCAGAGCTGTGAATGGATCATTGAAGGAAGAAAATCAAAGAGAGCTCGTCTTCATTTCTCTCATTTCTCACTGGAGGAGTGTCGAGACGGAGACACACTTGTTGTTTACGATAGAACTGATGGCAGTGGAAGGAAGAGGAAACTTTGTGGAGATCTGAAACCTTTTAATATTTATTCCAGTGGACAGAGAATGAAACTTCAGTTCACAAGTTATGGCTGGAGGGAGAGTACAGGATTCTCCATCACATACGACGTCATCGATCCTTCAGGTGAGTTCTTCAGTAGGATTGGGATGAATGTTCGAATTTTTTTCGTCCGAATCGAATTTCCGAATCTTTTTTATAAAATTCGAAATCCGAAATGATTTAAAGTAATGTACGTTTTCAGTGTCATCAAAGTAAAAAGCGTTTGGTTCAAAAGTATGCTCCTTCAAATTAAACACGTCTGTCGCTTGCTGTGTTTGTCAATTGCCTGTTATCACTTCACAATATAATGATAAGAACATGTCGCAGCTTATTTGGTGCAAGTAGTCCAAATCCAGCTCTATTTGATAGACGCAAGGACAAGGAAATACAAATTCTTGAATTTGTGGAGTGAAATCAGGTCAATTTCTATTCGCTTCAAAGTTCGCTAATATTGCGGTAGCTGCATTAGGGAAGTGTAAATTCACGAACTTCGATTCTTGATGAAATTGTTGGGGGAGGAAGTGTTTTGGGGAAGAACAAAGGAGCGGATGAATAGATGTCGTGTCGAATCAGCATTGTCGTAGCAGAGGAAGTCCGATTGCTGACCAACAATTTGATGCCTGTACTATTCTGAGATTCGTCGACCTCAAGTCATCTTTCAATATTCATTATGTCAAGAAATAGCGGTAAAAAACAAGAAAATTGAAATCCAATGGCCTTTACATTAAACATCGCAAGTTTTGATTTAAGCTTTAGCTACTTATCGGTTATCTCCCCCACGTTTCCAAATTTGTCTAAAATTTGTAAAAATGAATCAATCATCTCAAAACTTCAGAGGCACGTATTTGAGCGCATTTTCTCCTCACATGCAAAAATTCATGCAAATCGGGTAAGTGCTTTTTGATTTAGTAACGGTAACGTGAAGTGTAGCGATGTCAGCAGCTTGATCTAACTTCGCCTGACCTCATCGTCTGAGCAGAAAGCACTTGAGGTTTCCGACAACTCGGGAAGTGATGATGACCAGGCCACATGCCTCACACTAGCATTTTTAACTTGAGAAAGTTGTGGCAAGGTAGTGGTCGTGGGAAGATTTCAAATGGCTGCGGATGAGACGAAGAGGGAGAGAGAACAATGCACACACGAGTAACAATGATGCGTCGAACACACGAAGTCAGATCAAGCTGCTGACATCGCTACACCTCACGTTATTGTCTCTAATGCAAGACGTGCTTGTCCGATCTGCATAAAGTTTTGTATTGTCAGAAAATACACTAAAATACGTGTCTCTGAAGTTTTGTGACGATTGATTCATTTCTACAGATTTCAGACTAATTTGAAAACGTTGGGGGATAACCCATAAGTATCAAGCTTTATGCACTCGAATTACAAATATGCCTACAATATGCAGTTGGTTAGGCCAACAGTGTCCAAAGTACGAACAAATATAATGGAAAAAAGCATATTTCCTCAGAATAAAGTGATACCATTTTATCATTGCCGATCTTTGTTCAACAGTAAGAGGATTTTGGTGCCGATTGAATCTCCGTCCACATTCAACGACTTCACGAATTCAAACTGATTATGAAATGCGCCTGGAATTCGAGAACATTTTTATTGAGAAATAGACACGCTATTCAGATTTCCTCGACTGTATCTGAAGAATTGGTGAACCTTACTTCTTATTTGGATGGCTGCGTTTTCGCTCGAAACTGTGTTTTCGGGTCTCCTCTAATCCACATGCAACTGTTTCTTTACCAGCGCATCCTGAAAGGGTTGCTGCTTGGCAAGTTTCTCCTCAAGAAAGCGAGTTCAAGTTTTTTCAACGAAAATTCTTCCACCAGTCTTTTTCAATGACACAATTGGCGGGATCGCTATAGCTGCGTTATGTGTTTTGCTCTTGAAGAGGATGTAGTGGTGGGTGTTCAGACTGCGCGTGTGTGATTCTTTCCCGGCGGGGAAGAGGTTTTTCGTAATGAAGATGATGAAACACGGCTTGTGGTGGACCGCCTCGGTGAACATGGCGGTGACATCAGCCGAGACGCGCATCTCATCCAGCAGATCGTCCAGCACCACCAAGTCATAGGACTGGACTTCGCTGATGTGGATGAGGTCCGCTTTGGTGACCACTTCGCGCTGTTACAATCCTTGTTGGAGAGCAGGCTGGAAGATGCAGTAGCACCAGACAGGGACATCTATGATTAATATAAGATACTATTAATATGATTAATATGCGTGATTTTTTCCCGACGGGGAAGAGGTTTCTCGTAATGAAGATGATAAATGATCAAATAAACAAATCCAACGGTTTCTTTGCCGTATGTTTCGATTATACAACAACCAGTTGCAAGGTGTATAGGTATATGTAGATATATTTCCTTCGGCATTGCTCTAAGCGTGGTTCGGTTACACTGCACGTGCAACGTTAGTCTATTTATGCACGAATGAGAATAGTGAAATATAGTCTGTTTTTTACTAATCCTCCTCTGAACTGCATTTGATTCAATCAATCTGCCTGACAAACCTGGTGATAATATTTCTTCAAAAATCAGAAAGCCACCGGTGCTTCACAATCAAAGTTGATTGATCAAATTAACAGTGAATTAGTTAACAGCAGATTAAAGTGATCGTCAGCGTTACATTTCTGAATTAATACAAGCTGATTGTAGGTTGATGGAACTTTCTTGAATTTCTGCAAGAAGCCAAATCTCATTGAAAGTGATAACAAATCTGCCGCTCACGTGTTTTTGCCCTTCCCCATTTCTCGACAATCATCTTTTGATATTCAAAACCTTGATTGAAAAGTTATTAGCAACATGAGTGTACATAATTTTCCCTTTGATACTTGATAAATATAAGCTAACCGTTCGTCTTGTATGAATAAGTTTTGGTTGATGTAATTTCTTGAATTGCAGACGCTGTGGACACAACATCAACTCTCACACCTGCTCTTGATATATCTCCGAATAATACCGTTAAGGAAGGAACCTCAATGACTGTCTCATGCGGACTGGCAGCAGGAGATCAATGGGAAAGTATCCAAGTGCTGTTCGGAAGACCTCGGATGAATTTTACATGGAAGGCTGCTGACCCGGCAGCTTATGAATATGGAAGGGTAAATCCTGTGGCTTCGAGTGTTCAGACTACTCTTGAGAGAAAGAATCCAACAAGGCTGAGACTTCGTTTCAAAGCAATTCCATCACTTGCAGGGGAAATTTTCTGTGCTATAAGAACGGTGAGGAACAATCATTTTGTTTAGGAGACCATTTGATGGCTAAGTTAACCTGCATGAGGAAAATATCAACTCAGACAACATGAAACTAGGACTTTTCTCCAGATATGAAAGCAGAGAAAGGATACCTGACACGGTGATAGCAGAATATGTCGTGTTGTAAAGCGTAGAATGATGATATGAAATCGTCGCCGATTTCAAAAATGTTTGCCGTTCTTATTGAAAATGCTTTTCTTCTGACGTACTCGAAATTGTAAGTACTCGCAATCACTTTTATCATTGTCAATAAACAACTCACAAGGTTTTATACAAAGGACATTTACTACATTGGATCCAAGCAAGCATGTAGTCGTTGGCTAGATCCAGATCATGATTCGTTTTCGGTTTGCTTTCATTCATGGCACTTTATTGCATTAATATTGTTGTTTATTTCTTTAGTACTCGCACAGATGAATCACAAATTTTGTTAGATAGCAAGGAATGAGAGCATTCGTGTGGGCGATGTGATCAAATGCTCGAAGAGAAAGTTTGTGAAAGCGGACACCATTGTTAGAATGTTATACAACATTTAAAAAGAACGTACGTTGAAGTTCCAAGAAGGAAGAAACTCTTCTGCAGTCCCTGAGTAGACTTTTATTCTCCGTGTGGACAGCCTCGTTTTGCTGCGACATCAGTGAGCAAACATGGACATTTTCTGCATCATAAGGACGGCTTTAATGTTTGAAGGAAATGTATACAATTTTAAAAACAGAACTCTTGATCTTCTTTATTGCAATAGTTTACTGTGTTGAACATGCTGAAAGAAGTTGCAACATATTTTCCAGATGATGAGACGTTGTAAAGCAAGGAGCTTCCTCTGTATGTTTTATTTGTATACATCTCAGGCGTAGGGGACGGATCTAATTCAAAGTGGGGGGAAAACTTATCTTACTTTACCATACTTATCGGAGACTCAAGAAAGGCAAATAAGGACAATGGCAAGAAAATGCAAAATATATGACCATCTCAGCATCAGCTTCAAATCACGCAGTCTGGGATCGATTCTTCAGCCTTAGAAGGATAGATTTTGCATAGAAATCTAAATAACTGGACAGTGAGACGAAATGTTGAACTGACTGAGATTAAATCAAAATGTCCTGATGTAAATGTCCAATTTTAAGGTCTTTTGTTTTATTGTCCGTGTTCAAGCTAAGGCGAAACGTTGGATCACTTTATTGTTTTAATAGATATCTTGGTCGAAGAATTTTTTTCCGTTTTCTGTCATTATGAATGTCCGACCTATTCACGTTGAATCTTACACAAAGTGGGGGGGGAGTATCGTCTGATGCCACTTCGATACTCCTTAACCAACACAACGTTGACAAAACCGCACCACATTTCAGTTGAATATTTGAATTGAATACAAAGCTGAGAATGATAAGTACTGTAAGTCCACTAATGGCAATTATCAATCGCACAGAAATTTCATAAAAATTTTACTTAAGATTAAATAAATTTAGATGAATTTGAATGATTTATGAATATTTGAACGTATTTCAGTTTAGGGTATTTATTTCTAAGTCTTTCCTGCACTCATTTGACTGTGTGCTTCTATTTGCATATAATTTGCTCTTGCTTCCTTAACGTCGAAATAACTGTGGATGCATGCTATTGAAAAAGTCTTGTCATATTTAAGAATTTTAACTGCTGTGTATTCATTTCAGGGCCTATATAGTTACGAGATCATGAATCGGTCTAAACATGTAAATCTTTAGCTCCATGCGTGATTTCATAAAACAAATCTAGTTAACAAAGATTAATGCACTGCTGAGAAACATGTGTGCAAAATTCTTCTAAACCTCTCAAAATATTCCAAGAAAGGAAAGTATCTGCTTGTTTAAAACATCTGAATTCTTTTGCTACAGCATCAGTTGAACCAACAAATTGTTCAATCTTTTTCTGACATATTGTCTCGCAACTCAGATTTTGTTCTTCTGGGTGAAGGTGTTCATTCTGCACCAGAAGAAATCACTGGAAGATGTATTTCTAGCAGCCGAGAAGACATCAGGCAAAACAGGCACACAGGTGGAACTGTCTTCATCGAAGAAAGTTAGCAGCCTCAATCGATGAAACAGATTTCAGGAGAGGAAAATTCTGTTCTAAGGAATGAGGTAGCAATCGTAGTTCCGACACCAAATTGTTAATGAAAGTATTTGCCAACATTGTTCACACTGTCCAGTATGTTTCCATGCTCTATAGTGCTCAATACAATCAAGCTGTATCTTCTCTAAAATTCGATGTTATTATTGAGATTACCTCATAAACAACAAGTTGGATAATAATAATAATAAGCGTCTTTATTTCAAAAACAAGAATACCTCCAAATGGGAATCGTAGGAGGCACATGGAAAATGCAACGTGGTTGAACAAAAGTAATGCATACGTGTACACCAGAGGACAAAACTAAATAGAGTTATTGTACAAAACCGAAGAAGAAAAAATAAAGCCATCTGTCCTTTTCTTTGTTCTTGCGGACGGAAGTATCAAACGGTTGCTTCGAGTCGACTTAACCGGCAACAATGTGTGAAGGACATGTTCTGACGATGCAAGCGCTTGTTTGAATAGCTTCAATGATGAAGATTGTCTTCGCTCGATGATGTTCGACATGTCGCAGTCATTACAAGTCCTTACATCTTCACCATGGATAATTCTAAAGGATCGTTTACAAAGCGACTGGAAAGTAGAATTTAGACCATGACGGGATTCAAGAACACAGGGGAAGCGTACTCCATAATTGAACGTATAACTGCATTGAAAACGGATACCAGCTCGTCATGAGATAAAAAAACTTTTCAGGATGCGTAGTACATACAGCCTTTGAGAAGCTTTCTTGGAAATGAACTCAAAATGCTTGGTCCATGTAAGTTCTTTGTTGAAATATAGTCCGAGGATCTTAAGAACTGCAACATTGTCAAATTCAGGAACAACTGGAATTGCGAAGTTTCCGCGTAGTTGCACACACAAAACTTTGGTTTTGCTTTTATTTACTAACATTCCATGCGTATTACACCAATTTTCAAAATGAGACACTTCGTTTTTGACAAGCGTTAAATCTTGACGATCGGACTTATACACTGGCAATAAAATGATGACATCATCTGCATATTTTACTACATGCGTGTGCAAGCTGTTAAAAGGTGAGTATGTAGACATATACAACGCGAACAAAATAGGGCCGATCACTGAGCCCTGAGCAACACCACTTGTAACTCGAACTTGAGAACTTCGTACATCACCCAGTTTCACTCTTTGCTTTCTTTCAGTAAGATAGTCTTTCAACCAATTTAAAAATAAACTTGAGTCAGAAAAATTACAAGAGGATATAACTGACAAAAGAAGGTGATGGGGAACGCGATCAAATGCACTGGACATATCAAAAGTGATAACACGGACTGCACAAATCTCAAGATTGTCTAGGAGATTCAAAATAGTTTCATGTATGGTAACTAAAGCACACACAGCTGATGAGCTGGGCCTGTAGGCAAATTGGGAATTGTCATAAAAGCGTAACAAGGGCTCGCAAAACTTGTTTAACATAACCTTTTCACAAATTTTGCTCATCACAGGCAACAGAGATATTGGACGTAAAGTATCTTTCCTAACAGGACTGGTTTTTGGCAAAGGACATACCGTATATCTGCCATCTTCCAAGGCTTTGGATATACACCAGCCGAAAATGAAAGATTGATAATGTGACTAAGAGGATAGCAAATAACATCAGCAGAAACCTTTAAAACAAATGGATGAATTCCATCGCTACCGCAGGATTTGTTTGTATTCAAGTTGCGCAACATATTGCATACAGACATAGGATCACATAAACGTGTAAAGGAAATAGAATGACAATCCGGTATAACAGGTAAGTCTGACTGAGGAAAAAAGGTGCGTGAGAACAAAGCATTTATGCTTTCAGCAGCATCAGTAATATTCGAAAATAGATCAACAATCTTATTAATCGAGCTGTCGGTTGACTTATTGCGCATTTCATTCACAATTGACCACATGCCTTTAGGAGAGTTCCGCGTGTTTCTGCTCCAAACAAGTTTAGACTTAAAAATTTCTTTCTTGACTTTTACCTTGTAGTGGTTATATAAGGCATAATTTTTGTTCCGGTACGCTAGCCATCTTTTGTTTATCAAACCAATCAAAACGGGTGAGATCCATGGTTTAGTTTTGCTGGTAAATTTAACAAAAGACACTGGTATGACTGACAAAGCTTCGTACAAAATTCTATAAAACATATTCACACAAACATGTAGATTCTGACAGTGTAAAATGGGAGACCAATCTACTGTATTTAACTTTGAACAAAACGCTGAGACATGAGACTTCCGAAAGTCATACACTTTATGATAATGAACATCGTTTTTTACTGATGACACATTTCCTGTAACAAAAACAACGTAATGAGTGTTAACTGCTGTACCCAAAGAAGGAGCCATTGAAACAGTAAAATTATTCTGATGATTCTCGTGACATAAGAACTTATCGAGAATTGCGTTACCAAATGTGGGGGTAGTGACAATATTACTCAATTCAAAGTTGTTATACAGAAAAGATCAATCGTAACGATTCAAGTCACCGCATACATAAAAAGAGGATTCAGGATTGATTGATAGGAAATAGTCAAAACATCGTGTTACAAATAGTTTAAAGACATTTATCAGATCAATGCTCAAACCAGGTGGAACATAGACACACATAAGATAAGCAAGTGATGAGTCTTCATCTATAAACTGAATAAGGGAGAACTCAATGCCAGGAGGAGAGATGAAATGTAAAGGAATCACAACACGAGAAGCACGGGATGAGGAGGAGAAATATATGATGGTACCACCTCCGCGTCTGTGATCAGACTCGTTGTCCTGTCTATCGCACCGGAAAAACTGTAGCCTTGAATTTCAACAAGATCGCTGCCAATGTCAGGCGTGAACCAAGTTTCCGTAACACAGATGAATAACGGTCTGGTTGTAGAAACGAGGGCGCGCAGCTCGTCGAGCTTGTAAAACAGTGACTGTGCGTTGCAAAGAAGAAGCCAGTTGTGATTCCCATTTGGAATAGTCGACTTTACAGACTTGGGAGTTAAAATCGACTGCAGACATTTTTCAACTCGCGCCTCTATCTGATTTCATCACGAAAGATGACTACATCCTCTCCCGCATCTCTTCGTTGCCTTAGTTCATCAAGGAGAGCTTTCCTACAATTCTGCTGTAGAGGCGTGCGATCCGGATTCACATAAACTTCGCGTAATTCCGCAAACTTTCGCAAGTTCTTCGCTTTTCGCAAGACTGTCACTTGCTGTTCGACACTGCTGCAAACAACTTTAATGAGACGAGGTCGATTAACGTTAGGCTTGCCTACACGATGCACTTCAGAGACGACGTTGCCTTCACATCCGATTTTCTGAAATATATTCGCACACTTCACGAAATCAAAATCTGAAGATTCATCCGATGATGATGTTAGCAACTGTTCAGGAACACCCGAAATCATAAGGTTGCATTTCCTTTTGAATTGTTCGCTAACTTCATTAGTAATCGTTGAAGATATATTGAGAGGTAGATTGCTCAATGAAGTCAAAGCATTCTCCATCTCGTCTGATTGCTCCAGAAGTTTACTATTGCTGGAATTCAAACGGTTGACCTCATCCTGCAGTCTATCATGTTTAGATTGCAGAAGCTTGTTAGCGTCGTCCAATTCTTGAACTTGTCTCTGCAATGCGTTGACAGTTGCCTTCAGGTCCTCAATTTCGGATTTCACGGTCTTTATTATGTCACACCGAGTAGACTCGATCAATGCTTTAGTGTCTGACAACGTAACTGTTGTAGAAGAGGAGCCGGAACGTGTTGTTCTTGTCTTTGGAGTTGTATCACCAGGCATATCGGATAACAGCGACAATGACACCGCAACGTTGCTATGCCAACAAAAAAGAAAAGAGAAAAAATCGATATCCAAATATAATTTGGTGAGACTTCCCTTGCAATTGCCCGATAATAACAGCTGATTAGCGAGAGCAACTGACAATACCAGCTGATACAGCAGACAGCAAGCAGAACGGAACAGATGCAGATCGATTTGCACAAGACCGATATCCATTTTCAGTACCAAATGTAGACACAATACAATTTGCAGAGACACTGGGGAAATCCAACGATGTATGTGCGAGCGGAGAGTTCTGAATATCACTCAAGCGCAAAAGACAGGAATGTACTAATGTCGGAAAAAATCCAAAGCGAGCACCAACCGACAAAAACCAACCAGACAAGCACATGGACAACTATACCAGGAGCCGAATGATCCAAAATTCGAGAGAAAGCACCCAACGCAAACCAACAAAATGATCCAAAAACCAAAGTACTGCACGAGAGCAAGAGAATGTACGACCGTTCACTACGACACAAATGTGTTTGTGTAAGCCTATTATCAGACGAGATAGCAGAATCAGAACAAAGAAATTGGCGGACGGTTGGATGAACCAATGGTTGAGAAGCTGGAATATCCATGTATTACTTCGAAAGTTGACTATCACTAGTGTATTGGTGTGCACTAGTCTGCCTACCTGCTTATATCTCCTCTCTGTGAGGCGTTGAGGCCGCGGTCATCACCAGTCGTCGCCAAGAGGGTCGATCCAGGGCTTGTTCCTTCGCTCGGTCGATGGAGATCCCCAGATTGTCGGGGTCATCTCGTAAGACGTTCCATCGCGTGTGTGAACGGCCTCGTCATTCTCCATCCAACTAGAAGGCGACGCATCACCAGTTGATGAGAACGACGTCACAGTTCCTCATTGGTGAAGTGGTCTTGCGATCGAATGTTTAGGACACGTCGCTTGATACGATTATCAAAGCTCATAAATCTATTTCCCGTGAGTGGCCGAAACAGCCCATGTTTCGGAGCTGTAAAGAAGTACTTGCGTCATAAACTATAATTTTCATGCGGTTGCTGATGATTTGGTGCTTCCAGAGAGGTTTCCAAAGTCTTTGAAGAATTTCACTGGCGAGGGCCTTTCCGCTTGCGATTTCGCCCTGTACTACGCCAATTCGGCTTACCTGAGCCCCAAGAAAGGCGAAGCTTGGGACAACTTCCACTCTTATTTGGTTAACTACATTTGACGGTGAGGGAATGGTTCCACTTATCATCAAAATTTCTGTCTTGTCGGAGTTTACAATAAGGCCCAGATTTACAGCTTTATCTACCAAAACCTAAGATGACGTACTTATAAATAAATGCTTTTTGAAAAATTAATGAACTTCTTTTAATAAATACTGTTGGGGGAGTGTTTTAGTACCTCCTCGTCGCTGGTATGTGCTAATTTAAATTGCATCAAATGAAGATGTATTTGCAACTTCAAAAGGTTAATGTACAACACAGAGTTCTGCTGGCAACAGAAGTTGTTTTCCTTTTTTCAACTGGGCTGCATCGCTACTACAATATTTCAAGGAATTAGAATTTTCCAGATAAAAGACGAGAAAACAAGAAGTGGCCCAGCTTTGCAGCTTCATCTACCAACACATTGAAATGAGTGTTCGATAACAAAATAGTTGTAAATACTATTTTCTTGATTTGAACGAATCACTTCAGAAATATTCTTTGTTGTTGTACCACGTCGCAATTTGTATGTATACTAATTTACACTGCGTCAGATGACGATGTATTTGTTATAATCCTAAACGTTGGTGCATAACACAGATTTATATGGGCAACGAAAGTTGTTATCCTTTCTTCCTTTGCGCAACTTCGCTGTAACAATATTTCAAGAAATTAACATTTTCCCGATGAAAGACGAGACCAAATTTGCGTCAACAAGCAGCAATTTGAATATCTCAGACACTTGGCATGTACAGAGTTCGCCGACGGTCAGAAATATTCGTCTTCATCCACAACCGTGTATATGTAAAGGTCAACCGAAAGCTTGACATTTGTTTTTGTTGTCTGTACCATCCATCGTTTTTAACAGAATACACAACTCTGAAAATACACAACCATAAACCAAAAAGCACCAAATCTGCGCAAATATCTGTGCAATTATATCACTGAACAGACATTTAGTCATAATTGTAACCGCCGATAGCAAGCGCTTCCATGCTCACCAAAAGCATTTGAAGCCATTTCGTAAATACAACTTTGCATGTTTATAATATGTGACATCTTTCATTGTTGCACATGTCGTTTCTATAACGATTTTTATCATCTGCGAAAGTTTGAATTAACTGTGATTTACAAACTAATATCTAAAATAGGGGTGTACCGATTAATCGGCCGATTATTGACACTGCAGAGTGATAATTGCAGTGTAATATAACCGATTATTTGCCGATTAGTGGACTTTTGAAGATTTTTGTTGATTTTCATTCAAATTTGGTGACTGATCGAAAGACAAGATTTCAAACATTTCGATAAACTTCACTCTACATGCACATTATGCATCGAACTACTAATCTAAATTCAAATGACTTTTTTGCATCATTCCAATGATTGGAAACAATTGAAATCTCTCATAGACTAGATTTTCATAATGATTATGAATGCTGATAAATGAGTTATTCTCGCAAATTATCATGTATAAGTGCGTATACTAAGTACTTTCAGCCTAACCTCGAATGGGGCCTAGAAGAGCCCAGAAGGGGTTTCGGTCCGGGCCCGTCAGCCAATTCTTTGGTCCCGTTGCAGATTTAATTTTTAGGCTCAAGCCCGTCTGATTTGAAATTAGTAGCCATTTGAATATATGCGCAAGTTATGATTGAACAATCAATTATCACATTTTGCATTATCAAGACTCACTCAAATGTCTTCTTGCTCATATCAAAGGCATATGAGCATTCAAAAGTAGCCAACAACTGAATGCAATTTTTTTATGTATATCTGCAAGTGAACATCCATATTTTCATGTTCGCAGATACTACGTATTCATAATTCGGAACATGCAAGCCCGTGCCTGCTTTTCAAACCGTAATTATAACTCACAACCGCCAAGAAAATTTCTATGTTATCAAAAAATTATTTCGGTAATAAAATACTGGGGAAATTTAGTCGCATCTCGAAGAAATTATGATTTTGACGTGATTGTTAATGATGATAGACATGATTGCAAACCGCACAAATTATGCTCGATTGGGCATCAACACAATGCACACATTGTATGGAAATATCAAGTTCTAGAAGACGCCAAGGAAAGTAACCTCAAGAACGAGCGACCGGTTGTGTTTCTAAAAATCCAGGCCACTGTTTTCTTCTAACTTTTCATGCCTTTCAAATTCTAAGTAGTCCTTGGCCATGTCACGATCTCGTCTCTGGTTGACTGCGACATGCAACCATTCGCTTCGCATCTGACCAGCTCCTATTGCAGCCTTGTGATGGAGCACTCGCGAGTGTAACTGGAATACCTAGGTTCGAATCCCATCGCGGAATATCGGCCTATATATTGTATTAATTTCCATAAATAACGGATGAAATTATCATCTATCAAAATGGAGTCCGATAGTCTAGTAAGCAATTGCGAGTCACTTCAGGCCCCTTCGACATAATAACAAGGATGAGTTTTGTCCTTTCGTGCCATTATTGGTTAGAAAATGGATCGGTTCATCCGCGTCTTTATTATTTTAATGATGCTGATTATTGATGTGATTTTGCTTGGAATGAAGAGCCTATATAATCACTTGAAATAAACTTCTTGTTGTATATTTCGGCCACCAAAATTACTTCTACGAGTAACAAGTAGCCTACTAGAATCTAATCAAAAGCAATTGATAAAAATTCAAAATTATTCACCTCTACGTAGGACTAGACTAGCATCGCAAGGCTTTTTGTATGGAATATTCGAGACCTGTTTTACCTTATATTTGGTGCACTTTACTATTATTTTTAAGTTATTATTAAGTTTAAGTTTCCTTTAACTAAATCCGTACTTTTGGCACATGGAAAACGTCGATTTTGCATGAACTCAAAAGAAATAATCGGCCCGATTAATCGGCTACCTTCCACCGATTAATCGGTAATCGGCCGATTATCAAAATCACTAATCGGCACACCCCTAATTTAAGAAATATGTGTATTACACGAAACGGGAAATTCTAGATTTAATTGACGACATATGAAATGAGAATTTAGAGATTACCCATTCAAATTTTGCTACAATTTCTCGTTCTCGATATCAACTTTCCTGACCTGTGTATGCTTTATGTAAATACCGATAAATGTGCATTTTCAGATGAAAGATGAGAACAATTTTGCGTCAATCAGTAGACAAGTGAACGTCTCAGACACTTTGTACGTGAAGAGTTCTCCGACGGTTAGAAGTATTCGTGTTCATCCACGACAGCCCAAGGCAGGAGAACGGGTCACTGTCACCTGCATCTACCACAAGGGATCTCCGCCGACATCTCAGCAGTTGCAGGGATATGGACAGCTGTGGAACAACGACAATATCAAGGAAGAATCATCAGGACTGAGCGGAGATTTCCAGAAGAAGTGGGGATGGACAGCGCAATCTTGGCAGAATAACAAGATAATTGGATGTCGTTTGGGAGAAGATAAAAAGGAAACGCGACTTGATGTACAGTGTAAGTCAAGAAGAAGTAGAAAGGAATTATATCGAAAATATATATCTAATTATTGATACTTTGGAATCTTCTATGTTAGTATTTAAATCTAATTTCATTAAATGTCTATTCTAGTACCTGGTAAACACATAGATAAACCGCTTGTGATGACAATCAAATAGCCAATCCACCTCAAAATGAGGCGAAGATTTGCTGCAGTTAGCACGATAGGTAAAGAGAAGGAGCTACAAACACAGAGTCAGACACAGACTGCTGGGATGTAGAATTGTAGAAGGAGTCTGTAATCTAAGTTTCTTTATTGTGCACACAAAGAAGGAGAAACTTAACTGCGTCTACCATAAATGAAATCCTCAATATATGGAAGGATTTTCGGACGGACTCATCGCACGGACTGATTTGTATTATTACGTTTGCAGCATATCATACTACTTATGACTAGTATACACACTTTTATCAAAATTGGATGGTATCTTTTATGATTTTCAATTGTATGAATATTCAATGCCTCAAATAAGTGGAGTTCATTTTTTACACCTAGAGTGATGACAATTGCAGTTCTGGACATTTGACATATTGATGCCATGTTTTAATTCGGTTTTTACAATGTTCTCTACAATTTTTAAGGGTATAATTCCCTAACTTTCTTATTAAATTTGTGAAAGTTAATTAATTGTCTGGTAGAGTTATTAATGACAGCATGAAGTGAGTGAGTGAGTGACAGCGGATGTGGCTAGTAATGTTCAGATATAATTCGCTGGTTTTGAATCGTTTCAGGAACAACATATTCAGAAAAGTAGACAGCAATTTCTGATGTTTTGTCTCATATTGTCTCATATTGTCTGATTATTATGGCTGATAAATTGTCTGGCATTTGGCTGGTTGCAGTTTGCAGTGTAGTATGCCCCATTAGATGATCAATACCGCGGACACTGGTGCTACGATAACAGAAATTCCTTTACTTTTCACTTTTGTGATTTTATTTTATTCTTTCACTTTTTCTTATTGACAAAACATTTACAACGTCAAACGTCTTAACAGATTATTCACTTCTTTGACTAATAAACCAAAGAGGCAGATGCCAGGAAACCATCAATGGAAAAATGAAGAAAATGAATGCTCAATGAAAACATCGATCATTTCGAAGGCGAATGTAATGCATGCACGAACAAAAGACTGAAGTGATTAGGTTTGCCAGTAAGGAAGCTGAAGGTAACGGGATCATCATGTGGGGCTAATTGTTAAGATATTTGATGAAAAGTATTTTTCCTACCACTTCAGTTGATGGAAGGACATACAACATGAATCTTATTCTCTGAATTGATCATTCTTTCACTCCACGTGCAACGTATTCTTTTCACTGTATTGCTATGGTTAGACACTGTCTCATGCCGCCTTGATGGCATTTTTCCAGGCTGCTCGGTCTTAGAGAGCGAAAACATGAAGATTAGCCGTGTGTGCAGCACTGTGCTTCACTTTGTCGGTCTTTGTCAGCCTCCTCTCTCTCATTGTTTCAAGCATTTCATTTGTCAACCATGACCATTGCTTTACATTCACTGTTCTTATTTTTACATTCTCTACTGATACATCTTTCATGCTGCTTCACTTTTCACTGCCAGTTTTAACCTGAATGCTCAGCAAAACATCGAATCTACTTTGGATTCTAACTTAGTGTAATTGTCCTCTTTTTGGACGTTTTGACTTTCATATTTCCAGCTGTTCCACTTGCTCTTCCGAGTTTAAGGAATTTCTTCGAACGAGCTTGCAGATCATGCAGGCCTGTTGATCACTGAATTGTTGACGGAATGAGATTCTGCGCCAGCATCTTTCATGATTTTAGACTTTAACTTAGTTTGTGGAATGAGAACGTAGTCAATATGATTTCTGACCATGCCTAGTGTCTTAGGACTCATTATGCCACCGTTATGGTTAGTATTTAAGCATCGTGTTGGCAATGGAGAGGTGGTTCTCCCTGTAGAAGTGAGCTCACTTCTTTCTCCAAGACAAAAATCTCCTGCCACAGATTACCTTTGCCAACATTCGCTGCACGTCATGGAGATGAGCATGTTGCAATTCTCAGAGTCTCCACCGAGAAATGACGTGAGAGCAGGCTCCGCTGCTTTGGACACGTCGTCCGCTTCACGGCGGGCTCCGTCATGTAAAGCGCAATGCAGCTGGAGATATCAGGAACGCGGCCGCGCGGGAAGCCCAAGAAGCGCTGGAGGGACACCATCAATGAAGATCTGCGTCGAACCCAACTGAAGGAGGACGCCAGTGACACCACCATGCCTACCACCACGCCGACCCCGCGCCTGAAGGGAGAATGCGAAGATGATGATCACAAGTGACACTGGTGAAGTTGCAGGACAATTAATTACATACTTCTGTCTGCCATGACATTTCTGCTCCATAACTTTGTGTTGATATCTAATCATCTTAAGCTAGATCACACCATTCGTCAGAACACCGGTTCGCGTGTGCTTATCGTTTGACTTGTTTTGAAATAATCGGAAATTAATAAAAGGAGGTTCAATTCACCGCAATCCTTGCGAACTGGCACTGATTCTAACAGGCCAATTAAGTTCATGACATAATCATAATACGATAATTTGCTGGATAAGGAGGTTTTATTCGACAATTCCATGGAAACTCCAATCTAAACTCTAAACTTTCAGAACCAGCATAATTGATGATCATGTTGGAGATGCTCAGTTCTGAGACCGCTCACCTTGAGAGCTTTTACTGTATTTTCTCTGACTCAGTAAATCGTCCTTTGTCTCATAGCCTCTCTGCTTCCTCATGAACTGTTGTCGCTTGCAGGATGTTCACATGAGACGACTGTATCGCCAATTCCATCATCCTCAGTCTTTCACACTTTATAAGATCCATATTAACTTTCGGACGCAATGATGTTCTAACTCCGTTTTCGTGGAACAGCATTTCATTATCAAAAAACACTTTCTTTGAAATAGCGGTTACGGCGGGTTGTGGCAGACGCATAAGTTATCAAAACGGAGTCAACTGAAAGGCCAATCTGCCCAAATTTTGATGTATTTCGCGACGTGTTGCAGACCTGCTGCTTTCTCAGTCGATTTAATGCTGCAATTATTATCCAGCTAAAGTCTATTATTATTATCCAGCTAAAGTCTATGTCAGCAGTGTCCATTGTCCAAGTCCTCGGTGGTGTAGAAGTAACGCTAAGCTTCATCGAATATGACAAAAATTGAACATTGAAATTTCCGCCAACTCATAAATAATTTCAGTCTACAGACATATTGTAATTTTGATGCATCATTTTCACAGCATCTTCTCTGATGATTTTAAAAACACAGAAAAGGAATGGCATTATCTATGTCGCGTAATTTTTCTAATCAATTTGATATAAATGAAAACGGTGTTCAACATATTCAAAAGATTGTTGATATTTTGATAGCTATTGGTCTCTTAAGTCGTATGTCGACCAGCACATTGCTCTATGGTCAATAATTCTAAGAGTTTTGCTATTCTGCGTTTTTACTTTTCGAGAGAGATCACAAACTGAACCGCCTGTTCATTTATTGTAGCATATATTAATTCAAGCTTTCCCTAATTTTCAATTTCTCATACTGTAGTGGATGGACTTTATGATAGGCATGCATCTCGTAAATTCTGACTATTTTCAATGCTCTGTTAAACCGAATTGGGACAGTTCTTATAGACTTCACATGAATAGCAATGCTTTACTGTTGACGCTTGCCAATACTAGGAAGAGTGAGGTTAGTTAATTCAGATGTTACTGTTAAAATACAATTCAACATTCTCCAATAACAAAAAATGATGCAAAGCGGCAGTAGTAAATGTCTTGTCAGCGTTATGTATGCCTATTATACTGTTTTCACCCACGATAGTTCATCAGATCATGGGAAGTAGGATTTCCAACGTAGAGAAGATCATTGGGAAGCAATTTTCTTCCTCTGAATATGCTGTGGAGCTATTTATTTCCAAATCACTGGATTGAATTTTGGTAGTCCCCAAATTCAGGGATTTCAAAAGCAACCGGGATTTCAACTCCGTAGTTCGATGTCAGGCGGAGAAAAAGCAGATCGGAATATGTTTCTTGGGTGTTAAAGATTTATTTATATCCAGTCTTGCAATGCATATTCATTGATTTAGATATCTATTTATCATGGTAGGATAGAGAATTACTTACATACAGTGAAAGATACTCTTCTATCTGCATTCACGAAATTGTAGCACTAAATCGAAAGTAAAGATCGCTCATGAAGGGAGTAAGTGGCACAAGTGACATTTTGACTAAAATTAGCAAGTGACATGTGAATCTTTCGTTTCTAACGTAAGATTCATTATTTTTTAGTTAAGAACTTAACTCGTTCGAACAGACATTGATTTCCCTATCTTTTCAATGTATGTACTTCAAGTTCTCCTGAATAGATAAAGCGCAGATTAACGCCGTGACTGTATTGAATCCAACATTAAAACAGCTGATTTGGCGGCTGTAGACGATGAAGAAGAAAATGTAGATGGGTAAATCGTCCTATATCTCTTCCAATTCACACATATGGAAGCAGTGTACAACATGAATGGGAGACAAACGTTCACTGAATGTCTACATAATAAACGTCCTCAGCATGTAGCCTTCATCATAAATGCCTGGTGTCAACAAAACGGCCTTACCTTAAACGAAAGCAAAACTTTAATAATGATTATGAAGAAGCAGTTATTCGCATTTGATACGTCCTTTCTCAATTTACTCAAGGTCCTTGGTATTACTTATGATCAGCATCTATCATGGGAAATTCATACCGACAATCAATGCAAGAAAGCAGCACAAAGCTAGTTCCTAATCCGATCCTTGAAAAAATTGCTACCGAAGAATGAATGACCTTATTCGTGCTTACAAGCATTTCGTGCTTCCAATTTTCGAGTATTGCAATCCACTTTTTATCGGCATCAATGATAGGAATAGTTGGAAGATGGAGAAGACTCAAAGGCGTTTCCATCATGTTGTGTGTGGTTGTAATAATTTGATAATAATTGTGATTGTAATAATTTTCCACTCCTCTCTACAAGAAGACAAGCTCAGTCATTGAAACTCTTTTCTTCTATGTCGAATGCTAGCCACATTCTTCATTCTTTACTGCCGCCTTTGTTACAGCATTCGCATCACTACGCTGTACCGCTATGTAGATCAGAAAGTCGATTTAAGTCATTTGTGCCAACTTGTACTACACTCTATAATCGAATGTTGATTTAATTTATTGATCCTAACTTCTTGCTGATATACTTTCATTGTTTTATGTGACTTATTTCACGAACGTTAAACGATTTGTTCATTCTCATATGCATGAATTTCCTTTGATTTTGTACAATTTTCATTCTGATGAATAAACTAGTATTATTATTATCATATTCGACATCTTCAAATCGTTATGGACCTGCTCACAAATACGTCCAATGTTGGAACGAATGATGTGCAAAACAAGTCGTAATTATATTTGATAGAGATATGAGAAGCTGCATTTCATACAAATTGACCAGTGATAAACTCGGATTTCTTTGATGGTGGTCAATGTTTCTCACACCATGCGTCTTTTGATTTTATTAAAGCTTAACCATAAGAGAGCATTCTGATGGAATTCTATATTTTGAATAAATTTTGTCAGAGTAAACACAGTTGACGGAGGCGATTTGCTCATAGACGAAAATTGAATGATAAAGTGATAAACTTCATCTGTGCATCACAGGACCATTCTAACTTCATCACATTTGCAAATGAAATCAAGTGGAAAGACGGAAAGATATTCGAATGATCATGATGCTGCTGCTATCGAAAATGAATCAAAATCGGAGCGAAGTTGGAAGGAGTCAATGGTTTCGATGTTCTCGCAAGGCGTAATACGTTTGGAAAATTAGTGCTACTACATGTACTGATGAATACTCGCATTTGAAAGTTACTGAATCAACTCACTCAATTTATTTACTTCTTCACAATCACACATCGCCCAAAACCATAACTACAAAATTAAAGCATATGGAATGGCCTAGCACGCTGAAGGACTGCACAACAATCTACTCTGTGTTTATCTATCCTGGCTGTGCAGGACGACTGATAATCATAAAGATTATAGAGCGCCAATTCTAGATATTTTAAGTCAGTCTGAGTCATTCCAAACTGACGAACCCTTGTCAGGCGAAACGCAGTGTCTAAGGCTGTCACAGAATTCTTGTGCATAAAACTGTTCAAGTCTGAGGACGTCTCTCTATTACATAGGCCAATGTTTTGCAAACGTTATAAGTCTAATAGTTTGATTTAGTTGATGCATAGTTACGCATATTTCATGACTGATTGAAGATACGGCAAATACCTGCACTCCTACAGCCATGTTCGATAAAATGTGATTTATAAAGACCAAAGTAACCAAACTTGGGAATTAAAAATATTAGTAATGTACTTTCTAGTGCATGAACATGATGTGCACGGTGACTCAAAAGTCCTAATCAGGTTTCAAATCAAGATCTCACATCAAGTTAGCACTAAAAATTAATTCTTCGCTCAAACCGTAGAGAAGGAAATAGAACTTTTGCAGGAGCTTGTATTTCTAAAAAATCATCCAACGTCCAGCCAGGCTCATATTATAGAGACAACCAAAAAATGTTGCTTCAGAGACAGAAAATAGTCAAGAGGCGTCAGATCTCGGTTGTTAGCCGGCAAAAGGATGTGACCGTATCGTACAATCCATCTATTAAAGAATTGGATGTTGTGGAATTCCCTCACATTCGATGTCGAACGCCAATGAGTCGCTGTACCATCTTGTTGGAAAACGTCGTGATCTCTTCAGCTCCAGAATAGAATAATGCTTCAACAATATAAGAGAGGAGTCCTTGATCACTTGAATGTTGACTCAAAGAAGTGAGGTCCAATATTCCGGTCTCAAAACGCAGCCGCCTACACCTCAAGTCCTTTCGAATTCAGAGGTAAGACGTCGAGAAGTTGCGGAGTCAGATTTAGCCATGATTCAACGCAGCGTTGATTTGATCCTCTTCCGATATCATCACTGACTTCAATGAGCAACAAGTGAAGATCAACTGCTACGCGATTACTTAATTTCTTTTCTCAAATGTCTAGCTACGAGCATGCTTCAATCTAACGACATGGGCACTTCATACACACTTATATGATAATAGAAGTTCGATCACCATGACAGCCATGACTCATGACTGAGATATTGATGTCATTTATAACCGCAAATTCAAGCACCAGTTACACATTCACGGAAATGTGAAGTATACCTTTCTTCCTCATTATATTCCTTCGTTATTCCTTATTTTCCACCTGTCGCTATATTACTTGAATAGTTTATCACATTTGTTCACATTTTGTAGGTCACTCGGGCAGTCAACAAGATTGCATGACAAAGGATTTCTGACTAAATAAGTCAATGAGAAAATATTCTCAAACGAAAAAAGTTGACCTCCATAATATGAGCCTGTCTGGACACTTAACTCAATTTATTTCACAAGTACGAGCTCATGCAAAAATTCTGCTTCCTCTTCTACATCATAGACAAAATATTGAAGTTGTAGTGCTGATACCTAATGAGAAATCTTGAATTGAAATCCGATTAAGACATTAAGTCACCCTGTAGTGCTTGCAGTACTTCTATGATGACAGATTTGCAGTAGAATCTTATTAATAGATTATCAAGCCTTTTCATGCCTCGTCTTCGACTTTCTGTATGTTCTAATTTATTATACTGCTTTCACTAGTGTTTACAAATAGAGTATCGCATTAATTAATGCCGTAGTTATAATTTCAGTCTAAATAGATTATGAGTGTCACGTGCTCTCAACTTTAATGGAAATTATCAAATGTTTACTAAAAAATGATCTAGAAGCACAAGCGTACTACCATTTATCATCCTCAAGGGAACGCGATCTGTGAACGTCTACATCGTGAGCTCAAGGATCGAATTCGTTGTCTTACGGGATCTTGGTACAACTGCTTGCAGGAATCTATTTGGCATCACAATAGAACCATTTCAGTCTCAACAGGAGTGTCCCCTTATCAATTTTTGTATGGACGTGAACCAACTATTCCTATTGAGTGGCCAGATCATCATCATGATTTTTCTCCAAGTCAGAAAAAGTGTCCTAAGTTTGCTTGTCCCAAAAATTTCAGACGTTCTGCTCTAGATTCCATGTATCTACCTCCTGTACGTGTTATTTCTCGTTTGTCTGAGCAATTGTTAAAGTTAGTCGATGGTCGAGTATTGCATTTCAAAAACTGTAGAGTGATTTGGTGAGTGGTGATACATATCTTTATTTCAAAAAAGCTACCAGTATATTTTTTCTGGGTATGGGGTGATGTTATGACGTGACTGACGTCATCATTCTATTGTGACTGGATCTGATCTGAGCGGTATTTGTTCGCTAGTCTGCGACTGCTGCAAAGTGTAGTTTCACAACAATACATGGTGACTTATGAGACAGTTGGTCGTTCTTCATATTGGCGACGATGAAACCGTACCTCACGACGGAAACGATTACATTTGATGTTTTTAAAGTGAAATTTTTGGCATGGTGTTCAGAAAAGCATATTGCGGACGAGGACAAGTTAGCAATTCTACCTGTATGTATTGACGATGGTATATTGAATCCTGTCCTACCAAAATTCAATGATAAACGCACTACATTGACAACTGCCTTGGATGCAATTGAAGCTGAGTATTTTCGACAAACGAGACCATCTAATCCCGAATTGGAATTTCAGAGTTTGAGAACATTGACGCCAAGTGATGCTGTTGCTAATCAATCTCGTTTGATAAAACTATCGTTGTACTTGAATTTAAGTGATGATGCTGTGAAACAACGCTTGTTCAATTCTTTACCTATGGATCTCAGAAACTCCTTGGTTGTTTGGATGAATGCTAATCCTACTGCGACTTCTCGCGACATGGCGAATTTTATTGTGCAATTTCCCGAGAACAATCCATCCACTGTGGAAAGTGAGTCTGTATGTGCAGCCACTTACATTTTGATTTGTGACTTTTGCCATAAGCATGGTCATTTGAAAAGAAACTGTTTCAAGTTGCGTGTATGCAATCTGTGTAAGCAAAAAGGACACATTGCTAAATATTGTCGAGCAGAAAAAAACTAGGTGGAGCTGTTTTCAGCGGTGTTGTGAATTCAGCTATGATATCTTGTCGTGATGTCCTTTTAGACACCAAAATTGTGAGTGCTTTGTTTGACACAGGAAGTTCCTGTTCATTTATAAATAGAAAGTTAGCTACGAAGTGTAATTTTGAGATTTTTCGTGGAATGAACATTGTATCTTCATTTACGGGTATTATGCATCGCATAACTGATTACGTTTACAAAACTATTGAGTTTGGTGGAAGATTATGTACAATCAAATTTTGGGTTCTAGATAATTGCCCATTTCGTGTAATTCTTGGTACTGACGCTTTAGTTCCACTCGGTGTGATGGCTAATTTTTCGTCAGCGGCCCTTCAAGGTGAATTTGATCCCAACATTAATCAAAGCTTAAGTAAGAAGCAGAGCGAGCAACTACAGAAATTGATCAAGTCATTTCATGATATTTTTTCTACTCAGGAGTATGATATAGGCAACTGCAAAGCTATGAAACACGAAATTGACACTGGTAACGATAAACCTTTCAAATCTAAACAGTATCCGATTCCTCATGCTTACAAAGACGAAGCAAATCTGACAGTACAAGAGCTCAGTGAAAATGGTATTGTTCGAAAAAGCTCATCTCCCTGGTCAAATCCCATTTTCTTCATTCGAAAGAAGCAGGGTAGATTACGTCTTATTGTAGACTTTCGTAAACTCAACTCCATTACTCGTTCTGATTGTTTCCCTATTCCAATCATCGATGATATTTTAGCTGATTTGGGTGATTGCACATACTATACGTCATTGGATCTCGCTAGTGGCTACTACCAAGTCGACCTTGAAGAATCTAGCAAGGAGAAGACTGCCTTTGTCATTAACCATCAGTTGCTAGAATTTGAAAAGTTACCATTCGGGCTCAAGAATGCTCCTGCATTGTTCCAGCGTATGATGCAAATTGTTCTGCGTGATACGGGCGTTGTTCCCTATATCGATGATGTGATCATTGCTAATAAGGACTTCAGTGATCATTTGAACTCTATCAGAACGGTATTTACGCGATTTCGAGAACATAATTTGAAGCTGAAGATTTCTAAGTTCAAGTTTGCTTATAATGAAATTTTGTACTTGGGAATGGTCATTGGTGTGAATAGCATCAAACCAGATCCTGAAAAAGTCAACTCTATTCGAAAGATTAGTCGTCCGAAATGCAATAAGGATGTTGAGAGACTCTGTGGATTTGTGAATTACCTTGCACGATTTATCCCTAATCTGTCTTATATTCTTGAACCTATTTTGCGCAGTAGACATTCAAAGCCATTTTGTTGGAATAATGATTGTGACTCAGCATTACAGAAGATTAAAGATATTTTGACTGCAGAAAACAGCTTACAGTTCCCAAATTTCAATGCCAATTTTGTTTTGAGCACAGATGCCAGCGCTACTTCTTTGGGAGCTATTCTCGAACAAGAAGATGGTCCTGTTTCCTATGCCAGCAGATCGCAAAATTCAACTGAAAGAAAGTATTCTGCAACGGATCGGGAATTTCTTGCATTGACATGGGGCATAAAGAAATTCAAACAATACCTATTGGGAAGGCGATTTGTGTGTCAGACTGATCACAAGCCCCTATTGGCAATGGTGAAATCGAATCCTGCTAATGGTCGTCATGCGCGTTGGAAGAGTTTGATTTTGAGCTGTAACACATACAAGGCAAAGACAATGTTGCTGCTGATTTTTTGTCACGTGATATTTCTTTGGATGAACAGCCTGCTCAGAGTTTAGCAATCTCGTCTACCTCGACCAACAACATGCGAAAGCGAGTTCCTGAAGATGAAGAACAACAACTGATCAAAAGTCATCACCAGTACGGTCATCTGGGAATTCTGAAAACCAAGTTCTCTATTTTGAGTAATGGATTGTGGTTTCCCGGCATGTATAGCAAGATCCGCAGATTCATCAACAGCTGCACCACATGCGCACAGCAGAAGTCTTACGGCTTTCAATGCAAAGCAGGCTCTATACCAGCAGAAAGCATTCAGCCTTTTGAAGTTGTCTCTATTGATCTTGTTGAACCTCTGAGAACGACGACAAACAATTCTCGTTACATCCTTACTATGATAGACAATGCTAGTAGATAGGCCGAAGCGGTTGCTTTGCCAAACATTTCTGCGGAAACTGTTGTCGCTGCCCTTATTCGGAGCTGGATTCATCGTTTTGGTCCCCCTCGATACTTCCTTTCCGATCGCGGAACCCAGTTCATCTCCCAGCTTTTCAACGAGCTATCCAAGAAATTCAATTTCAAGCACAAGCGTACTACCATTTATCATCCTCAAGGGAACGCGATCTGTGAACGTCTACATCGTGAGCTCAAGGATCGAATTCGTTGTCTTACGGGATCTTGGTACAACTGCTTGCAGGAATCTATTTGGCATCACAATAGAACCATTTCAGTCTCAACAGGAGTGTCCCCTTATCAATTTTTGCATGGACGTGAACCAACTATTCCTATTGAGTGGCCAGATCATCATCATGATTTTTCTCGAAGTCAGAAAAAGTGTCCTAAGTTTGCTTGTCCGAAAAATTTCAGACGTTCTGCTCTAGATTCCATGTATCTACCTCCTGTACGTGTTATTTCTCGTTTGTCTGAGCAATTGTTAAAGTTAGTCGATGGTCGAGTATTGCATTTCAAAAACTGCAGAGTGATTTGGTGAGTGGTGATACATATCTTTATTTCAAAAAAGCTACCAGTATATTTTTTCTGGGTATGGGGTGATGTTATGACGTGACTGACGTCATCATTCTATTGTGACTGGATGGATCTGATCTGAGCGGTATTTGTTCGCTAGTCTGCGACTGCTGTAAAGTGTAGTTTCACAACAATACATGGTGACTTATGAGACAGTTGGTCGTTCTTCATAGTAGATTAACTGTAGATTTCCAATCACTGAATTTGAGAAAATTTTAAAATTTTCAGAATCGCGCCCGCCACTGCAATACCATAGATACCTTAGTAATTTTCTCAATACATAAAACGTAACCGAATAAGTGATTATGCAAAATGTCACCTTTGAGACAATTGATATTCGTCCCCGCCGGAAGTGTTTTCTGGTTACACCCCAGTTCCGAACAATTCATTGCTTCCGGTTCTTTTGATTCTACACAAAGAATGCGACATTCCCTCAGTCAAGATCTTCACAAGCCGCTCTTTTTCGTACATAGGAAAGTATAGTTGGATGCGACCACGGTCTCAGCTCATGAACAAACTTCTCGGGTGAGAAGAGACTGAAAATTGTCAATGTACGAGTGAACAATGTTGCATTATGAACTGCCTTACGAGGGATGAAGCTTCTTTGTAGCCGTTATGGCTGCATGATGTTTCTGTCCGACAAAACATTCTACAAAACAGAGATAAAATGCAAAGTATTGAAGAACCGAAGAAGTACGACATGGTTGGGACTGTTCCGATGGGAAATCACATGAGTTCTAAGTTATCTATCTTTGCATCAAAGTCCTGCCGCATTTGCATTGTTTGCGACTACAAACATTTGTTTCCAACCAATTAAAGGCTCATGTGACTGATTCTAACCCAATGATACAGACGTTGGCAGGTGCATCTAAGTGAAAATGCGTGCGATTTATGTAGCCGTTATTGTTCCATTCTAGAGGTTTTATTGTTGTCAATTTCTATGGTTCCCCCGGATGTGCTGCGACCTTGAGTCAATTTCCATTCTAGCGAACTTCAGATAAACAGTTTACTTCTATGTAGATATCTGAAGCCGTGAACACGGCAGTCTGTCGGTCTTGCTGCAATGATAGATAGCTTTGAGCCCGTGTGCTGACGCGTGCTCCTACTGTAACTACCGTGCGGCTGTCGTTCTTCATCGCACTGCACGGAGAGGCAATGCAGAGCGAGAGGCCACAAATTCACTATTTCTACTCCTTCGCGTAACAGCTCTCCATTTCAAGTGTTATCTGACACTCCAATATTGATAGTGAAGAGATGCGAGTTTTCGTCTTTTAAGACTTACTTCTGAAATATCAAACATTTCTTCTTTGTTGCTATTATTTTAAGATGGATTGCCGTCTGTAATCATTTAATGCTTTTTTCGTGCTTATTAGGATATGAATGTTCCTTTTCATTACAGACGGACCAAATCAGACAAGATTGAACATTAAAGATCAGCAGGAACTTCGCGTCAACAGCACCATCTCCTGCAGCAGCAGCGGGAATCCAAAGCCTGATATCACACTAATTCTCAAGAATCAGGGAGAGTATACGAGACATGGCAAAGGAGAGATATCTCATGCAATACCTTTGGAAGTAACTCCAGGAAGCTATGATGTCACGTGTAGAGCGGATAACGGAGTCGGCAGAGATCAGGAGATAAGGAAGAAGATTAGCTTTACAAGTAGGTTTTTTATGCAAAACTATCATGTTTCGGCATGCCTGTACATTCCTCTAGATCTGTATATTCAGAAGAAACGAAGTATTAATCTTCTCCTTCTCTCCTATGATTTTGTCTTTTCCCACAACCAGTGACCATTGATAATCATATAGTTTGACTTTCATTCCTTAAATACAACATTCTTTACACGACTATAGATGATAGCTTGGATAGAATTAGCACGACCGAATATTCGGCATAAAATCGTGGTTTCAGAAAAATTTTAATTTCCGTGGTTCCTTGTATGGTTATGTCGTGATAAAAAGTTGTTTTATAATTTTTTATGTCTTGTGATAAGGTTCTATAATTCTGTGATTCCTTATTTTGTTAGATCAATGTATTTTTACAATCGGTGCCACTTAACCCGACTATATGTCTCATGACAGTGATGGGCGGTGAATCCGTCTCTATGCCTGCATTTTATAGAAACAGTCATGCTATTGTCGCATAATCGTATGACAATGTATTTCCCACTGCAACTACATATATCTATTCTTGCGTCTTCATTTTAGCTGTCAGAATTATGGCAATATCAATATTAACAACATCATTGCTTTAATTTCTCACTAAAAATCATGCAGCTTTTAAGTTTTAGCTGAGTTTTTGTCTTAATTGTGACGAATTACTTATTTTCTCTCATCATGATTGCTATGACAGCTGATGTGTGATTATGACGACTTGATCCTGTCAATGGGCATCGGCCACACGTGAACGGTCGTAGTTCAGTTGGAAGAACAACAGTTCGTAACCAGGTCGTAGATTCGAGTCCTTATGTGTGGAATTTTTCCATCTTTGTTTAATTCCATTGTTATTGTTGATCGCTAGGTCTGTATACAGCATCGTAACTGAAGCTGCAAATTAATTCTTGTTTGCTTAATCTAAGCTTATTTTTTGCAATAATTTCGGCCTATATAGCTCTATTTTTCAAAGACGTATACCTGCATAGACGCAATCTATATTTAGTTTTAATAGGCCTTCTGCAGCATAAAAGAAAAAATTGCTATCTAAATTTTGGGCACCGTTTCGGCAAGGTCTGACTATCATTCCTGTGGTATCAGTAGTTTATAGTGTGACATCCGGCGCGACGCTTCGCTTCGCTTTGCTTCGCTTCGCTTGCGCCGGATGTCACACTTTTGCGGGTTTTTTCAAAAAATCAAAATTTCAAAAATTTAGGTAGACTTCAAATTTCACGTGGCCGAAGGCCGAAGGGCGAAAATTTAAGCGTTTTTAAAAATACCCAATTTTCAAATTTTTCAAAATCTCAAATTTGAGAATTACAATCGGGCGAAGCCCTAGAACCTTCGGTTCGATTTTCAGCCCCAAAATCATGACCGTTCAAGGACACCGAAAATCATAAAAGTTGAGAATTTCAAATTCATGAATTTTATCCATTTTTCAGGTTTTTAAAATATATCATGTGACTTGCGGGACATCGGAGATGTCTTCCAGGGCTTCGCCCGTTAAAAATATTTATTCAAAATATTTCTTTAAAAAATGGAAGAAACAAAAATGGAAGAAACCGCAAGAATATATCCTTCGTTATCATATGAACGTAGTTCTACTTTAATGGACATTGAAAAGATTAACATTGAAAAAATGAATAAAGAAAAACACAAAGATAGAGTTAGGTATATGAAAGATAAGGAATCTCAATTATTATTAAGATTAGAGCATTATAAAAAATTAAAAAAGAGATGGACTAATGCTTTAACAATTGTCATTTCATCTGGCGTTCTTACAATTCCAGTAGTTGCTACTGCTTTAACTCGATACAAAATGAAAACACATTTCCATCTTTGAAATATTTTATTCACATCACAGACAAGTACTATGTACAAGTAGCATCGTTTACAACGAATAAAATATGTTGACTAGAAAATGTGTTATGACATGATACAATTGTTTCTGTATGAGTAAAATAAAGTAAGGCTCATAGAACTATAAAACCAATGAGGACAAGTAGCATCGTTTACAACGAATAAAATATGTTGACTAGAAAATGTGTTATGACATGATACAATTGTTTCTGTATGAGTAAAATAAAGTAAGGCTCATAGAACTATAAAAACAATGAGGACAAGTAGCATCGTTTACAACGAATAAAATATGTTGACTAGAAAATGTGTTATGACATGATACAATTGTTTCTCGTAAATTGAAATAAGGGAAGGGTCATAGTACTATTATCTATTGGGAGTAGCTTACCGTTTCAATTGATTGAGTTTAAAATTTGATCAAGGGTTGGGCGGTGTCTCCCATGGCGAAGATACGAGTCAATAATAGCGAAGTTCCTTTTGAAAAAATGATATAGATTCCGTCGAGTTCTTAATAAACGGAAATCGTAAATATAGTTTATATAATTTTCTTAAAAAGATGCTATAGCCTCTCGAATAACCTAATTGTTTACAAACATGGCCACTTCCCCGGATTGCAGTCAAAGCTCTTCCTTTTAACAACGATAACTTCACAGTATTGTTCACCGAAATGTCTTCTTCTCTTCTTAAATGTGCTAAATAATTAGTTAGCTCTGATGGTAAGATGTCTCTTTGAATTTCTTCTTCAAAATTATAGTTTGAACTGATATTGATGGCGTTATCTTGCAATGTGTCTTCAAATCGATTTATCACTAAAAATTCTCTGAATGTTTTTGATGCGTGGATGTCTTCTTCCTCCCTTGGTTTAAGATATTTCTCCTGAAATTCTGTTAGCATCTCAATACACTTCTTCCGTTGATCTTCGTTCACAATAGTGTCTGAAATTTTTCTTTTCAAATCGGCAAAGGCGATGCTTGAACGTGCCATTTTCGTTAAAACGTAGTGAATTAATTATGATAAATAATAAAATTGTTGAAAGTCGCTGATGAAATTGACCAAAATAGATAAAGGTCACAGATGATTCGTAAGCAGTCACAGTCTCGTAGAACGCTCGCAGAATGAATGAATGCACGCAGTAATACGTGGAATAATGGCAGCAGCTGTTCAAGTGAAAAGTTGAGTTATGCGGGTCACAAAGAATTCTCTCATACTGAATAGCTTAAACTGCTAGCAGCTGTTCATGTTGAGAAATTTGGTAACAGATGTTGCTAATGTCTTAATACAGATAAAATAATCAAGATTCTCTTAACAAGAGTTCATAAGAATAAAATGGAACAATGTAACGTTTTAATTTAGATTAAATTAAATCATTTCAAAATCGAATAAGTAGTAAAGAAAGACATCATTAGAGAACAGTTTTAAATCAATACCCCCTCCCTTCTGACTAAGTAGCAAGGAAAGTCATCATTGTGGAACAGTTTTAAATCAATACCCCCTCCCTTCTGACTAAGTAGTAAAGAAAGACATCATTAGAGACCAGTTTTAAATCAATACCCCCCCCCCAGTAGTAAGGAAAGTCATCATTATAAAAATGTTTTAAATCAATACCCCCTCCCTTCTGACTAAGTAGTAAAGAAAGACATCATTAGAGACCAGTTTTAAATCAATACCCCCTCCCTTCTGACTAAGTAGTAAGGAAAGACATCATTAGAGAACAGTTTTAAATCAATACCCCCCCTCCTTCTGACTTCTAGGGGTCCCTTAAGAAATTTTTTTATTATAAAATGAGCAACATAAATGAGTTTTTGAAATTATATGGAACACAGACAACAACGAATTTCGACCTAAAGAAAATCGCAAATGAATTAGGAATAAAGAATTTTCACATATTGATGAGGGATGAATTACAATTCCTAAAAAATAGGCCAACAGGAACCTTCAGTTCCCGGAACAAAGTTCCATCAATAACTGTAAATTTCATAACGAATCTTCACACTTCAGACCAAAACGGCGTACATTGGTCAGCAGGTATCTTTAGTAAAAACGGAGATAATTATTATTTTGACTCATACGGGCTTCCACCTACAAATGAAGTAAAAGAATTACTTGGAACGGGAACATACAATACGTTTCAAATTCAAACACCAGGCACTACTTATTGTGGACAATTATGTCTTTATGTTTTATTTAAATTACAAAAAGGAGTACCATTTCTAGATATTATGTTAGAGTTAAACAATCTATAACTCAAGCGAAGCTAGCTAAAGCGCCACCTAAAGGTTAAAAATCAGTTCGTTGTAATTCATTTTGATAAAAACGGCCTCTGATATCCTCATTATCTAAATCTTTAATTTCATAAGTAATCGGATAACTTTGATTTATTTTGCAAACTTCAAATATTTCTTTAGTCCAATAGCCAACAAAGCCTTTTTCAAATTTGTTCTTATATTTAAATATTCTAACTCTATCTCCAATTTTAAATTTCGGCTTAAGTTTCTGCAAATTCGGATTACTCTCATTCGAATTATTATTCTCGAATATTTTCTTTCGTATCAAATCAGGGTCGTCAGAAGCATTCTTTGGAGTTTCTTCAATACCTGAATGAACTTTATTATTGTACTCTTCCACAATTCCTGGTAATATTTTTAACCATTTCTGATTTCCTTGCTGAGTAAATTTCTTGAAAATTTTATTTTTTAACGTCCGATTGAATCTTTCTATCACTACGGCCTTCCCAGCGTTTTCAGTTGAATAAACAGTTTCAAATAGTGGCTGAACGTTTCGGTTATAAAATTCCGACCCTTTATCAACAAACAATTTTTTTGGCTTTCTATTACTTTCTTTAAAGATTTCTTCAAACGCATATTTAACTGAAAGACCACTTTTATTTTTTAAAGGCTTTACCCAAGCATATCGTGTATATAAATCTATAACGGTCAATGCGTATTTGTAGTCCCTTTCATTCGGCATATGAATAAGATCAGCACTCCAAATATCATCTTTATTAAATACTTTTACTTTCAATAAATATTTAGGCCTTCTGTATTCTTTATGAATTTCAGACGCGTAGGTTCGAGCGTTGCTCTCAGAGTTATTAGTTCGAGCGTTGCTCTCAGACAGCTTTGCTGACGTTTCATTTAAACCCTGACCGAATAATATTTTAGCTTGTAAAGCTTTCTTAACAAACATTCTTTCAATTCTTTCTCTAAAGGAAGGATTTTGAATACTATCTAATTCTTGAATCATTTTCTTATCAGCTGCATGTCGAGAACTTAGATCATGATTTCGATAAGCTAAATCATGCCTGTAAGCTGCGGCATCTACTCTATTTATCGGTTCTTCACCTGGTTTCGGATTATTATTCTCATCTAGTCTTATATCTAATCGAGTTCCTGGACCGGTATATGAATGACCAGGAAGATGTTTTTCTTTCGAATATTTACTCCAAATAAATCCAGGAAAGTTTTCTAATGTTTTTTGTATATCACCACCGAAGTGGTGTGGAACTTTGTTCTTGTCACCTCCAATATGCTGACAGTTTGAGTTTTTATTTTTGTTTAATAGATAATTCAATAAATCTAAATTAGAAATTTTTAATTTAATTAAATTTTCGGAATTTTTAGAATTCATTTTAAAAGATAAAAAAAATTTAAAAGATAAAATAAAATAATTGTTTTACCGAATCGGAGCGAAGCTCCTCAGGTTATTACCTTATCATACTAGGACTTAGATATATTCCAGAACCATCTTTAGTTTCTTTAATTTCAATTAAATCATCAACATTGTGGAGAATATTTTTAAGAACTCGTTTTCCTTCATCAACTAATTTTAATTTACTAATAAAATTATCTACTATTCCGTCACCCCTAGCAACTTTCTCTAACTCTCTATTATGACGTTTTTGTTCTTCTAATGCTGCCTTCTCTGATTTATTTTTATTTACTGCTTGGACAATACCAGCTGTCCCACCTGCAACACTTCCTGCTGCAGCTATGCCTCCTATTATTAGTGGAATTAATGGGAGAATACCGCCATTCTTTTCTTCTTGTAATTGAATATTCTCTATCATTGGTTTACTTATGTAATACTTTTTTTTGTTAATCGTAATAGTTTTAGGGGTATTTTTGTCAACAATATTACGTAATTTTAATTCAACAGTTTTATTATTATTACCTTTCGCTTGCGACATTTTTAATAAAAAATTTTAAGTTATCAAAAATTTAAATCTATTCTAGTTATGAAAAAATTTTAATCTATTCTAGTTATGAAAAAATTTTAATCTATTCTAGTTATGAAAAAATTTTAAGTTAACAAAAATTTTAATCTATTCTAGTTATGAAAAAATTTTAATTAACTTATCAGAGCGAAGCTCCTCTGGCTTTAGCCTATCCTTACCATCTTTCCATTAAGAATTTCAATAGAATATTTTACATCTTCTAGCAATAAACCATAAGCCATCAATGAAGTTGTGGAATCTTTCTTTTCAATATTAATCGTTACATCACAACCATTTTTAATAATATCTTCAGATTGTGCACTTAAATCGAAACAGAAAACAGGATATAAATGTCTCCAATCTCCAGGAGTTAATTGTGGTTCAACTCCAAATTCTATACAAAGATTTCTATAAGAATCATATCCTTCCATAAATTGATTATTGGTATCATCGAATCTTAATGGATCAATTGGATATCGAGTTTGATTTAATGAAACTTGTAAACTTCGAATTGTATTAATATGAAAAATATTATTGTTCTTATCAAAACTTGGAGAATTATTTCTTTGAAATGTTAGTAATAAATATCTTGGAGTATTCGCAGTTCTAGTAAAATGCCAGTTAAATCTTTGTTCGGAAAAAGTTACTGAACTAGCAGTACGCTTTAGAAAATTTACTGGAATTGGTTTGTTAGTATTTAATCTTTTTGCAATAGCTGTTTCAACCTCTAAACTAGGAGTAATATGCGTAATCCACCATTCAAGTCTATCAATTTTTAAATATGCTTTTTTCCCAGTCTTACCAAAAAAGATTAATTCATTATTTGCCGTACGATGAATTATTAATTTAAATTTAAATTGATATGATATTATGTCATAATCTAAATATCCGAATAATGGAGACAATGACCAATTTACTGTCTGTTTACTTTTCTTGTTAAATTCACGTCTTTCTTTATATGCATCATTATTTGTTTTATTTAAATGTTTTGCAATATTTTCTACATCTTTTCGCAATTCCTGCTGCATCTGTTCCAGCGTGAGTTAAATCATCAACAATTATACCATCATTAGTATCAGGAAACCAACCTTCGATTTCATACTTTTTATTATTTTCACCAATTGTTATAAATCTAAGCATTGTATCAATTACACCTGGGGAATCACTTATTGTTTCTATATTTTGAGTTGCAACATCTAAACGCATTTGTGTAAATAATCTTGGAAAAAAATTATTTTCTAGTGTAATATTATCGGTATCTGGTAATGGTGTTGTAAAATTAGCATCACTATATAAAGAATATTCACAGTGTAAAAATGAATCAGGTAAATATAAATAACTCTGCTGATTATCAACTTCAAAAATTAAATCACCTCCAGTATTTACTCTACTGGAAGATCCGGGATTCATAGCAATTCTTATATAGTCATTCTTTTTTTGATTGTAACTGGTGAACGGAGGATCGTCTAATCTAAATTTATTTTCGATAAGCGAAGACATTTTTATAAAAAATAATTTGACTTTTTGTTTTTTCTCACAGACAGAAAAAATTCTGCTAAAATAATTTTACTTAAATAATTTTACTAAAAAAAATTTTACTAAAAAATTTTACTAAAAAAATTTTACTAAAAAATTTTACTAAAAAAATTTTACTAAAAAAAATTTTACTAAAAAATATATTTTAGAATTTTGCTAGACCAGCTCCGCTACAGCTTTGCTGGTTAAACCGAAGGTTGCTACTCACGCCATTTCCTCTTATTTCTTCAATTGTTTTTTCATTATGTTTACTATTAGACGGAGCTCCGCTCCTCAAGGTTTCACCATCAACAGCTATGTTAGCAATTTTGTTCTTTGTTTCATCTGAAAGTTTTTTTAATTTTTTTAGTTCTTCGGAATCATTCCTAAGTTTACGAATAGCTTCTAGTTGTTTTAATTCGTTTTGAGACTTGATAGCATTTGATATTGCACTAGCTGTACTACCTATAGCAGCTGCTCCTTTTGCAGCAGATGTAATCAAATCTTTATTATTTTTAATTAAGTTAACGATACTACCAATACCAGAGAAGATCCCAGCTCCTTCCGTGTGAACGGCACCTGCGGTGCCTAGGAACTTTTCTGTTCCGACTGTTTCTCTATTATCATAATGATAAACAGGATTCATACGTGGTTCATGAGCAATTTTTTGATTTGAAGCAAAATGTTTAAGATTGTGTTTATAAATTATAGGCATTTTTTAGGATTAAATTTGACTTTTGAGAAAAAATATTTACGATCGGCTAAAGCCTCGAGGAGCTTCGCTCCGATAGGTTAGAAACCCAAGACTTCGTCGATTAAGATTTACGTTTGTGAATGGACAACAACTTCGAGATAACTTTATTAATTGACTGTTGCACTTTATCTATTGCGTCAAGCAGCGTGTGATGTACTTTAATTTCTTTTCTATTAACTTGCATTTTCTGCTGATTAATCTTCAATGCCGTTTTAAGTGCATTTAACTTAATTTTAAGAACATCTAATTGTCTTTTAACAGAATCTAACTGTTCTTTATTTTCTTTAGAGTTTTCTTGTAAATTTTTCTTTAATTCATTTTCTAAATTGATTTTAAGATTTTTCATTTTATCAACTTTTTCATTAAGTGAGTTTACTTCATTTATTATTCTATTCATCTTTTTCATTTGTTGAGTAATTTTAGAACTTAATTCATCAACACTTTTTTGGAATGTAGTTTGTAACTGCTTTAAATTTTTTTTAATTCTTTCAGGTAGTTTTTCTATTTCATCTTCTAATTGTTCTTTTAACATTTTTATCTGATGTTTATTTTTAATTACAGCAGATTTTAAATTTAAAGAAAGTAATATTAAAATTTTTGATTGTTCAGAAATCTTTTTAAAAAGTTTTGCTATATCTGCTTCTAGCTCTCTATCCTTTTTATCAAGTTTTAATAATTTTTCGTTTAATGATTTGTCATTAAGTTTAAGCAACTTTAATTCGTTCATCAGTGGAACCAAAACATCGTTTATATATTTTTCTTTTAAGTCATTGATTTGTGTATCAACATATTGTTTATTTGTTAACTCTGTATTTTGTTGCGGAAGAATAGAAAGATGCAATGGAACAGATAAAACGTCTCCAGTTTTCATGATATAATTTTCTATTTCTATTTCTAATTCACGATTATTCGGGATATATGCACCTCCACCAACATTTGGTAACATCATTTTTTAACAATAAAAGATATATATATGCCATGAAAATTAAAATTGTTTTCTCATGAAAATAAAAAATAAATTTTTCTAATAAAAATAAAAAAATGGAAAATCCAAATTTAAAAAAATTATATTCGCCCGCATCATCCTGTTCTTCTTATTCGACGAGATCAACGGGATTTGAAAATAAATGTTTTGATAATAATAATAATAATACTATTACAAATCCATGTATAGATGTTAATATTTTATTTCAATTACAAGCCGAAATATTTAGAGAACAGACTAAAGGTTTACCTTCTATAGAAACCAATTATTGTATTTTTCCAGGTGATCCATTTATTAAATTTATGGAGATTGTTAGTAAATATAATGATGTAGCTTATGTGGAATTAAATAAAGAAAATATGGTTATAATAGGTCATAATAATGTTTATGGTTTTATTAGAGCAGTTTTGCCGATTAGTAATACTGATTGGATAGAAACTAAAATTATTAATTATATTAATATTAAAGAATTAGTTAAAAAATTAAAATCTTTTTCGAAAGAAAAAATTAGATTATTTGTTGACGATCAAAATCAATATAACATTCACATAGAGAGTAAAAAACATAATGAAGAATTATTATGTCAAGTTTATTATAGAGACACAATTTATAAACAAGAAACATTAGAAATGCCGCAAAGATATGATGATGATACGTATATAGGATTATATTCAAACTTAAATATTAATTTGTTAAAATCTTACATAAATGGCTTAGCTCAACAAGAAAAAATTTATATGTGGTCAACACCTTATACTATAAACAATGACCATAATCATAATAAACGAACCGAAGGTTCTAGGGCTTTGCCCGATCATAACAATCCTCTGAATCATATTGAAGAATCTTATGATAATAATGATGATTCTGTAACATCTGAAAAAGGTGTAAATGGTAAAAAAGATTATAAAAATATTAGTAATTATAAAAATTTATCTAAATTTTATTTTCTTACAATTGAAAATAATAATGATGGCATAGTTGAAGATACTGTTAGACAACTATGTGTCGGGTCTACAAAATTTAAATTAGGATTTACATCTAATCAATTTAAAATTTTATCATCTTTAACAAAAACTAAAAGTGATTCAGATTATGGTGGTGTTATTAAATTTTCCAAAAGAGATCAAAGACCAATATTTTTCTCTATTATATTATTATCAGATAAAAGATGTAATTTAGAATTAGATATTCCAATAAGAGAATGGTATCCTATCATGGAAGGGCATCCTATACCAAAAAGTGTAATTTATGATGATGAAGAAACAATTTATGATGATGATGAAGAAACAATTTATGATGATGATGATGAATCAATAGTTAGTGAAAAAAAATTTAAATTATCTTTTGATAAAACATTATATGATGAAACTTAATAAGATAAAACTTAATGTGATAAAAAAAATATTCGATAAATATATTTTCATATGTAATAAAATTTTTAGATGTAATAAGTTTTTAGATGTAATAAATTTTTAGATGTAATAAGTTTTTAGATGTTATAAATTTTTTAGATGTTATAAATTTTTAGATGTAATAAATTTTTTAGATGTTATAAAATTTTTAGATGTAATAAAAAAATTATTATTCCCACGTGTCATCATCATCACTTAAATTACTCTCACAGATGATTGTTTGAAATATTTCAGCTTGAATATCTTCTCCGTTATAAGGTAACATAATTTCATTTTCATCTGGTGCTTGACGTTTAAGAATATTTATTTGACCAGAAAATTTTTTTTCTTCAGTATTATTATTTTTATCAGGAATACTAATTCCAGTTTCTAAAGATCTTTTCCATGGTTTATTAACTGTAGTCGATAATGTTTTCCCCGAATATAATTTTAGAAAATCTTCTACTTTTACTTTGTTTTGTGAATATCCTTTGAATGTTTTCTTTTCACTAAGTCTCCCTTGTTCATCTACAGTAATACAGTATTTTACTTTAGGTGCAATAAACATTGCAAAAATAATTCCACCATTTCCATAATCATTTTTCCCTTGACACAATTCTCCTCCAACATATCCAGCAGCGTCTAATTTATTAAAGAGCTCATTGGAAATATATATTGAATCAGTATCTGTATAATGAATGTATTTTTCTTTGAAACCATTAATTTCTAAAATAAAGTTATTCATGATTCTTCTAGAGTGAGAAAGAATGAAAGAACCTAAGTGTGATGGCATGAATGACGTCTTCCCATCTTTTACAATATTAGTTTTGAGAAATTCATCATCTTCCATTTCTACTTTCGCTAAATATTGTTCATCATTTAATTTTTCATAATCTTTTACTTCTTGAGTGAAATTTTTTCTCAATGTATTCTCATTCCATAAATGATATTTAGTGGTTATATCTTTTTGCACAGTTTTGCCATATAGCGAATTCATCAATAATTTAATTAACTCATCACCTACAGTATTTCCTTCTGTTTTATATCTTTTTCTCAAATTAAAAAGTTTTTCAATATAATTTCGAAATGGTGAAACTTGATAATTTTTTTCATAAATTATACCATCAGTAATATGTAAGATTTTCCCCCCACATCTAACAATTTCTTGTATGTCAACAGAAGTTAATACATCATAACATATACCATTTCTAAACCTGATTACTTTTACATGAGAATTATTATTTTGATTTTTAACTTTATCTTTAATAGGAACTGGTTGGAAAAACATATCATTCGGATATTGAAACACAACAGAGAATATTCCAGTTTTAGGTCTAAATGTTTGTGTATTAAATTTATATACTATTTCCCGCTCTTCTTCTTGACGAAATTTTCTAGCTGATTCAGCTTTAGGGTATTCTGAATTTTCATCATACATAGCTGATGGATATAAAGATGTTGCATCAAAAGCCATTAGAAATTCATTTTTTTGTTCAAGTAGTTGATTTGAAATTTTCTTACAAATTTCAGTTTTATCTCCTAAATCTCGATACTGTTTCATTAAATCTATTAAATTACTTCCAGGGGACAAAGTCCCACCAGCGTAGCGACCAAGGGACAAAGTCCCCCCAGCGCAGCGACCAGGTAAATACTGTTTTAATATTGGTAACAAGATGCTACAAAATGGCGATATGTATTTTCTTATATTTGCTGAAACTCTTCCACCTTTAACAGATTTTCTAATATAATTTCTAGCCCATAAATCTATATGAGAATGAATATTTATATTGTCATTTTGTACGCTTTTCATCCAACCGTTAAATGTTAAAGCAGAGGATGTCAAATTAGTAGTTATATCTTCACCAACTAAATCTTGCATAACATTATTATATTTGTAGATACAAAAAGCTAAAGAAAGAATATCGTTAACTAAATATGGTCTCCATTCAATTTCTTTTTCTTTATAATTTTCATGTGTTATGTCTCCAATTTCATAATTTAATTTACACACATTCGTAGGAATTTTAAAATTCTCACACCATTTAGAAAGACTTGTTTTTACATGTTGATAACTACATTTCATTATAATAGTTTGAAGTGCTAATTTACCTGAAGGTGAATCTTTTTTCATATTGTTTTTAAATCTAAAAGATTTTTGAATGTATCTACTAACACATTCAGTTGTATAAGGATTTTGTAATGAAGCAGTCAATATTCCTCTTGAAGTTTTAAGAGGCGGTTTAGATAATTTAAAATTAGCTTTTATCGGAAAATAGGAATCAAAACCTGATGAATTGTGAGCTATTAAAGTTACTCTAGAATAATTAAATTTTCCAAGAGTTTTAAAAAATTGATGGATCGGACATACGTCCTCTGGGTTTCCCCCGATCGAACATTCATCATCCTCAGTTCTCGTAAATATTTTCACACAATTTTGAAGTTTATTAAATTCTAATTCAGTTAAATTATTATACTCATTAATCTGTTTTTTAAGTTTTTTAATTTCATCTTCATCTTTTGATCGTTTAATTTTAATCATATCACTTAGCAAACGTGTTTCTAATTCTTTCAATCTTTGTTTCGGTAAACAACATATAAATTTATTAAAATTAATAGCTCCTACAGCGTAAGGAATAGGATGAGCTGTTGAACAGTTAGGATCGGGAAAAGTTTCGAGATCCCAAATATATGTTGAACCATAGTCAATTTTTTTCTTTGTTATGATTTTATATGGACGCGTTGTTAGATTTTCATCAGTAACTGTTTTATATATGGGTTTGAAATTATTTTCAATTTCTCTAATAGCTTTTAATTTATGAGATTTATTAATTAAACAATAGTGACCAATTGTTGAACCTGCGTGAAAATAATTGTAATAAACATAATTATGAAACGTTTCAATTCCTCTAGGATTTAAATGACGATTGGCAGGACTATAATATTGAACACATTCTCCAAAATATTTATTGAATTGAGAAAATTTACAGTTTGACATTACTCCTGTTCTGGATGTGGCTTTCTCTTTATATAAAAAATTATTAAACATTTCTTTCATCATTTCTCCTTGTTCTTCATTAAAACCTCGTAAAACATTATAACATTTAATAAAACAAAAATCTTCAGAAGGAATATAACAATATTCACCGAAATATTCTTTGATTCTATATTTCATATTAATCCCTGCCCCTCTATGCGATCTTTGTACTAACTTCATTCCAAAATCTTCATATTTAATATTACCTGTAAAAATCCATTCGTTAGCATCGGATTTCTCATCCAGATTCGAAAACCATGTTTCAAATGATTTTTTATTATAGAAGGTTACGTAAAAATTTTGAATTATATTTTCCTGATCTTTAATAACTTTTCCAAGTAAATTAATAATTTTACCATTTGCTAAAAGTTTCCGCATATCATTTACTACATTAATAAAAGATACATTTTCATATTTAATTTCATTTGGATTAAATAAATTACATAAATCATCACCAAGTTCATCCTTAATTCTATCATCAAAAAAGATATCACTAATAGGAGTTTCTAATATTTCTTTTGTTCCACGTTTCTGTTTTTTAGTATTACGTCTAATACTACGCCTAGTACGTTTCTGTTTTTTAATACGTTTACTACGTTTACTATGTTTAATTTGCGCATCAAACTCAGCAGTTTGTTTCTTGATTAATTCATCAATCCTAGACGTTTGTCCGAGAGACATTTCACGATTCATATTTTTTAAAAGAAAAAATGAATTTTACATAGAACCTCGGTTCCGTTTTTGCATATACACAGGAATATGTAATTGATGTAATGTTTCTAATTCATGTGCTGTTAAATGTTCTTTCTTAACCAACCACCATAAATTATTATACGCCAAAAATACTCGGAAACTTCTTAAACAAAGTGGAAAGTCTTTTGTTTTAACACACGGTTGAATACCATGTTTTGTTTTATAATCTGTAACGAGCGCTACGTATTTATGATGATAATAAAATCTAACTTCTTTCTTCGAATTTACAGGATTTGTAGGATGACGATAATCTTTTAAAACTGGTACATGCTCTATCTTATAATCATTCAACATATTTTTTTTTATTTTTATTAACAAAAAATTTATAAGAAAAAATTGTTCGGTCACTCCGTTCGGTCACTCCGTTCGATCACTCCTCGAAAATATTTTCTATAACTCTTTCATGAATTTTTTTATCAATATTAATTGTAATAAATCCATAATCTTTTGACCAAGCATTGTTACACGATTGTTTAAATTCATCTTTATTTCTTACACATAAATCTCTTAACAAATCACTTAAGTTTCTTGCATTTATTTCAAATAGTATAAATATATTTGCATTCTTTCTAATAACACTTCCGTCTAATGAATACATACTTTGTGTTAAATAAAATACACTACAGTTATTATGTCTACCTCTTGTGAAATAATTTCTCTGAACTGACTGATTTCTATCATTAACACAATCATCAAAAATTACACAATGTTTCATTGTTTTATCTAGTTTACTAGGATCTTGCATATTACCACTATCATCTATTAATTGTATCTTTATATGGTTATTTTTATTAGATTCTACTAACTGATTATTTTTTGCTGCTTCTTCACACCACGAACTTATTTCTTCTTCATCTTCAGATTTTTCATATTCTTTGAATAATGAAGCAATTGCTGTTTTTTTAAGATTATTTTCAAATCCATATTTTAAAAATTGATAGACGGGTTGTTCTGCCGTTGTTGTATAAATTATAAGATTGTTATAATCCAAAAAATTTGGAGTCGTTAAAATTTTAAATAATAGATATGTTTTTCCACATCCTGATCTTCCACAAATAACTGACAAAACTTTATTAGATAAATTTGGATGATGATTAAATTTAAGTTTTTTTTTATTTAATGGAGGTAGTTCACTCATTTTTAAATAAAAAAAATTATTTTTATTTTTTTTATTTTTTGTTTCTAAAGAAGAAGAAAATTAAACTTCTCTAGCTTCGCGTGGGAGTTTATACCTCTCGAACGGGAGTTTATACCTCCCGAACCAAAAGATCTATCATAATCTCTTCACCTCCAAAATTTATTTCTTGTCCTTTTTCATCAGTGATTCTAATGTTAATGTTGTTAATAGTTTTTCTTGTAATAGGAAAATATATTAATGTTTGTGGAAATACATTTAATCTATAACCAATGGGTACAGTAAAAGCTGGAAAACTGAATATTAAATTTGATAATTTACCATTTATATATCCTCCTTCAATAATGTCACAATGTACAACAATTGAATTTATTTCAGTTATTTTTGGAATCTTCTCACCTAAATGATAGCCTTGACTATAGGTTCGTTTATTAAATCCTAATAGCTTTGACAATGATCTATCATGATTAAAATCAACTTGATGATTTTCGTCTAAAGTAAGAGAAAATTTATTAACTGCCGGTTCAACTGCAAAATGTAATTGTTTCTTATCTTTAAATGGTATACCTAAATGTCTCTTAATTTCATTTGATATTGTTTCAACTTCGTAAGAACCAGGAAGAAAAGTTAGTATTTTCCATGTTTTTCCTTTATCAGTAGAATATCTAAATTGATCATTCACATCTTTGATAACGTTTTGAATAGTGTTAAATGTAGAGAAACTAGTCAATGCAATTTGATAATTTTTATTTTGTTCTAAATGTAGAATGGGTTCTAAATTACAAGTGTGTGATGAAGTAGTTGTTATAATTTTTAACGTCGTACTAAATTTTGATGAACCCAAAATCTCTGTCAATTTTTCTAAATGATCATTAATTTTGTCTAAATCTGCTGAACACATTTTTAAACTAAAAAAATTAAATAAATATTATAGATAAAAATCGTAGATAAAAATCATAGATAAAAATCATAGATAAAAATCATAGATAAAAATTAGAAACAACATATTTCAGCTACACTTTTATAATCCTTTTCATTTAGAATCTTCTTTTCTAACAGTCTTTTCAATATAGCATGAATTTCATTGAAACTAGAATTATGTCCTTCTTTTATTGCAGATATTAAAATATTTAATCTATTTAGTAATTCTTGTGGATCATCTGGTAAAAATACAGTTGTTTCAGTTTTCTGTTTTTCAGATAAACCTTTCCCTACTTTAACTCCCGTTGATAATAAATTTTCTAATTGTTTATAACGTCTAAGAGATTTTACTGCACCAACTCTGTCTAACATAGTTTTATATTTTATGAGATCTTCTACAGCATAATTATTTAAATCTGCTCCTCTTAAAAGATTAACAAAATTTCTATCTAAATTAAAAGGAGATTTATCTGGTGAAAAAATTAAACCTCGAAAAGGTTGTGGAAATATTTCTTTTTGTCCGAGATAAAATCTAGGTATTGTTTTTCCATCTATAAATGAAATAGAATGTTCAAATTGCATAGATTTTGGTAATTTCTTATTAATGTTTGATTCTAGTAATCCATAGTCATCTAATATAGTTTTGTGCTCTGGATCTGTTATATCAATTTGTTTATCATTATTTGTAAGTTCTTTTTCAAGAGTTTTAAATGGTTTCATAGTTTTTTCAAAATCAGTTTTTACTTGTTCGCTTTGCTGCATTTTTTCAAACATATCAGATTGAATACCAGCTTTTATCATTCTATGTTGAAGATGATTTTCTTTCATAATATTTCTTTGTTTTATTAACTCTTCTAATTGTTTTATTCTTTTAAAATTATCAGCTCTAATTTCATCCATTTTTAAAATATAATATTTGAATTTTGTGGTAACATTGGAATACAACAAAAACATTTTACTGAACAAATTATTTTTTTATTGCTTTGTTGTTTGACATCTTTTCGTTTAAAATTTTCTCGTATTAAGTTTTGTTTAATAAAGTTTTGTCTAATAAAGTTTTTAGATCTTCTAAAAAAATTTTATCATTTTCTTCATTAAAAATTTTATCATCAATAAAAGTTTTACCATCACTAGAAATTTTACCATCCTTTTTATTTTTATCATTAACTTTTTCTGTCTGTGATTGAAATGATATTTGATTTACTTCATTAGCTATTTGATCAAATTTTTCAATCTCATCTAACGTAATAACATTATCATCACATACTCTCTGAAAGTAGTAATGTAGTTTATCATAGGCTTCTTTAATATGTAAATGCTTAGTTTTTAATGATTTTCGTTTCTTAGTTATTAAAGATTTATCTAACATTGTAACAAGTGAAGTTGCAAAAACACCCGTACCTGTTAAAGCTGTAGCAACTACTGGAATTACTAAAACACCTGAAGATATAACAATTGTCAAAGCACCTAAACTTATTGTTAAGAATATGCCAATTCCTTGTGTTACATTCTTAACTTTAGTCCATCTCTTTCTTAATTTTTTATAATGCTCTAATCTTAATAATAATTGAGATTCCTTATCTTTCATATACCTAACTCTATCTTTGTGTTTTTCTTTATTCATTTTTTCAATGTTAATCTTTTCAATGTCCATTAAAGTAGAACTACGTTCATATGATAACGAAGGATATATTCTTGCGGTTTCTTCCATTTTTGTTTCTTCCATTTTTTAAAGAAATATTTTGAATAAATATTTTTAACGGGCGAAGCCCTGGAAGACATCTCCGATGTCCCGCAAGTCACATGATATATTTTAAAAACCTGAAAAATGGATAAAATTCATGAATTTGAAATTCTCAACTTTTATGATTTTCGGTGTCCTTGAACGGTCATGATTTTGGGGCTGAAAATCGAACCGAAGGTTCTAGGGCTTCGCCCGATTGTAATTCTCAAATTTGAGATTTTGAAAAATTTGAAAATTGGGTATTTTTAAAAACGCTTAAATTTTCGCCCTTCGGCCTTCGGCCACGTGAAATTTGAAGTCTACCTAAATTTTTGAAATTTTGATTTTTTGAAAAAACCCGCAAAAGTGTGACATCCGGCGCAAGCGAAGCGAAGCAAAGCGAAGCGAAGCGTCGCGCCGGATGTCACACTATAAACTACTGGTATCAGAATTGATGCCATGATCATTGGCGGTCTAGTAGTAATGCTTGAGTAGCATTCACATAGAGGAAGCGCAGTTGTAAAACACGCATATGGTGATGCTGATTGAAGTAGAGCAAGGTTGTGATAAAAAAGTTTTGTATCAAAATTGATATCATGTCCACTCTCCAGTTGGATTCTTTGATTTTTTTTAATCAGCTTCACTTATTCTGTCTTAGTATCCGTTTCTTCCAATTATCTGGTTTTCTTTATGGCATCGTCTTTGCTGTCTTCGGAGGAGCTCACTGTCTCTTTATTCCTCCTCAAGACGTCACTGTCTCTTTATTCCTCCTCAAGACGTCACCGTCTCTTTATTCCTCCTCAGAACGTCATCGTCTCTTTATTCCTCCTCAGAACGTCACTGTCTCTTAAATCCTCCACAAAACGAATCTTCCTCAGGACGTCATCGTCTCTTAAATCCTCCTCAGAACGTCACCGTCTCTTTATTCCTCCTCAAGACGTCACCGTCTCTTTATTCCTCCTCAGGACGTCATCGTCTCTTTAATCCTCCTCAGAGTGTCCCAGTCTCTTTATTCCTCCTCAGGACGTCACCGTCTCTTTATTCTTGAGGACGGCACTAGGATTGCAGAGTCATAGAAGTCATATGGCTATAAAGATATCGTTGTCTTGCATTGCGCTACTTCAGGATATTTCATAAAACTTTTCATGTTCATATATTCCAGAGATTCCGGTTCCTGTGGACATGAAAGTTAGTTCACCGAATGTTTGGGCAGGACAGAATGTGCAGATCACCTGCGGTCCTAGTTCTCCCTCCACAACACCTCTGAATATAAGAATAAAGATTGGGAATGATGTTGTTGTAACTGCAAAGACCAACAATGTCAGACAGACACGGACTCCCGCCTGTTGTAAGAACTTCACGTCACATGTGACGGCTGTCATCAGTGACGGTCGTGTTGTTGTAACTCTCCGCAGCGTCTTTCCCAATTTGGGAAGTAAATGGATTCAATGTCGAGTATTCGCGGTGAGTGTTGACTTCTTAACTTTGATTTTATCCGTTTTATGAATGGAAAATGGAAATACGGACGACGATTTCTTTTCTTCTTCAGATTGGTCATGAAGGTGTTGACAGAAAGCAGATGAGAGTTTCTTGGCCTTCTGCAATGCGACAGCTCAGATTGAGTCCTGAAATACCAACAGAAGGAACGCAGATGGAAATCTCGTGTTCTGTGCAGCGATCGTCGGCGGGAAGAGGAGATGAGGTGCCAGAACTGTCAGGTAAGTCAAAGTGAAGGTGATTGTTGAAGGTGATCTGCATGCGTGAAATGGAGCATTCCAGAAAGACACAAGAAGTGATTAAATATTTATCCTCGTCAGAAATAAATGATGGAATTGAATCAATAAAGATAACAAGAAATCCTAAGATTCAATGGAAGTGGAACTGACAACGCAATTATCACAACAAGAACTGTTTAAGGAATCAACACAAGGAGGAAGCAATTCATCTAAATAAGAAAGATAGTGAAGAAAATAGCCGACAGTCATAAAAATGCAAGTCAGGCTTGCCGAGATTCTCAGAATCATAATCGGATGAGCACACACGCTCGAAATGATGCCTTAAAACTGAGGCCAAAATGAACGGTGATGCCTTAGCTCCAAATATCACCCGTTTCATCCGATAGGGGACAATTTGGCTATCTGACTCGCTCTTAAACCAAAGGAATCGCACCAGATCCTTATCATTGTCGTTTAGGCCAATTTGCAAAAAGGCAGATTTTATGTCACACATGACTACGAATTGTCGCAAGCGGAATCTCAGTAAAATCTCAACCGCTTCTGGGTTCAACTTCGGACCTGTCACCATGGCATCATTCAGACTCATGCCGTTGCTGTCCTTCGAGGACGCATCAAAAACAATCCGTACCTTCTTGTTTTCATTGGCATCTGTGGTCACAACTGGATGGTGGGGCAAGTAGCGAATAGGATGATCGACTTCATATTCGTTCTCAGGAGTTTCTTCGATGACATCATTCTCTAAATAATCTCGGAAGATTTTCTGGTACTGACTAGTGAGAAATGAATCACTACGAAGACGCCTCAATTTGCTATCTAGTCTTTGTCTAGCCTCATTTTCATACGATTGCATAGATTCCAACAACTTCGGATCCTTTAAAGGCCATAATATCATGTACCTTCCTGATAGAGTCAAGGAACTCTCGATGATGCATGACGGAAGGTTGATTCATTGACTCATGGTTAATATCAATGCTTTCCAATTCCCATAAATTTCGTAAATCGGTTTCAGCATTCGACATCGCAATGTTACTTATCATCAAATAATGACTCAATTCTGAGCTTACCTTTCCAGATAAACAAATTCCAAATGCCGTTTCGATACCTATCAAGGCTTCACTGAACTTTTCAATGTTGCCTGTGACGAGCTTGCATATTTGATCAGAGCCAATGATCCCATCAATCGTCATTTGAGAATGAAATTCATCAGCTAATTTCACATGCTCTGGTATCTCTATCTGTGCTGTTGTAAGATTCAACTCCTTACATAGAAGGTCAGTCTCAAATGCAGTGATCCTTACAACTGTTTCATTTTCACTCAACGTGAGAGCTACTTTTGGACACTTTTTCAAGGAAGATTGCTGTTCTCTAAAGCCGGCTACTTCAAGATTTCGATAATCAAGTACCTCCAGACCAAGACCTTGGATAGAACCTTTTTTGATAAAGGATGACTGACCGCCAAAATCAAGCAAGAATCTCAATTTCTTGGATGTGGTTTCACCCTTAACAGTCACTGACAAAGTTGGCAAAAGAACAATGGCTGCCTTGTCATTCATACTGCAGGTTATCTCTGCTGTGCGAGGCTCAGAAATCATAGTACTCACAATATATTCTTGCTCTGTTTCACGATCAGCAGTTTTGGCTGATGAGGAGATCGACGACTCAAAAATGTAGCACAGTGTGACGCGATTTAGAATTGCAAGATTTACATTTCCAATTATATCGACATGCAGCAATGGAATGGCGACCGAGACATCGAAAGCAAAGGAACTTTTCCTTCGCAAATTTTCGTCGCTGGTCTAGCGAAGCTGAGAGAAACTCACGACACTGATTCAAGTGATGGTCTCCAGAACATTTGAAACAACGCTTGACTTTACTGTCATTAAAATTGACTGATGTCAGCACTGCCTTTTTAGCAGTGACCGCTTAGGGTTGTGTCACCTCAGCACTAGCAAAGTTATCGTATGCATTTGCCTCTCTATTGAGAAATGCCATCAATTCATTGATATCCAGATTATCAGCCTCATCTTGTCTTCCCCAAGATGATCTCAAATTTTGCGGTAAGCGCGACAGCACGATTGGCACTAGGAAGCAAGAATACTCATTGGATGCGACTCCCATAGTCCGCAATGCTCTGATATTCACATCAATGCTATCACACATATTTCTCAAACCCTTGTTTTTAATCGACGCTAGAGGGGGCAATTGAAGCAACTCCTTCACATGACTACTAATAATCTTGGATTTGCTTCCAAACCGTTTCACCAGTATGTCCATAGCGTTCTCATAATTCACCGATACTAAAGCCAACCCGTCTATCGCTCTAGCTGCCTCGCCTTTGAGCAGCCCCTTCAAGTACGAAAACTTTTCAATGTCGGAGAGATCATCTCTATCTCCTACCGATTTGGAAAACAGCTCCATAAAAGATACAAACTCCAAACTGTTGCCATCAAACGTGGGTATCTTTATCTCAGGTAACCGTACATTTATCTTTTTGGGAGGAGTGCGTTTCACTTGCTCGTTTTTAGACTCAACTGCCTTTTGAAGCACAAGAAATTTCGTACTGCAATTTGACGTGGACTCTATCTCATTCTCAATGTCAGTTTCATCATCTAACAAATCCAAAACATCCTCATCCAATTTTTCCAACCGACTATACAAATGAGACAACTGAACATAACCCTTCTCAAAATCCTCAGTACTCTTATCCATTATCGATATGCGATCATACGTCTTAGTAAAATCCCTCTTACTCCACCTCGAACCTTGGTAAGTTTAGTAAGCTCGGCCATAAGATGACGTACAAAAATGTTTCAATGCTAATGTGCAAATGAATGAAATGTCTGATTTCAAAAATTACACGGCTTAAAATGAGTACTTTAAAATGTGGACAGCCCACAAAAAGTCAGGATTATTTGTCTATCCTTCACAATTAGTAAGATCAAAAATGCTATCTTCGCACAATTCAATCCGAAGTCGCAAACTGAACCTTCCTTGATCCACCAAGCCCCTGCGTTTTCACGTCACGATTACCACACAGTCTCCAATTCAAGAAGAATTACTTGACAATTGACCATCAATCGCCTTTCAATTGACGAACAAAGGCTCCGCCACCGCAACGCACGTATCGAGCCACTCTCCAACTCGCATCAATCTGATCTCCAAATCCTGTGTTGACTGTAACTCGACGCTAGCAGATCATTCATCCGCCTCACCGACCGGACCAATATATATATTTATTTGCTCCGTAAAAGTTTAATTGCGTTGTCCAACCGAACAATGTCATGGCATTATATAAAAAGAGTTCCATTTACAAAAGTCAGTGAAGAGTCATCAGATCACTGTCAATTAGCCGCATCACGAGAACAATTGTCAAGTGCGATTGTCAGTTATGTTGATGAGTAAGAAGAAAAAGAGATCTCATCACGAACAGTGGTATCACCAGTGTAGGATCCTCCAACAGTGTCGTCTGTCACCCACCAGAATTCGTCACAGTTTTCGAAGACCAACCAAGTTTCAAAAGTCCCTAAAGCTCCCCAAATGAAGAGTTGCTGGTGCAAACGACCATCCAGCAAGTCTGAAATTGAATGTTCAAGTTGTAGAGATTCTATTCATTACTCTTGCCTAGGACTTTCCATTCAGGATTTATCGTCAGTCATTAACGATGATCCTGGTCTCTATCTCTGTAAAACCTGTGTGAGTCAACCCACTGAAAACTTGAAACAAATAAAGACAGATCTTCAAGCTGCACACTCATTTGCAGCTATATTTTGCTTCGACCAGAACGTTTATGATATCTTGAATGATGCATTATTTGTCAATGGTTCTTGTAGTTTCTTGTCTTCTTCGTCTCGCTCACAGTTGGTCAATTCTGACGCTAATGTGCAAACCGGAGCTTCATATCCGGAACATGAGGCTCTCGAGAAATCACTCTCCATTCTACGCGAATCGATAGATGCCTTATCGAAGAAGATCAACCAATCTCTCCCGGCACGCCTCGCTGAACTAGAAAATAAAATAGAATTTCTAGCCACCTCCCTGCATTCCTCAGGGTCTTCTAGAGATGAACGGTCATTTGCTGGTGTTGTGAAGTCCCCACTATCTTCTCATCAGTTGTATCCCTTTCCTCAGATGCCCCAGAGTGCCTCACGTGAATCGAGTGCAATCTATTCCGAAGCAACTACCTCAGGCGTTGTTATACCTAATGAGCTCATTTTGTCAAACTTCCTGGAAAAGGAAGATTTGTCACTGAGCATTGCTGAACTTATGAATTGTTTTAGGGACAACGGACTATTTTGCCCTGGTCCTTTTGATGTTGTTCGGTTAGGTAGGTTAAAGAACTCGACTACCGGTCCAAGAATCGTAAAGCTCTTATTTCACACAACATTCGATGCTAAGTCTTTCAAGGCAGGGTTTTCTCGTATTAGCTCCTCTCATAAACTCTTCTCGGACAGTTCGTCTGTGCAAGGCCGAGCTTTGAAAAAACGATGCTTTGAGCTGAATTCTCCCCACTCCTCAGTTTCCTCTGATATGCGCAGTGAAAGCTGTAGCCTTCGTGAATCGGGTAGTATCTGGCGCTTTATTAAACTAGATAATGGGAGCTGGAAGAGAGACATGCATTGGTCAGATGCTCCAAATAACTGAAACCTGATAACTTTATTCATACCAGCAACTCTCAAAACATTGCTCCTACAGTAAGCCAAAGCAGTTCTGCTTGTAACTCTGTTATAAAGTGTGTCATGAATAACGCGAGATCATTAAAAAACAAATAGATTAATCTCTGGCAACTACTTTCATCCTGCGTCTACGATGTTCTCGTTTTTACGGAGACCTGGTTATCCCCAAATATTTCAGATAGTCTTCTTGCCAGTGCAACACCCTACAAAGTAGTGCGTTGTGATCGTTCTGATGGTTACGGTGGGGTTGCAATTTTTGTGCGAGACTCCTTTTCTCTGAATTGTCGAGCCTCTCAATCAACTACCTGCTTGAATTTTCTATGTCTCGACATTGATCTATCCAAGGGAACATCTTATAGATTTATCTCATTGTATCTTCCTCCCACTGTCTCCTCAGACGCTGCCAATTCCTTAATTGATCTACTAGATCTGTGGATTAATCCAAACAAACCGACATTTTTATGTGGAGATCTAAACCTACCACATATAGATTGGTCCATTCCCATAAACCGAGGTGATGCTGCTCATGAGACGTTCTTAAACGGTATTTCCCAGAATGATCTTACACAACTGGTTGAAACTCCAACTCGAGGAAACGCCATCCTAGATCTCGTGCTCACAAATTGTCCAAATGTTGTCCTTCCTTTCACTCTTCTTGCGATCACTTGTCTGTTGAATTCTCTATCCTGTCGCCGAGCATTCTTAGTCCTCCGAAATCCACTCGTCGTTTTTACGACTATAATAAGGCAGACTTCAATGGCATGTCCACGTACCTTTGCAGCATTATCTGGTCACCTATCATGAATGGTTCTGTAGATGTTGAAACTGCGTGGGATTTCTTTCTTTTAACTATACATAGCTGTAATGCACATTGTGTGCACATTACCGAAAAAAAGTATTGTTCAAGAGCTCCGAAAATTCTACGAAAACTCCTTGCTAAGAAGAAGAAATATTATAAGAAAAATTCCGCAATATATATAGAAGTTGCACAAGAATATGATCACGCAGTAGAACAAATAGCGATGTTTAGAGAGGAAAAGCTAACTCAAAGTGGAGATATTCGTAAATTTTACGCCTATGCTAAGCGCCGAACGAAAAGTAGTCACGCAATTTCACCCATCTGCAATGAAAATGACAGTATGATTTTTGACACCCTCGATAAAGCAAACTTATTAAATGCTTACTTTGCATCGGTTTTTACGTCAGATGATGATGCCCTACCTCCCTTCCCTAAACGAGTGAATCCTGGAATATCTCTGGATTTCATTCATTTTACTCCGGAACTTGTTGAAAGAGCTCTAGAACGGTTGCCGCCTAAATTATCACAAACTCCTGATGATATCCCTCTACTTATTCTTCGACGTCTTGCTAGTACTCTCGCATTCCCATTAAGTTGCATTTTTGATCTATCCATGTCAACTGGCAAATTACCATCTATTTGGAAAAAAGCTCTAGTCTGTCCAGTCTTTAAGAACAAAGGGTCCTCCTCTTCCCCCAATAGCTATCGCCCGATCTCACTTACCTCTGGCTGTTGTAAGGTCATGGAAAGGGTAATTTCTGATGAAATATATTCCTATACAATGAACCGTAAGCCTCTATCCATGGAACAGCACGGTTTCCTTCCCCGACGTTCAACAGTTACACACATGTTCAGTTCGATATTCGAAATATGTTCTGCATTAAGTCTCCATAATCGCTTCGATTGCGTGTACATTGATTTCACTAAGGGCTTCGACACAGTATCAATACCTAAGCTTCTCCATAAACTCTCAAGCTATGGTTTCAATGGTCAATTGCTCCAATGGATTAATAATTATCTATGCAATCGAACTCAGAGAGTCCTAATCAACACCATCACTTCGGACGAGGTAGCTGCTACAAGTGGCGTGCCCCAAGGCTCTGTTCTTGGACCTGTATTGTTCCTTCTTTATGTCAATGACGTGTTTGACTGCCTTGTTGGATCGACTTCAGCCCGTCTTTATGCTGATGACTTGAAATTTATGTCAACCAGAAGTTATAGCTCCTCTTCACAAGTATCTTCAGACCTACAACATACTCTTCTCAAATTTGATAATTGGTGTAAAACGTGGCAACTGAAGATTTCTATGCAAAAAAGCTTGCTGTTTACTGCTGGAGATCGATATGCTCCTTCCGTCAACTATCATCTTGACAGCGTATCCCTGAAAAATTCAGTCACTGTGAAAGACTTAGACTTTTTGATCTCATCAGATCTCAGATTTAGTGATCACTGTGCGCGCATCAGCTCAACCGCATATGCCAGAGCATACTGTATCCTAAAATCTTTCGTTTGCCACAACTCTCGTATCTTAATGAAAGCCTTTGTTGTCTTTGTTCGCCCTCTCTTGGAATATGGAAGTGCAATCTTTTCACCGTACCTCAAACGCGACATTTTCCGTATTGAGCGTGTCCAGAGATTTCTCACCCGCATCGTTTGGTTTGTAAACTCTCTGGTATCAAGTATGACAGCTACTCTCACAGATTACAACTGTTAAAATTAAAATCTCTTGAATATAGGCGCATTTTGTTGGACTTGTACTTCTTGTATAAACTGTACTACAATCATTTCGACTTGTCGCTCAACTCTTTCCTTACCACTTACCTTTCATCTCAAATTACTCGAGGTCAATCAAGTAACAGCTGTCAGATTGTGCCACTCTTAAAAGTTAATTCGAACTATCTCAGTGGATTGTTTTTCTTTCGCGTCATCAAAATATGGAATTCATTGAACGATTCAACTTTTTTTAGACTCAACTGCCTTTTGAAGCACAAGAAATTTCGTACTGCAATTTGACGTGGACTCCATCTCATTCTCAATGTCAGTTTCATCATCTAACAAATCCAAAACATCCTCATCCAATTTTTCCAACCGACTATACAAATGAGACAACTGAACATAACCCTTCTCAAAATCCTCAGTACTCTTATCCATTATCGATATGCGATCATACGTCTTAGTAAAATCCCTCTTACTCCACCTCGAACCTTGGTAAGTTTAGTAAGCTCGGCCATAAGATGACGTACAAAAATGTTTCAATGCTAATGTGCAAATGAATGAAATGTCTGATTTCAAAAATTACACGGCTTAAAATGAGTACTTTAAAATGTGGACAGCCCACAAAAAGTCAGGATTATTTGTCTATCCTTCACAATTAGTAAGATCAAAAATGCTATCTTCGCACAATTCAATCCGAAGTCGCAAACTGAACCTTCCTTGATCCACCAAGCCCCTGCGTTTTCACGTCACGATTACCACACAGTCTCCAATTCAAGAAGAATTACTTGACAATTGACCATCAATCGCCTTTCAATTGACGAACAAAGGCTCCGCCACCGCAACGCACGTATCGAGCCACTCTCCAACTCGCATCAATCTGATCTCCAAATCCTGTGTTGACTGTAACTCGACGCTAGCAGATCATTCATCCGCCTCACCGACCGGACCAATATATATATTTATTTGCTCCGTAAAAGTTTAATTGTGTTGTCCAACCGAACAATGTCATGGCATTATATAAAAAGAGTTCCATTTACAAAAGTCAGTGAAGAGTCATCAGATCACTGTCAATTAGCCGCATCACGAGAACAATTGTCAAGTGCGATTGTCAGTTATGTTGATGAGTAAGAAGAAAAAGAGATCTCATCACGAACAGTGGTATCACCAGTGTAGGATCCTCCAACAGTAGGTTGTCTGTCACCCACCAGAATTCGTCAGTTTCCGAAGACCAACCAAGTTTCAAAAGTCCCTAAAGCTCCCCAAATGAAGAGTTGCTGGTGCAAACGACCATCCAGCAAGTCTGAAATTGAATGTTCAAGTTGTAGAGATTTTATTCATTACTCTTGCCTAGGACTTGCCATTCAGGATTTATCGTCAGTCATTAACGATGATCCTGGTCTCTATCTCTGTAAAACCTGTGTGAGTCAACCCACTGAAAACTTGAAACAAATAAAGACAGATCTTCAAGCTGCACACTCATTTGCAGCTATATTTTGCTTCGACCAGAACGTTTATGATATCTTGAATGATGCATTATTTGTCAATGGTTCTTGTAGTTTCTTGTCTTCTTCGTCTCGCTCACAGTTGGTCAATTCCGACGCTAATGTGCAAACCGGAGCTTCATATCCGGAACATGAAGCTCTCGAGAAATCACTCTCCATTCTACGCGAATCGATAGATGCCTTATCGAAGAAGATCAACCAATCTCTCCCGGCACGCCTCGCTGAACTAGAAAATAAAATAGAATTTCTAGCCACCTCCCTGCATTCCTCAGGGTCTTCTAGAGATGAACGGTCATTTGCTGGTGTTGTGAAGTCCCCACTATCTTCTCATCAGTTGTATCCCTTTCCTCAGATGCCCCAGAGTGCCTCACGTGAATCGAGTGCAATCTATTCCGAAGCAACTACCTCAGGCGTTGTTATACCTAATGAGCTCATTTTGTCAAACTTCCTGGAAAAGGAAGATTTGTCACTGAGCATTGCTGAACTTATGAATTGTTTTAGGGACAACGGACTATTTTGCCCTGGTCCTTTTGATGTTGTTCGGTTAGGTAGGTTAAAGAACTCGACTACCGGTCCAAGAATCGTAAAGCTCTTATTTCACACAACATTCGATGCTAAGTCTTTCAAGGCAGGGTTTTCTCGTATTAGCTCCTCTCATAAACTCTTCTCGGACAGTTCGTCTGTGCAAGGCCGAGCTTTGAAAAACGATGCTTTGAGCTGAATTCTCCCCACTCCTCAGTTTCCTCTGATATGCGCAGTGAAAGCTGTAGCCTTCGTGAATCGGGTAGTATCTGGCGCTTTATTAAACTAGATAATGGGAGCTGGAAGAGAGACATGCATTGGTCAGATGCTCCAAATAACTGAAACCTGATAACTTTATTCATACCAGCAACTCTCAAAACATTGCTCCTACAGTAAGCCAAAGCAGTTCTGCTTGTAACTCTGTTATAAAGTGTGTCATGAATAACGCGAGATCATTAAAAAACAAATAGATTAATCTCTGGCAACTTCTTTCATCCTGCGTCTACGATGTACTCGTTTTTACGGAGACCTGGTTATCCCCAAATATTTCAGATAGTCTTCTTGCCAGTGCAACACCCTACAAAGTAGTGCGTTGTGATCGTTCTGATGGTTACGGTGGGGTTGCAATTTTTGTGCGAGACTCCTTTTCTCTGAATTGTCGAGCCTCTCAATCAACTACCTGCTTGAATTTTCTATGTCTCGACATTGATCTACCCAAGGGAACATCTTATAGATTTATCTCATTGTATCTTCCTCCCACTGTCTCCTCAGACGCTGCCAATTCCTTAATTGATCTACTAGATCTGTGGATTAATCCAAACAAACCGACATTTTTATGTGGAGATCTAAACCTACCACATATAGATTGGTCCATTCCCATAAACCGAGGTGATGCTGCTCATGAGACGTTCTTAAACGGTATTTCCCAGAATGATCTTACACAACTGGTTGAAACTCCAACTCGAGGAAACGCCATCCTAGATCTCGTGCTCACAAATTGTCCAAATGTTGTCCTTCCTTTCACTCTTCTTGCGATCACTTGTCTGTTGAATTCTCTATCCTGTCGCCGAGCATTCTTAGTCCTCCGAAATCCACTCGTCGTTTTTACGACTATAATAAGGCAGACTTCAATGGCATGTCCACGTACCTTTGCAGCATTATCTGGTCACCTATCATGAATGGTTCTGTAGATGTTGAAACTGCGTGGGATTTCTTTCTTTTAACTATACATAGCTGTAATGCACATTATGTGTGCACATTACCGAAAAAAAGTATTGTTCAAGAGCTCCGAAAATTCTACGAAAACTCCTTGCTAAGAAGAAGAAATATTATAAGAAAAATTCCGCAATATATATAGAAGTTGCACAAGAATATGATCACGCAGTAGAACAAATAGCGATGTTTAGAGAGGAAAAGCTAACTCAAAGTGGAGATATTCGTAAATTTTACGCCTATGCTAAGCGCCGAACGAAAAGTAGTCACGCAATTCCACCCATCTGCAATGAAAATGACAGTATGATTTTTGACACCCTCGATAAAGCAAACTTATTAAATGCTTACTTTGCATCGGTTTTTACGTCAGATGATGATGCCCTACCTCCCTTCCCTAAACGAGTGAATCCTGGAATATCTCTGGATTTCATTCATTTTACTCCGGAACTTGTTGAAATAGCTCTAGAACGGTTGCCGCCTAAATTATCACAAACTCCTGATGATATCCCTCTACTTATTCTTCGACGTCTTGCTAGTACTCTCGCATTCCCATTAAGTTGCATTTTTGATCTATCCATGTCAACCGGCAAATTACCATCTACTTGGGAAAAAGCTCTAGTCTGTCCAGTCTTTAAGAACAAAGGGTCCTCCTCTTCCCCCAATAGCTATCGCCCGATCTCACTTACCTCTGGCTGTTGTAAGGTCATGGAAAGGGTAATTTCTGATGAAATATATTCCTATACAATGAACCGTAAGCCTCTATCCATGGAACAGCACGGTTTCCTTCCCCGACGTTCAACAGTTACACACATGTTCAGTTCGATATTCGAAATATGTTCTGCATTAAGTCTCCATAATCGCTTCGATTGCGTGTACATTGATTTCACTAAGGGCTTCGACACAGTATCAATACCTAAGCTTCTCCATAAACTCTCAAGCTATGGTTTCAATGGTCAATTGCTCCAATGGATTAATAATTATCTATGCAATCGAACTCAGAGAGTCCTAATCAACACCATCACTTCGGACGAGGTAGCTGCTACAAGTGGCGTGCCCCAAGGCTCTGTTCGTGGACCTGTATTGTTCCTTCTTTATGTCAATGACGTGTTTGACTGCCTTGTTGGATCGACTTCAGCCCGTCTTTATGCTGATGACTTGAAATTTATGCCAACCAGAAGTTATAGCTCGTCTTCACAAGTATCTTCAGACCTACAACATACTCTTCTCAAATTTGATAATTGGTGTAAAACGTGGCAACTGAAGATTTCTATGCAAAAAAGCTTGCTGTTTACTGCTGGAGATCGATATGCTCCTTCCGTCAACTATCATCTTGACAGCGTATCCCTGAAAAATTCAGTCACTGTGAAAGACTTAGACTTTTTGATCTCATCAGATCTCAGATTTAGTGATCACTGTGCGCGCATCAGCTCAACCGCATATGTCAGAGCATACTGTATCCTAAAATCTTTCGTTTGCCACAACTCTCGTATCTTAATGAAAGCCTTTGTTGTCTTTGTTCGCCCTCTCTTGGAATATGGAAGTGCAATCTTTTCACCGTACCTCAAACGCGACATTTTCCGTATTGAGCGTGTCCAGAGATTTCTCACCCGCATCGTTTGGTTTGTAAACGCTCTGGTATCAAGTATGACAGCTACTCTCACAGATTACAACTGTTAAAATTAAAATCTCTTGAATATAGGCGCATTTTGTTGGACTTGTACTTCTTGTATAAACTGCATTATAATCATTTCGACTTGTCGCTCAACTCTTCCTTCACCACGGACCCTGAAACTCACATCACTCACGGTCAATCACGTAACAGCTGTCAGATCGTACCAGTCTTAGAAGTTAATTCGAACTATCTCAGTGGATTGTTTTTCTTTCGCGTCATTGAAATATGGAATTCATTGAACGATTCAATAGTGAAAGCTCCAACCTTCATGATGTTCAAGAACAGATTCAAATCAGTTGATCTAAGTGAATTTTGCTCATACTGTGACTGCTAATATGTGATTTCGTGTAAAATTATTTGACAAGTGCATTTTATACCTGATGGTAAATTTTATTAAGATACATTCCTACATTCCATATTGAAGATGATTCTCATTATAATGAAGATCAAGAAGAGTCTCAATCTCATTGATCCGAGTGAATTTGCATATATTGTGACCATGATCATTAATGTGTAAATTTTGTATAGATGATTTTGTTACATTCATTCTTGTATTAGATTTAAGCATTTAGGTTCTTTTACTCCATTGTGAGGACTCCCATCCAATGAACTTTTATCATGTCGTGATCATCACTCTTCAAATTTGTAAATATAGGCCCTATAGATCTCACGTATTTTGTATATGATATATGATGCATATCATGATGACTCTGAAAATTTGTAGATATGTAGGTCTCATATAATTTGTTTATGATGTGCATGTATATCATGATCACTCGGTAAATTTGTGAATATATATCTCATGTATTTTTTATTGATGATAAACTTTGCGTATGCATATATTGCACGTGTTATCAACGCTTGCTTGTAAGTGCCCTTGCAGCCATCGCTTTGCGTTTTCTGTATATTTCAGAATAAACATTTATGACTTATGAGTGAAGTGTCTTTCGATGTTAGTGCTGTCAGTGCTACTTATTGCTATGTTTTGTGGTCAAACATGAATTTTGGTGCTTCTGCTTGTCAACTTTTATTTGTTTGATGGATGTGATGGGCGCTACAAGCTGTTGTTGTGATGACAGGTTGTAGCTGTTGATTGTTGTTATCGCTTTTCAAGTTGACCAAAAGTCCTCAACACTTGTGATTCTCACCAAAAGTAGCGGTGTTGCTCGACGATGCGGAGAAATAGATCGAATTATACATCGTCTGCGTTACATGGACAAGGTCCTGCTGCAGTTGTCTCACAGTATCAGCTTCTGTTCAACAAGGACAAATGCTAGGTTATAGACATCATCACTCGGAGGAACTTTGAAACACAATCTCTGCCCTACAACACTGGTCATCAAGTCATTGCCATAAACGAACTGAGGTTTTGACGATGATGTCTCATGACCTCCATTGGAGCACACATGTCAATTTAAAGCTGTTGAAGAGGCGCATCGAGGAGGATGATCTTTTTCAATCAGCGGCGTGTAGGAGTATCACATATCATATTACACCACAGTGAGGGTGCATATGTCTCCACAGTTTCGTTTTAGTGTTAAGAAAACACGTCATCAGATTCTCTTACACCACACTTTTCAGATTGCAGTCTGCGAAACTGTGTAGAATAATTCTCTTACACCACAGTTTTGCCCGACACTCACTCACTTCATAGAAAGGTAATAAAAAGGGCTTTCTAAACATCTCTCACTGTGTACATTAGGTCGGTGAGATGTTTAACAAATAAACAATTAAGCACATTGTAAGAAGTTTAACGAGGATCGCAATAAATCATTGGAAGAGAAGGATAATCTTGTCATAATGTCCAATAAAGTCGTTGAGGTAACACATTTCTATTGAGATTTTTGCTAATGTAAATGTAAATGTGAATGTGAAATCTTTAAGTTGTATTAAGCATCCATGGCGTTGTTCATTAACTAAACATTCTGCCAACATTAAATTTATCCGAATAAAATATTCTGCAGTTTCTGAACGACGGTGTAACACCGAAATAGGCTCAGTATTCTGTGGTTTTCGGTGTTATAGAGTCTTTCAAAATAATGGACTAGTAATTCTGCCTAACACATAACCAAATCGGTTCACTTTTCTGTCGGTCGAATTTTTAGTCAATTAATGAATTTAAGTTAATTGCTAGTTCGGGCCTATTATATTAGTTGTGCTTTCGCACATAGCCTATTTTACACCCTTCAAAAAATTATCTATTTAGCTAAAGTGTTTGAACGGTTATCGATTTGATTGCATAACATTATAATTCTGATGTTTGCAACAACTTGTCCCGTGTGCGGGACAAGTGGTTTTTCAATGGGAAAATGGTTTTTCTCTAACTTTGTAACTGTAGAAAAACTTCTCATACACCACAATTAGACCAATTAAGGAGCAAGAAAGTATGATGAGATTTACACCACTGTTTTGTTCTCGTGTTGCGAAAACGCTACGTCAAAATCTCTTATAAGACCACTGTTTTCGGAATGTAGTCTGCAAAACTGTGGATGTGGACGAATGTTTCTCTTACACCACAGTTTTTCTAGAATAGAATAGAATAGAATTAGTTTATTGAAGAAGATAAACTTCTACAAATGGCAACACTGGTTGGTGAACAACACTTATGTGAAGCCAGGAGAAAAACATGTACAATTATCCAAAAACTTTACAATAATGTGATAGGTTGAGCTGTCGTAGTCTGAATTTGAAACAAGATAATGTGGGACTGGAAATTACATCAACAGGCAAAGAATTCCAAATTTGAACAACACGATTACTAAAGAAGTATTTACGACAATCCGAATGTACACGACCAAGAGACCTTAATTTATAACAATGACCACGTGTACAGATGGTAGCTGTGTTATGAAAACTAAAAAAAAATTTCAAAAGGTAAGTCAACAAGTTCATGAACAATTTTGTAAGTCAATGTCAAATCAAGTAGAATTCTACGGTATTCTAAGGACTGTATTTTTAGTTTTATCAAACGGTCATTATAACAACCAAATTCAATTGACGCTCGCAGACAAACCTGCTTAGTGAAATATTTTTGTACTCTTTCAACAATCCTTATATCTCCAATCAAATGAAGACTCCATACTTGGGAGCAGTACTCCAATATTGGGCGAACAAAGCAACAAAAAGCGCGAACAAGCAATTTGGGGTTGTCTGTAGTAAAACTTTTTAACACGAGGAATGCTCGACTGTAAGCTGTAGATGACACTTTGGCACAATGGTCAGAAAACTTCAAGTTCGATGTAAAAGTTACTCCTAAATCACAAACAATAGAATCACTCGGTAAAGCGTAATCTTCGATTGAATAAGATAAATCGGATCTACGAGAGTTTAAAGGAATATATTTACATTTTTCACAGGAAACAGGCAATTGCTAAATTTTTGACCATAGACAAATATCATTTAGCGAATGTTCAAGAGAAGTATCATTTGGCGCTCTGACAGAAAAGATTTTAATGTCGTCAGCAAACAAACGAATCTGAGCTGGGGAATGCATGCATTGTACAATGTCATTCATAAAATTTATGAATAACCAGGGTCCTAAAACTGAACCTTGAGGTACACCGCTAATCATTGTCACTTCCTCAGATTTACTCCTGCCAACCATAACTTGTTGAGTGCGATTTATGATGTACGACTTAATCCAATTGAACATTTCATAATTTATTCCAATTGCTCTTAATTTCAAAAGTAGTTTGGGATGACATATGGAGTCAAACGCTCGCATAAAGTCGATGTGAATAACGTCCACTGGGTAACCATTGTTTACAGCTGTCGAATAAAGATCGAGAGAATCAAGAAGTTGAGTGCATGTAGAGCGACCTCTTGCAAAAACCATGTTGAGACAAGCTCAGGATGTTCGTCTTCTCACAATGTGTTGATATAGCTTCTACTATAAACGCTTCCATTACTTTGCATATTACAGACGTAAGTGCTATCGGACGATAGTTGCGGACCAATGTTGGCGAACCCTTTTTGAAGGATGGCACAATTATTGATTGTTTCCAATTAGATGGCAATATTCCGGAGGACAGCGACCATTCAAAAAGAATTTGTAGCGGAGCAGATATTACATCAGCAATACAATGTAAAAATATAGGAGGAAAGCCATCTGGTGAATGCACATACTTCAACGGAAGTTTCTTCAATTTAGAAATTATAGTATCCGAAGGAAAGGTAACATAGCTCAATTCTTCAAGAGTTGAGATAGGAAGATTTACACGAGGTAGTGAACCATTGTCAATAACGCATACAGATGCAAAGTAAGTATTGAAGATGTTGGCTTTTTCTATATTTGAACAGATAACCTCTCCATTACTATCGACCAAAGGAAGAGATAAGTAACCTTGTTTAAGTTTCTTTCTCACAAATGCATAAAACTTCTTTGTTTTTCCACTGTCTATCAAGTCATTTTCTAATGTCTCGTTGAACTCTTTTACTTTAGCTTTGTAATTTTCACATGCCTCTTGATATTTTCGTCTTGATGATTCGTCATTAGCACGCTTTTTGTAGAGTCTTTGCTTTTTCAAACGGAGTTTATGTATATGTTTAGGATATCGAAAAACAGACATTTTCCTCTTTTTGGGTACAAGATTCGTATCAGAAATGACATTGTTAAGAACATCACAAAACACATCCCAAAAGGATTGAACATCTGATGATCGTAGATATAAATCAGTCCAATCAACACCACTTAGTAGATATCGTATCGAATTATAATCAGCTTTGTAAAAATTCGGATATAATTCTGAATCATCAGCACCATCAAAAGGAACATCAATGCAAAACGAAACACAATTATGATCGCATGACAAGGAAAATGGGGGATCTACAATCACTCTGAAAATGTTATTAGGATGAGAGCACAATAATAGATCCAAAATGTGGTGGGATCTAGTTGGTATATTAACAAGTTGAGAGAGATTAAGTCGAGTACATTGACAAAGAAAACGTTGTTGAATTGCATTCACACTTTTTGGAATATCCCAGTCGATCAATGGAAAATTAAAGTCTCCAAGAAAGATTACAGGAAAACTAGTAGTACAACCATATTCAAGGAGAGAACAGAGATTTCTCACTACATTTTCTTGGATAGCAGAATCAGGAGGAAAGTAAATACAGAATATTCGATACACATAACTTTTTGACCATTTGACATCGATAGCTATACATTCAAGATTAGAAAACTGATTTGGCATGACAATACGATTAACAAGTAGCGAGTTCCTATAAAATATCGCGCAACCACCACCTCTGTGGGACAACCGATCTTTTCGAAGCACATCATAATCAGAGTCATGAATCAAAAGTGAATCTGGTATTTTTTCGTCCAGCCAAGTTTCTGTAACAAATATCAAATCGAACTTACGACAGTCCAGTAAGACATCCAAGTCATTCAATTTGTTACATAAAGAACGCGCATTAAATGAAATACATTTGATAGATTTTTGAATAGCTGAGTCATTGAATATCTGAGATTTGTGTGATACAGACCCATGATTTTCAGGCAAATTATACGACGTATGAAGGGATAACAGGAAGGGAGAGAGTAGTTCTTTACAATCGTAATGTAAATTCAAAAAACGGATATACGAATTCAATACATCATGAGACGATAGTTCATCGATTCGTAAAAGTCAAAAGAGCTGGTTAGCAAAATGAATTTGATCTATTACACAATTGTTGCGCATTAGTTTACCGGACTTTATATAAATCTTATCATTAGAGGGATTCATCGATTTCGCCTCTTTCATGTGGTCTCTCAAACGCTTTTCTTCCTTTCTCATAATGAATGAGCTGTCCTTGTCAATGGCGTCGTGCCATTGAGGCCAGAGCAGGCTCTGGCCTGCTCAAGATTTTGAACACAAGAAATTGCCGTCCTATTTTTTTTGTCTACATTTTTCCCAAAGTTGGCCTACCAGCTAACCCAACTGACGACGGCAGGGAGTATTTTTGGAAATTGTAAACTTGATTGGGAGGTGGAATGAACAACTGAAAGCACATCTGGAAAAATCAGAGCGAAATCCCAAAGCATGGCCTAGTTATATATCACCAACCTCTCAGAATGAGATGATCCATAGTAGTGCTCAACTTCTTCGCGAAGATATAGTCAAGGAAATAAAGGATGCTGTGTACTTCGCCATATGCCTTGACATTACTCCTGATGCAAGCAAGAAAGACCAGCTCTCAATGATTATTCGATTTGTGAAAGAAGAGGGTGACGTGATTGAAGCCTTGCTAGATGTCACATGCAGAACACGCTGACGGTAAAAGCCTGTATAACCAATTGTGCTCATTATTGAATAAATATGACCTAAGCATGAGCAAATTGCGTGGTCAGGGATACGATGGGTGTGCGACAATGGCGGGGCAATATCGTGGATTACAGGCTCGTGTGAAGGAACATTGTTCAGAGGCACACTTTGTACATTGTTATGTCCATCGCTTGAATTTAGTAGTTGTTGATACCTGTTCGCACAACGTTACTGCACGTAACTTTTTCGGTGTTGCGCAGAAATTGTACGATTTTATTGAACACTCGACCAAACGACACGGTCTCTTTAAAGAGATTCAAAAAGATGAGCAGTCTAAGGATGACAATGATGAGACGGTGCATCATGCAGGTACATTGACGTCACTGAGTACTACTCGTTGATGTTCACGTTCCCAAAATTGCACTGTGTTGGCGAACAATATCACCGCAGTTGCACGGACGCTAAATGACATTTCGACAGATGCAAAGTACGACTCAGATACTGCTGGAAATGCAATTTCTCTTCACAATAGCATGAATTTCAAATTTTGTCTCTGTCTAACAGTGTTCGTTGAAATTTTGAAGCTTTGGGATATTGCATCAAAATCTTTGCAATCATCCAAGATAGACATTTCTTCTGCTGTATCCCTTGTTGAAGCATTGATCGTTGCAATTCAATCTCAGAGAAATCAAGAGAAATATGATGAATATTGGGATCGAGCCGAATCAATGGCAGCAAGCATTGGCGTTGAAGTTATTGCTCCCCGTCGCAGAAAGGTGTCCTCAAGAATCGATGCAAATTCTGCAAATCAGACCTGCTTTGATTTTAAACAGGAATGTCGCATTGAATTCTACTATGAGGTCATAGATCTCATGCTCAATGCTTTGCAATCACGATTTAGTATTGAACTAAATCCACTATTGAAATCAATACAAGCTCTTGAGTCGCCGTCACTTCAGAATTTGAATTCTTTGTTGACACTGGCAACATTTTATCCCCGTGATATTCCATGTTCAGATACGCTTAAAGCGGAATACCAACTTTTTGTGCACCATTTATCTTCAACGCAAACCGCACCAAATGGCGTGCACAACTTATATTTGTACATGGTAAATAACAATCAGCACAAAATGCTTGCATCTTTAGCCAAGTTGTACCAACTTGCTAAAGCAGCCAAGTAGCCAACTTGTACTGACTTTGCCCATAACATCATCATCTTGTGAGCGTTCTTTTTCCGCGTTGAAGTTTGTTAAAAACAACTTAAGAACCACAATGAACCAGGACCGTCTAAATGACTTGATGGTCATTGCAGTTGAAGCAGCTCGATCCCAGAAGCTATCACTGGCCGCTTGCCGGGATTACTTCTGGGAATCATTTGCTGAGGGTCGCAAATAGCTTTTCCACTGTGCGAAATCTATCATAAAAGCAGCTCTTTACTTGTGGTCTCTATATGCCTATCTACATGTACCCGTAGATTTAAGATTTAGGACATAAAACTAACTAGGCCTATACAAGAAGAAATCAATTGTAGGTACGTGCAAGCAGTGTATTTCAAGACCAGTCTATACTTCAAGTTGTAAATCGGTTTTTCTACATTGTAGGTATGAAAGCATTCTGATTACACTTAGTGTTAGTAGCCTTGCATATCAGCAACATTAGGCCTATACAATTACAAGTGTGCAAGCTGCTTTTATGAAACATTTCAAATGTAATGCCTGCAGTTTACATGTAGAGGCCTATACCGGTAGGTCTACATGTGTATTGCCGGTGTATATATACACATAATTGTGTGACGTTTGCTTGTACATTTCTGTGTATAACACAGAAATTTCCTATTCTCGTTTTTATTGCTAGATCTAACAATGTAAGTTCATAGCTTATCCCAAGTTTGTGGTTGTGCCATGAAATCCAAAGACGATTGATGAAATCCATGATACCATGCCGATAGATTTTCTGAGAATCATTTTTTGTTGACGTGTAGTTTACCCTCAACCAATTAAATTTTTTGTGCATGAACTGCCTTCATAGCACCGAAATTTGTTTTACCGATTTTTGTGTGACTGAATCCAAAGACAACTGATGAATCCATGCCATGCCAACAGATTTTCTTAGAATCATTTTTTGTAAACGTGTAATTTTCCTCATAACCAGTTGTACTTTTTATGCTTAATTGTTAGACTTCACAGCACCATTTTTACAAGCTTTTTCATCCTCGTTATTGTTTTCTTGATCATATGAAACACATGCACTACACCACTTCCTTGTTTAGGCATACACAGTGATATTTTGTCTGCATGTAGACCTATGTCTTTTAACAGTATCTGCTTTTTTGAATTGTTTTCGATCCACACCACCAGATTTTGTGAGAGTACCAGCTTATAATACTCAGTAGGTAGATTGTTTCCCTTGTCAATCGTATTTTCGAAGATTGAATTGTTAAATAGCTGAGTTTCAGATATCTCCAAAGCGGTGTGTTGTCTACGTGTATCACGTAATTTTTCAGAGATAATGAAATATAAAACTTGTTTATCTTAACTCTGTTGCCATCACTTTAAACAGTGTAAAAGGGCGAATGAATGAATTAGAATTCAACAATCAGAATAGCAAGAAATAGAAAATTCAAAATATGTACATTTATAGGCCTACAGGCCCATGGGGGTTGACAGCAAGGGTCACGGTCACGGGTGAAAGTCAATGATGTGGCGTGGACCCATAAACTTATGAGCAATGATGTCACAAAAATGGGCCTGCTCAAGTTTTTGCGGCGCACGACGCCCCTGGTCCTTGTTGATGTAAATGTATTTCAATCGATCAACACTGGAATTACGAATAATTTTTTGATTCCTGAGAATCTCGTTGCGATGCTTTTGGTTGGTAAATGTGGCAGCCCCGCGACTCACTCACTTCACACGAAATGGTAATAAAAATGGCAGCACAACAGTGAGGGTAGTTAAGAAAACAGTTGTCAAAATCTCTTATAAGACCAATGTCTTCGGAATGTAGTCTGCAAAACTGTGGATGTGGAAGAATGTTTCTCTTACACCACAGTTTTGCCCCGCGGCTCACTCTCTTCATGAAATGGTGATAAAAAATGGAAGCACAACAATGACAATGTATATGTCGCCACAGTTTTGTTTTGGTCTCTTGTTAAGAAAACAGTTGCCAAAATCTCTATACTCCTAGGTTGCATATATCAATGTCAATGTAAACGACATGCATGGCCCTCTTCATTAGCGAAAAATTTAGTCCTCAGAAAATTCAATGGGTTAAAAATTCTGTCGACTTTCCTAAAACATAAAAATCATAAATATCCTCTTTTATTGAAGATAAAATACCTCCTCACCGAATTCAAACTGAGAAATAGTCATGTTTTGATGTTCATCCACTTCTTGAAGTTCGAATGCCTTGTCGTTGTAAAAACAGAGTTTCCGTTGAAGTCATCCGTCTGCCCCACATCGCTTGCCCGCGCCAGCCATAAAATATCCGGTTTCTGATTCTGGCTGAACAAACACTTTCCCCCTCATGCGCGAACCGTGGAAAAAAATCTCATACACCACACTTAGACCAACGTAGGGGTAAGAAACTGTGGTGTAATTCGGTTGCACCACTCGTAATTAAACTCGCGCTTCGCGCTCGTTGAATTGACTCGTGGTGTAACCTACAAATGCTGAAAGCTTATATCGTCTTTTTCAGTCATAGCACGTGACTGTATAACTAACAATCTAAATTCTCAGTTGCTGTTGTATATTGCAAGAAAATTGAGGTCTTTGATTGATAAATTTTGACTCGAACTAGCGAAACAATCGTCAAGGAATTATAAAATTTACAGTATCTTCAGTCCTATTTGCCGTCAACTGATTATTTGATAGGTTTAGAAGTCGACCCGCATTACTAATTCAAAAACCTATAAATTCGCTACTAAAATCCTTATTAATGTATTGTTATTATTGAATTGATATCATTCCTCTATGCTTTCATTTGATGTTTTTGTTGATTGAAGAATATCGATTAGTCTGCACATGATGAAGCAAAGTATTTTTGCATCACTGATGTCATACATCTGATGTAGAGATCTTTCAACTTCTAAGCTTTGATTACCTGGGATTTTTGCCCATTCACCATAGGACATGTTCATGGCAAAAGTGATTTAATGCAAGAAAACTAATGCAAGCTGTAAAATAACATTTTGTGCTTGTAGTCCATCTTCAAGTGAAATGATTTCAGGAAGCAATTAGCATACAAGATGAAATTGCAAATTATCATGAAATACCATCGCACTACCATCCAATATCGATGAAAGTCCAAAAGTATTTTTACATCACCAGCATCATCTTGCATGTATATTCAGTATTATTGATCTAATAGACTGTCCCCAAATGCTTGTCAGGGAAGGGACATTATTTCACTAACTGAACCTCTGGAATGTTTGAGAAGTTATTATCTTTTTCCTGTCTCTATCTTATTCGAGGCTTTCTTTTTCTGTATCAATTTAGTTTCTTTCTTGAATTTTCACTGTATCTCTTCTTCTTTAAAACCTTAATCCAAATATCTTAACTCTTCACAAATAATTTTTTACTTGAACAACTTGACATCACTCTATTTCCCAAATAATTGATAATTCCATTGAATAAAGAGGTTTGATGACAAGAGTCAGTCTGTAGATGGGTTAGAGAAATGTAAGCAGAAAATTCAGGTAGTTTACATTCCCTTGTAAAAACAAATATACGAAAGCGGAAAATAATTACAATTCCATCGTAAATTCCATTCTTGGTCATAAAGAATTCAGAAATAGTAATAATAGAATCATTATAGTTAACGTTATTGTCTTAATTCACAAAAATTTCATAAACATAGCGAATCTAAAAGTGTGCAAAAATATGTGCTCCTTATCTCAGCTTTCACTCACAGCTTCTCTCTCGAAAAATGACACAAATATTGGTGATGTTTTATCAAGAATGACGATATTGGCGATAGTCGGACCCGTAATGACGATTTCATTGCAGCTCCATCATGCTGAGAATGCGATTTATTCAATTCTTATGATTTTAGGTAGGATATTCTTTTGTGCATGCTAAACATGACTTACATATTTAACTAATTCTGCTCCGGACGGAATCATCTCACCAAAACAGCCACGTGGACATTTCATGCCATGATTAGCACTTGCAGAAGTTCATCAAAACAAATCACCGACACAAATAAAAGCGACTTAAGTTCCACTAGTTAAGCACGGAAGCATATTTCAACCGCAATTTATCAATAGCGAGGATTTCATCAAACAAAAGAATTGAATTTCTTCAAAAATTTTCTTGATGAAAAATGAAAAATAAATTTTGAACTGAACGGAATAACTTCTGAAAAAACGGTTGATATATAGGCGGAACGTAGTGTGCTTCCCCATGTAATTTTGATGCTTCAAACAATAGATAGTCATAAAACTTATTTCTCAACAGGTTTGGTCGTCAAACAGAAAAACACTTCTCATCAGTTTGATCGCCGTGGTTTCCCGGTCGTCAATCGTCTTTGGACAGCAGTTGTCACCCGACAGAACAACAACCAGCGTGTTGTTTGTCAATTCCATGGTGAGGAGAAGTCAAGAACGTTGAATGTCACCTGTGAGTTTCCTTTGTGTTTTCTGATGCGGAAATGTTGTTGAAAGATTGTCTCACGTTTTCAGATAAACCAAGAATAACGGAGTTCTCACTGAGTGCTGTCGTGGGATCGCCAATTCGATGTCAGGCAGACGCAAATCCTCCAGCCGAAATGACTGTCAGAATTAAAGGGACAACATTCTCTGGAAGAAACAACTTGCTGAATTTCCGATTGCCGATGAACACAACCGAAGGAGAAACGACAATAGAATGCACGGCGACAAACAGACATGGAAGTGATGAAAGGAGGAAGAACGTCGATGTGAAAAGTAAGACATTTCCTGTGTTTCCTGAGCGGTGACAGATAGACTTTGAGGAGAACAGAATATTGATTTGAATTGATCACGATTTATTAAAAAGTAGCATTATGACAAAGCTTCAAAGTTACTGTGCACATTTAATGAAATGATATATACACGTATAAGAGTGATGAAAAGTCTGACATGAAAAACTTCTTCACTGATAATTTAAATGCACGAAGGGAGTCTGCGGGTTTCACCTTGATAGGCAGATCCTTCCATATGCGAGCAGAAGAGTAAGAAAACTGCTTCTTGGCAGTCTTCATCCGATGTCTTGGCAAATTGAGAGAATTCATTGCTGAGGAGCGAAGACGAGATCGGATTGGAAGGGAGCTAACAGGCACAAGTAGATTACAGAAATAATGAGACGAAACAACCGAGAAGACATTTGTATGTGAGAATAATCAGCCGAAGATCAATCCTTGAGAGCCGCTCCAGTTCTCTGAGAACTTGGAAACAAGTCGTGCAGAGGCGTTGATAACACGCTGAATCATAGCTAACTGGAGCTCCGGAGTACCTGCCAAAATGGAAACACAATAGTCCAACTTGGGAAATACCAGTGATTTGACTAATGTCGATGCAAGCAGACGAGTGATAGATCGGCCAACTGAGCGTAAACGTATTAGAGTAGCAAAACATGATGAAACTGTTTTTGTTGTATGATGCGTGAAAGATGATGTGGAATCAAATGCAACTCCAAGACACCGAAGTTGTGACACCGGATGCACCAAGTCACTACCGTAGACGTGTGGACATGGGTGAGATTCTTCCGGAAATTTGGCATGAATTTCATTGTGTCTCGAGATTCGTCCAAAAAACGCTATAAAACAGAAGGGTGTTGGTTAGGGTCATTTTCTATACAGTTGTTGAATTTTTGAGTACATTTTGAGAAGCAAAAATGTTTTAAGATTGATGATAACAGTCACCTTTATTTACCTATATTTTCTTCATTTGTGATGAATCTTTTGAATTTTACTGAAGGTGCTGATGGCAAGAGTTGGAAAAGTCGGAATTGGAATTGACGATATTTAAATCTACTGGAATTGGAATTGACCTTGATAAAACTCAATTCCACTTTTTCGATAGACCTGTGATAAATATATTTGTACAAAAATTGAAATCACGGTACTCGGCCGGTGTGTGAACTGTGCGCAGAGCTAGGAGAGAGAGAGAGATAGATCGACAGAGGTAGCTTTATTCTATTGTTGAATGAAAGGTGTTAATCGTGACTTCGATCGGCCTACGACCCCCGCACAATGTTATTTCAGCGATTAAGCAAGCAATGAAAGGACAATCATCTTTGTTCAATCTGTTATTTAGCTATTTATCAAGTAAGATAATTATAATCGAAATAAAGCAATTGTTGAATTTAGTTCTTGAAGCACAAAAATTGGAGAATGACTTAATTGTTGTACACACGAAAAACAATTGGTTTGGAAAGAGGAAAATTAGCGCTGCATTAAAGGGCAGCAACCCTGTCAGTTCAAATCACAATATAGTCAGTGCCAACAAATTATTTTAATAATCAATGATTCGATTGAAATGGCAATTATATGAACTGTCATTCAACTTCCAATCACAACAATTAACAATATTAGTTTTTAAGACTATAGTTATGTAGATACGATACGCAACGATAAAAGAAAAACTTTGCACTTGCAGATCACTTCTTAATGTTTAATTCACTTCAATTCGATACGACTGACTTATACCAAAATAATATCATAAATATCAGTGTCATTTATACCGTCAATCTTCAATCGCGCTCGCTGATGTGTTGCTGTATGCGCTGTTGTATTGTTGTTCGCTGGCAGGCTGTTGTTGTTGCTACTTTTGTAGTTAAATTACACCGCGAGAGCCCGGAGTTCTTCTAACAGCTACTGAAGATGTCGTATGCGTTGTTGTTGTTAGTTGTTGCTGTGTAAATTTCTCATTGTTTCTAATTTATACAAATTTTGGAGACTTGACGGTAAATCCACTTTCTTTTGAAAATCGAATGAGTTACCTATAATCTCGGTTCGTTAGCTTTCGACCCGACCACATTTCGTTCTTATCACGGAATTTTTAGTCTCCTTTTTTAACATCGACCATTAATCAGTTTTCATGATATCATTTTCATCGTCGTTTTTTCTTTCATCAACAATCACGTTATTCACACATTGAATTTCTTTCTTCTGTCAGTTTATTAATAGATTTATTCTCATCTCATCTCTCTCTCTCTCTTTCTCTCTCTCTCAGCGCTTGATTCTTTGCTGACCGCTAATTTTCTTTCTTTTTTCACGAGATATTGAATATCTCGTTTATGAAACGAAAATGGCGTAGGCTGACCGGTTGCTTGTATACATGTACACAAGAAATATGAACTATGAGCATGAGAACGCACATAGGAACGACACAGGGAACGGCACACAGGAACAACGAGGATAGGATAAGGTCACATGGGTTAAATTGAAACGAACAAATGTTAGATACATTAGCATAAGACACTATACGCGAGATGCAATTATCGGAATTGAATCTTATTATGGAATTGGAATTGAATTGAATTGAACTGTTTCGACTGGAATTGGAATTGGAATTAAAAAATTTCAGTGGAATTTTTCCAGCTCTGGCTTATGGTGTTGTCTTTGAAGATCTCCGACTCCGATAAATCGTGTGTGATATATCCCTTTCTTCGATACGTCAGCCTGGCCTAACATGATTTCATATACGGTATAGGCCATCTATACGTGAGATGATGAGTTGCAATAAAATTATACATTGATGTTGGATTATGTGTTATTTACGGTTTGGCCATATGAGTGAATTTGCGGTCTTTAACGAGTGATGAGCTGAAGAGAAATCCCGATAAATAACTCAGAACAGATGATTCTATATATGGGCAGTTCCATTTGTTACGAACGTACTTTTCGTGAACTTTTGGAATTCATTTAATCAGAAATATATGTTGTCATCACTTGTATCCTTAACTGGCATACACATCAATAAAGGACTGATGATAGTTTGTGATTTTGGCTTTCAGGCATTTCTAGCTAATTCTCGTTCATATTTAGGTACATGTTACGAACGTACGCCATTTGGACAAGGAGAAAATTGAGAATTCGAATTTTGCATTTTCTATCAAACTAAAAATGTTAGTGCGAAACAGTAATACTAACATATTGATTTTAAGGCTTTGTTACGAAAGTACAAATTTGTCCAACACAGTATAACATGCTGTACTACAAATATCAGGACTTTGTAGTTTTCTGCGCTTCGTTGCGCTTTGTTTCTTATCTTTTATAACGAAAAAATGACAATCCGCACAACGATGTAATTTTGTCAGTAGTATATCATAGTATGCCACAAAGCGAAACGTTTTGTCCTGATTCTGAAAACTATCTTCGTGGGAAGGAAATGCGAATACATTCAGGCATATTGATTCTAAATATTTCAAACACATCTGCACGGATTCAGGAGAAGATGAGACCATTGCTAGGAAAAGTCTGCTGGGACCGGTAGCTGGAGATAATTCTACTCTAACAAGCTGCCTTCACCAGGATTGGGACCATTTTCTGACCAACATCTGTTAGTGAACCACATAAAATTGGTGGAACATGACAAAGTCCAAATGATGATCTGAATAAATACCTGAAATAGAAAATACATGGTTGAATATATTCTATGACTGTGCGCAAATTGTCTCTTGCGCTCCGGGAAATTGGCGATTTGCTCCGGAGTACGGAACACTAAGTCGGAGCGCACATGCCCATCTCTGGGGACAACTAAGAAGGTCACGTGACAGAATGACTACTTGACAATTGTCACGCAGTGTATTTGCTAAAATGTGCCCTGATACATGAGAAGCATACAGTACATGAAGATATATCACTGTCGAAAGTTTATAACCAAAAGAAAGAGGAGATCAATGCGATTCTAATGGCATCACTCCATCGTGCGATGTCTAGAACGCTCGAACTTTAATTTTTAAAATAGTTTAAGCATGAAAGGATTATTTGTTTCAAATTTTCATCTATTTGACGTCCCAAGTAATTTTAAGCAGACAACTCTTCAGAAATCATTAATTACTAAATTTGTACTTGCGGCCAATAGGCAGCACTCAATCTTTTTCTTAACCTTCATATTGTCATTAATTAATTATTTTCATATTGGGTCGTTTGCTCGTGTCGTTGTATAATGTTTCCTAAAATAGTGGAAAGGAAAAATTCATATTAAATACAATTTTCAAAAAGAATTTTGCAGATATGCTTACGATTAGTCACTTCAGATAATGCATCGCTGTCACGAACCCCTTCAACTGAGTGAAACGTTCCTTGAGGAATTATGTCCACGACTGTCTGTAGCAGGGAATCCATAGGCTTAGATGGACCTCCACCAGTTCCACAGACACGCCTACGTTGCTCTGCCAACGCTTTTTTGGCTCGACGTTTTAATTCCTGCCATAGAGTTTTTAGCTGTTTATCACTTCGCTGATGTTCATCATTTGAAGCGTTGAAGCGTGAGCATATTTCAACCCACAATTGCTTCTTTTGTGTAACGGTTTTGTAATCGCTCAATTTTGATTCCTCCTTCAACAGAGAGAGAAGATTAATTTTTTCGCCATCTGAAAAACTTGCAGACATGATCTACCTTGCAATACCGAGTGTCAGAATGAAATGAAGAGAACAACGGTGGAATGACGATCACATTTTCTAACTGACGTCAAACGCGCGTGCACAACCATTGGTGATTACCAACAGACACGAGCAAATGCTGCATTGGTACCATTGCCAACGTTGGCAATCACCAACGGATGCTTTGGTGAAGCACCAATAAATCCGTTGGTCAATTACCAACGACACAAGCTAACGATCCATTGTTTGGGCATATATAGTGCCGGTACATGCTGTGCATGCACTTCAGGACTTAGCTGCTCCATCACATCTCTACTCTTCGCATTGGCTGCTGCGGAACAACACAAGATGTATGCCATCAAAATCTTCTTGTTTCATTTTATGTACAACAAATGATTTTAACCTACCTCCGCTTCCAAATGAAAACTGATTGACAATTAGTTGTCCAGAATTCTGTCTGTGCTGTAATTTCTGTTCTGCACTTGATTTTCATTGATGTTATGTGTTAGAAATGCCGATTTTATTTTTTCTAAATGGCTAGCATAATTTTCAGATTTTATCAAAAATTAGCCAACCTTTTAGAACCTTGGGGACGGCACCCAAGGTCATCCAAGGCCAAGGTCAAAGTCCAACCTTGTTCGGAACGTTGAAATAAATGCCATCACAACGTGGAAGAGGTCGAAGAAAACGAGGCCGTCATTTACATTGATCATAGAAATTAGATGAGTGATCATGAACAAAAAGTCGATCATACACGAGATGGAATAGGAAATGCATGGACAATATCGCAAGTGTGCTCCTTGACGTATATTTTGCAGACGAATCTCCTCCTCTTTAAACCCAACACATCCTTTGAATCCAATAGTGCAGAGATAGTGCAGAGAATAGTGACAGACCAACATAGATAGCGAATGACAGTCGAGCACAATTCTACCCGACGTGCTTGCTGTACAATCGCCTGCTACCAACGCAAGTGATCGAAAGAAGAGAACAGTCGAAGAGTCCCTGTAGGTTGCTTGAAGGATTTCCATTGACTTATCACAACTTTGTAAGAACACTCTCTTTTATTCTGTTGAAGTGCTTGATGGAGTTTTAACTCTGAATGACTATCCTCATTCTCCCAATTAGACATAAATCTACTGAATTCATTCATTAATTGCAACTTGCCTACCGAGTGAAGATTGTCACACTCCCTTCGCCATTTTAACCATGCTGTCAAAGCCTTTTATCATTGCTTCTTTACTTTGTTTCCTTTTATCATCTGTCCATGCATCCTTGTAAATGTTCTTGAAGGGACTTGCTCACATAGCGCGAAATTCGTGGTTACGTACCTAATTGCAGATAGACATTATACCATCACTCTTTATTAACTATTTCCAATAATTTGTGAATTATTTGTAATCTTCACTCAATATCCTTTCATCAATCTTACACTTTGAAGATGGTGTTGAATAGATTTTCGATGAACAACCCAGATATAAATGACAATGACTTGTATGAAGAAAAGGAATTTCACTTGCAGAATGGCCGATGAATCTCAGTCTTGATGTCGGAGATTCTGAGCTGCAAGAAAAGGAGAACCGTTCCATCACGTGTTCGTCTGATGACAGAGATTTGCATGAGATTGAGTTGGAATTCAATCCTCGAAGTGTTCAAACTCTCATCTCAAAGACAAAAGGACAGACTTTCATTCAAGTATTCGAATCCGGGTGGACGCGCTGGGAGACAAAGAGACATTTTCCTTTCACAATGCGCGGCGTCACCGTCCACAGTCTTCCGTCTTCTGATCAGAAGTTGACAGTTTCCTTGTTGGCTACTCCGCAATACAACGGCCGGAATGTGAGGTGTACAGGAAAGTCGGTGAGTGAATCATCATCTTACACGGTATGCATGTGGCACAGATCAACTAGAGTTAGAGGTATCATCCTCGCATAGTACGAAATTTTGTGACCATTGAAGAATGATGTTTGTTACATCATCTTCTATCATACAGAATTCATCTTTTTTCATTGTGTGACTTTTGCGCTCCGATACCACAACACTGATGGCTGCTGAAATCTACTTAATTTAAGGTTTCACGATTGTTTTCTTTCCGTGGTTAGTTTTATTGTTATTTTACTTTTGCAACTGTCATTTAAGTGCAGCATCAATTGGATCTTCTTAAATGTAAAGGAACAGTTATGTGCATGTACAACTCGTGCAAAGCATTAAATCGGTGTAGGCATAACAGCAATATGTGGATGTGTTCTGTGTTGATGTGATCACAAGTTTTCGTCCTGAAAGATATTGTGCTATTTTTTGTTGGAATGTTATGAGCACAGAATTAAATTCTGTGGGCATGAGTGCGAACCAGGGAGAGGTTATTTGATTGTAGTTGGAAAGAGCCAATATAGAATGATGGTGGTTTTATTTTCTTTTTCTTACTTCTTACAATTAATTTCAGTTAACATCCGTTAACTATCTTCAGGTAAGTTATCTATCTATTAATTATTAATTGTATTATTATAATTATTATTAATATAATTATTATTAATTGTAAGAAGTAAGAAAAAGAAAATAAAACCACCATCATTCTATATTGGCTCTTTCCAACTACAACCAAATAATGAAAAATAGCCAAGACAATATATTCAAAACAAGGAGAGGTTGTCGATTTCAAAGATATATTCTCTTATCTCTTAAAACACGCGCCTTGTTAACTTGATAATTGATAAACATATGAGAAAACATATATCATAATACATTGAGGATCATAATGCATGATTTCCTAGAGGCTTCCAACACAAAACCTGCCCCCAACCGTCGAAGAATCACGCATACAAAGTTTGAGCAACCACTAAGTCTTGCTCAAGCTATCAATGTATGCCAAGTATCCGCTATCAAAGCCAAGTTAGTAGCACGGCTGAAAGGTTTTTTATTTTGTGATTTTACACAACTGTGTTCAGACCAAGGGAACAGCAGCTTAGTAGGACTAGCATGAAGAGATCGTTGAGAACAGCTGCACTACAACTTTGTAGTCGGTAGACCGTAAAGCAGCCGAACTTTTGGTATTGCACTATCAGGTGGCGTCGACAATGCACTTCAAAGAACGAGAAACAGGTGTCATGAGACATCGTCCGTTTCCTAAAGGAGGAAGATCTAATTCAATAAGATAAAAGCAGCTCATCCGAACAGGTTGGGCACAATTGCTGCAGGGTTTGAAATAGCGACCAACCTCACCTACGAAGAAGCAAAGGCATCATCTTCAACTACATGAAGAGCCGCGGCTATACCAGTGGCTTGAATGTACGACTGACCATGTCATTATTGTGGAATATAAAGGAACAACTATTTGACTGTCGTTTCAATAAACTAGACGAGGAGTCTTTCCTCATCAACGCGACATCCGGCCGATTTCTCCTCCATCTAGAAGTTGGCTACCGCCGAAGTAGTGACGGAAGCGACGTTGTGTAAATTGTTACTGACCGTCCAGCACTCATACGACCCGGTATGGAAATAATAGTATCCAACCCGACATCGAGTTATGTCGGGCAAAATTGGAAGGCGTATTCGCACTCGGCTACCGCCACGCAGCTTCACCGCTATCATTTCATTTTGACCGTCATCCATCTCTTCCTCTAGTAAAATGTTCCAGGTCTGTGGAGACGTGATTCACGCTTTACGTCTTACCGGATCTCAAAACGGGTACCGATCAGCACTGGGAAAGGAGAGTGCCTTAGCTGCTCGCAGAGTGTGGTACAAGTATCAAGCTGTTCAGTGCAAAAAGTGGAGTGATTCATTGGGGAGTTCAAGGCCGATTCTAAAGTAATTCACCACCAATGCTACCAATTTACAGGTAGACCTGGGTGCAGGACGATGCAGTTTATGAGTGGATTCAGTCAAAACAGCGGACGTTGGTCGGCGGAGACCTGGCAGATATCGTTTCACTAATTGTTGATGAAGTGCATGAGCTGAACCGGCCGCGTAAACCGCCATCTAAAGAGCTGATTGATATCAATGTGGGCGAAGTAGTGCGCATCTCAAAAGGGAAATGTATCTTGAAATACCGAAGTGAAAGGAGGAGATTTGCACTGTGGCGACATAAAGACGTGAGACGATGAGGACACATTCATTGTGGAGCAAGCGGTCCAGCAAAGAACGGTGAAGAGTGGGTGCTATCGATATGTTTGTGCTATCGGGCGTCGATCAACAGGTAGACATGCTGGCCTGTTCTTCATCAAATTATCCAACACTTCTAAGCAAAGCAACTGTCTGATACCTCGACTTAAATCACGGTTCGCGCTACTTCTAGGATTCGCAGCCCGAGCAGCCCGCCGGATTTGCCTCCTGAATTATCCATTGTCAGGCTTAACCCTGACTGTGAGAAGTAGCCCGGATTACTAAGGGATGATTGCTGAATTATCGATTTTCGGGATTAACCCTGACTGTGAGAAGTAGCCCGGATTACTAAAGGATGATTGCTTTATCTAAAATGCGGTGGAATTTTAGTGGAAAATCCCAGAAAGAACAATTTCTCATTCGCCCACTGAAAGGAGAAAGTCATCAAATATGCTGACGTGCATTGGATGAGCTGTCCGATCTGTGGCCGTCGGTCGTATTGCCCTGATCACATATGATATATCCGCGGACAAATGATATTGCCCGCGGCTAGATTTCACGACGCTGGTTCCCAGAAAAACACATATTTCACAACGGGCTCAATGAGTGCAAATTGTAATGATGTAACATAAAGCTGCAATTAAATCTTAATCAAACAACTCATCAAACTTGAAAGTAACGGAAAATGTGGGACCTATCTCAACCACGATCTCCTTTCCTTCGATATTGCATTCAATTTGACGTCACAGACTTAAAATACATAGTCGCTGAATGTGACACACTTCCCATCCCATCGAGACAGATACCTGGGGATGCAGGACCTCCAAGTGCCCGGTAGCGCACAAATGGCGTGTTGAGTGAAGCAGTGGAAGCAGAGCAGAGTCCGTTACTCTCCGGCAAGTATCATGCGGACTGAATGAAAGTCGAGAAGTTGGACGAAACCAGTCTAGAGGTGAAGTCTTACCTGAATTGGAAGTTACTGCAGATCATGAAATCAGTGAGAAATCGGATCGTTCCACTGAAGGGGAAAACCAGACGAACAGAAGCGTTAATAACGACGTTAGAGTGATGACTTGGACATTCCGGTCAGGGTAGCGATACAGTAGTTGAGCCACCTGAAGACAAGGGATTTGATCAGCATGATGACGATTAGACGAGAGACAGAACTTTTGGTGGATCTAATCTGGCGAAGAAAACGAATTGGAATCGGTTCAATGGGGAGGTCTCGTCGATAAGTGGAGGACCACAAAAAATTGTTTTGTCTGCGTTCAGCTGCAGGCGGTTGGTGGAGAGCCACTTGTCGATGTTGCCGCTGAGAAGACGGGTCGGTGATGGAGGAGAGAAACCGTTCACCTTGATGTCATCAGCAGGCCACATAGGAGGAAAAGTCCGAGAAAGACAGGAGTGAAGCATTTCCTTTGTCCATGTTGCAAAACTGATCAGGGAGCTTCAGGTGGCTAGTGGTGAGTGCGGGAGGCTTTTAGGACGTCAGGTTGAAGACAGGTGGAATACAGACACTGTCGAACTTCAATAATAACAACAAACTTCCAGAGAACTATAAGATTCGCAATGGGTCGACATGATCTGATATGGTTGGGATTGCTTTTGCCTTCAAAGTTGGAATGATGGAGATGCTCTTCAACGACAGGGAACGCACCAGAGAAAATGAGTTCTTCAGCAGGAATGCATTAAGAGATCGGCACAGGCATTCAGAAGTCTAGCATTTAATGGGTCACAGTGCGGGTACTTGTCAGGAAGCTTCACAATTGTATGATGGATGTCATCATCCGTGATGGCACGGATGTTGAAGAGGTTGCAACCAGGTGATGAGGAGTAAGCTGCTGATGCTGCTGATGCTGAGGTGACTTGTTAGACAGAGCTAACCTTGTGCTGAAAAAATTGGAGGAATTCAGATGCTGCAGAGGGTTGACGAGTCCTGCCCACAAGTTGGTCAATGGTTCGCCAGAGTTTCTGCCACTCGGAGCTGGCTTCATTCTGCCAGTGCAAAACTCTTCTCTGCCGCAATAGCGAACGAGTCCTTTCTTCCATAAGCTGTGAGTAGCTGCAGCAGAGTCCGGAGAGGAGGTACTGCGCAAGGCCGCTCAAGACTGCCAACCGCACGCTTTGAATGTCGACAAGAGGAACGGCGAGGGATGAGATCGTCGAAGATCGCAGTTATAGTTGTATCGTGCAATGCTGCGAGTTCGTGAACATCAAGCAGTCTGAGAGTGACGACGAAGCTAGACGCCTTTGAAAATTGTCAAGGTCAAGGCAATTCCTTGGTCGATATGTCGAGGTCGAACAGGTAAGTGGAGGACAGGACAAGCATGAGACACAGTGAAGGAGGCGGTGATCCGAGAGTCCTGGATCAGAAGAATGTCACTGCAGGTCAAAGGCGGCCGAGTAGACGACGGGTGCATGGGTCGGTAGGGTTCTCAACTCCGGCGGCAACGACAGGTTCAGAATAAGTCATGACTAGGGCGGAAAATAAAGTTAATAATGCAATGAGGTCAAAGTTTTTAATTTTTAGGTCAATAAAAAGTCGCCCTAGTCATGACACACTCCAGTAGACTCACAATTCAACGTAGCAAAGTGCGTCAAGGTAACAAAGTTAAAAAAAAAGTTCGTCATAGAAGGGAGTTGAGACTTTCCCTTTGCGATAAATAAGTTTGACAACACAAGATGCAGATCCTGAAACAACTCGTGCACATTGGTGCTCAAAAATCGTGGGATTGCTTGCTCGGAGATGTAAGAGTTTAACTTGTGAAATTGACGTCACCGTAATGCCACCGTGATTGGCAAGAAGTTGCTGATCAGTATAGAATAGAATATATTTTATTGAAGAAGAATAAACTTCAACAAAAGGCAACATTGGTTATTGATAGCACATACATGATGCCCAAAATAATACAATCATTGACCATAGACTTTACAAAATCGGGAAAGATCGAAACTGCGGAGTCTGGATTTAAATAGAAACATTGATGGACTTGTTACAGTATTTTCTGGTAGAGAGTTCCAAATTCTGACAACACGGTTGCTGAAAAAGTAGGCTCGACAGTCCAAATTTATACGACCAATGGGCTTTAATTTTCAGGAGTGGCCACGACTCACATATTCACAAAATCTTCAAATGGGATGTCAACAAGGCGATATACTATTTTATAAGTTAAAAACAAATCTAACATAATTCTGCGATATTCTAATGATTGCATATTAAGTAATGCGAGGCGCGTAGAATAACAATCATACACTATTGTCGCTTGCCTGCAAACCATCCTCGTAAAATACTTTTGAATTCTTTCGATCTTTTTGATGTCTCTTATTAAATACGGGTTCCAAATCGGTGAACAATATTCCAAAATTGGACGCACAAAAACACAAAAAGCACGAACAAGTATGAAAGGATCAGTAGACGGAAAACACTTAAGTATAAGATATGCACGACTGTAAGCTTTGGATGAAATAATTGAACAATGTTCAGAAAACTTAAGAGATGAAGAAAACGAATCTGAGATGGAGGATGAATACACTGTACAATGTCGTTTACGAAAATGTTGAATAAACATGGTCCCAAAACAGACCCTTGGGGCACACCACTTATCATTTGTAGCTTCAATGATTTACAATTGCCCATTAAAACTTGTTGTGTACGGTTGCAAAGGTAGCCATTTGTCCAATCAAGTAGTTCATACTGTATGCCAATTGATTTCAATTTACAAATAAGTTTGGGATGACAAATTGAGTCAAATGCTCGAGCAAAATCAACGTGAATTACATCAACTGGATGGCCATTATTAATAGACATTGACCATTTATCAAGGCAATCAAGGAGTTGAGTACAAGTAGATAGTCCCCTCACGAATCCATACTGAGTTGATGAAATTATCGTATTGATGTCACAATATCTAAAAATCTCATCTACAATGAAAGACTCCAAAACTTTACAAATAACAGACGTGAGAGATACTGGTCGATAGTTACATACTAACGATGTTGAACCTTTTTTATAGGATGGTATAACTAGTGATGATTTCCAAATATTTGGTAGTTTACCAGATTACAAAGACAGTTCAAAGATATATTTCAGAGGAAAAGCAATTTCATTAGCAATTTGATGCAAAAATATTGGGGATATCCATCAGGAGAATGTACATATTTCAAGGGGAGCTTAAGGAGTTTCTTCACAACGTCATTGACAGTAAAGGATACCGAGCCATTGACAGTAAAGGCAAGAAATTGCTGATCAGTAGCATGGGAATTGCGCGGTCTTGGTCCCTCTGTCATTGTGAAGGCTTCAGCACGGAGACGGAGTCCGTGTTACGCCAGATCTCAACCAAAAGTATTGCATCTAAGGAATAGTCACGTTGAGTCTTGAGGATGTCATCTACTTTCCTGTAGAGAGAATGCACATTAAGGAGTCCAATTGACCCGTTGAGTAATGATGTGCTTTCTGCTGATTCGAAGTGGAGGATGTATCCATGAGGCAGGGCTGGGTAAAGAATGTGTGCCGTTTATGCGCGTCTGTAGTCGCTACATGGCACATCCGATCCGGATGAAGAATGCTTACATCGTCGTTTGCATGCTTGTGTCATGTTCGCAGTCGCCCATCTCCGGATTATTCTTAAAAGCAAAGGTTAAAATGTAACTGACTGAGAAAGTGATCACACTAGTGTACCAAAACATCTGTGAGTGAAACTGAATCGTCGTTGAATTTGTCGTTGAATGAACACATTTTCATCATCAACAGGCCGACCAAGGAAAGAAAGGTGTACAGACAGAGCGTCTGACGGTCAGATGGAGTCCTTCTGTTCGCAAATTAACGATCAAAGACAGACAGCATAAATATCCTGTAACTGCCTCTAAGGACGCTTACATCACCTGTGAGGTGCAGGCAGGAGATTCTTCTCATTCTAGAAGGATAAAGGCGACGATTGGTGAGTGAATGTTCTTCCTTCAGTAGTTTATAGTGTGACATCCGGCGCGACGCTTCGCTTCGCTTTGCTTCGCTTCGCTTGCGCCGGATGTCACACTTTTGCGGGGGTTTTCAAAATTTTCAAAAAAATCAAAATTTCAAAAATTTAGGTAGATTTCAAATTTCACGTGGCCGAAGGGCGAAAATTTAAGTTGTCTCAAAATATCACGTGGTCTAAGAATTTTGAAAATTTAGGCAGACGAAAATTTAAGTTGTCTCAAAATATCACGTAGTCTCAATATACCAGAAGATTGTATTCAAAATATTTATTCAAAATATTTATTCAAAATATTCATTTAAAAATGGAAGAAACAAAAGTGGATGAAACAAAAGTGGAAGGAACCTCAAGAATATATCCTTCGTTATCATATGAACGTAGTTCTACTTTAATGGACATTGAAAAGATTAACATTGAAAAAATGAATAAAGAAAAACACAAAGATAGAGTTAGGTATATGAAAGATAAGGAATCTCAATTATTATTAAGATTAGAGCATTATAAAAAATTAAGAAAGAGATGGACTAAAGTTAAGAATGTAACACAAGGAATTGGCATATTCTTAACAATAAGTTTAGGTGCTTTGACAATTGTTATATCTTCAGGTGTTTTAGTAATTCCAGTAGTTGCTACAGCTTTAACAGGTACGGGTGTTTTTGCAACTTCACTTGTTACAATGTTAGATAAATCTTTAATAACTAAGAAACGAAAATCATTAAAAACTAAGCATTTACATATTAAAGAAGCCTATGATAAACTACATTACTACTTTCAGAGAGTATGTGATGATAATGTTATTACGTTAGATGAGATTGAAAAATTTGATCAAATAGCTAATGAAGTAAATCAAATATCATTTCAATCACAGACAGAAAAAGTTAATGATAAAAATAAAAAGGATGGTAAAATTTCTAGTGATGGTAAAACTTTTATTGATGATAAAATTTTTAATGAAGAAAATGATAAAATTTTTTTAGAAGATCTAAAAACTTTATTAGACAAAACTTTATTAAACAAAACTTAATACGAGAAAATTTTAAACGAAAAGATGTCAAACAACAAAGCAATAAAAAAATAATTTGTTCAGTAAAATGTTTTTGCTGTATTCCAATGTTACCACAAAATTCAAATATTATATTTTAAAAATGGATAAAATTAGAGCTGATAATTTTAAGAGAATAAAACAATTAGAAGAGTTAATAAAACAAAGAAATATTATGAAAGAAAATCATCTTCAACATAGAATGATAAAAGCTGGTATTCAATCTGATATGTTTGAAAAAATGCAGCAAACCGAGCAAGTAAAAACTGATTTTGAAAAAACTATGAAACCATTTAAAACTCTTGAAAAGGAACTTACAAATAATGATAAACAAATTGATATAACAGATCCAGAGCACAAAACTATATTAGATGACTATGGATTACTAGAATCAAACATTAATAAGAAATTACCAAAATCTATGCAATTTGAACATTCTATTTCATTTATAGATGGAAAAACAATACCTAGATTTTATCTCGGACAAAAAGAAATATTTCCACAACCTTTTCGAGGTTTAATTTTTTCACCAGATAAATCTCCTTTTAATTTAGATAGAAATTTTGTTAATCTTTTAAGAGGAGCAGATTTAAATAATTATGCTGTAGAAGATCTCATAAAATATAAAGCTATGTTAGACAGAGTTGGTGCAGTAAAATCTCTTAGACGTTATAAACAATTAGAAAATTTATTATCAACGGGAGTTAAAGTAGGGAAAGGTTTATCTGAAAAACAGAAAACTGAAACAACTGTATTTTTACCAGATGATCCACAAGAATTACTAAATAGATTAAATATTTTAATATCTGCAATAAAAGAAGGACATAATTCTAGTTTCAATGAAATTCATGCTATATTGAAAAGACTGTTAGAAAAGAAGATTCTAAATGAAAAGGATTATAAAAGTGTAGCTGAAATATGTTGTTTCTAATTTTTATCTATGATTTTTATCTATGATTTTTATCTATGATTTTTATCTACGATTTTTATCTATAATATTTATTTAATTTTTTTAGTTTAAAAATGTGTTCAGCAGATTTAGACAAAATTAATGATCATTTAGAAAAATTGACAGAGATTTTGGGTTCATCAAAATTTAGTACGACGTTAAAAATTATAACAACTACTTCATCACACACTTGTAATTTAGAACCCATTCTACATTTAGAACAAAATAAAAATTATCAAATTGCATTGACTAGTTTCTCTACATTTAACACTATTCAAAACGTTATCAAAGATGTGAATGATCAATTTAGATATTCTACTGATAAAGGAAAAACATGGAAAATACTAACTTTTCTTCCTGGTTCTTACGAAGTTGAAACAATATCAAATGAAATTAAGAGACATTTAGGTATACCATTTAAAGATAAGAAACAATTACATTTTGCAGTTGAACCGGCAGTTAATAAATTTTCTCTTACTTTAGACGAAAATCATCAAGTTGATTTTAATCATGATAGATCATTGTCAAAGCTATTAGGATTTAATAAACAAACCTATAGTCAAGGCTATCATTTAGGTGAGAAGATTCCAAAAATAACTGAAATAAATTCAATTGTTGTACATTGTGACATTATTGAAGGAGGATATATAAATGGTAAATTATCAAATTTAATATTCAGTTTTCCAGCTTTTACTGTACCCATTGGTTATAGATTAAATGTATTTCCACAAACATTAATATATTTTCCTATTACAAGAAAAACTATTAACAACATTAACATTAGAATCACTGATGAAAAAGGACAAGAAATAAATTTTGGAGGTGAAGAGATTATGATAGATCTTTTGGTTCGGGAGGTATAAACTCCCGTTCGAGAGGTATAAACTCCCACGCGAAGCTAGAGAAGTTTAATTTTCTTCTTCTTTAGAAACAAAAAATAAAAAAAATAAAAATAAATTTTTTTATTAAAAAATGAGTGAACTACCTCCATTAAATAAAAAAAAACTTAAATTTAATCATCATCCAAATTTATCTAATAAAGTTTTGTCAGTTATTTGTGGAAGATCAGGATGTGGAAAAACATATCTATTATTTAAAATTTTAACGACTCCAAATTTTTTGGATTATAACAATCTTATAATTTATACAACAACGGCAGAACAACCCGTCTATCAATTTTTAAAATATGGATTTGAAAATAATCTTAAAAAAACAGCAATTGCTTCATTATTCAAAGAATATGAAAAATCTGAAGATGAAGAAGAAATAAGTTCGTGGTGTGAAGAAGCAGCAAAAAATAATCAGTTAGTAGAATCTAATAAAAATAACCATATAAAGATACAACTAATAGATGATAGTGGTAATATGCAAGATCCTAGTAAACTAGATAAAACAATGAAACATTGTGTAATTTTTGATGATTGTGTTAATGATAGAAATCAGTCAGTTCAGAGAAATTATTTTACACGAGGTAGACATAATAACTGTAGTGTTTTTTATTTAACACAAAGTATGTATTCATTAGACGGAAGTGTTATTAGAAAGAATGCAAATATATTTATACTATTTGAAATAAATGCAAGAAACTTAAGTGATTTGTTAAGAGATTTATGTGTAAGAAATAAAGATGAATTTAAACAATCGTGTAACAATGCTTGGTCAAAAGATTATGGATTTATTACAATTAATATTGATAAAAAAATTCATGAAAGAGTTATAGAAAATATTTTCGAGGAGTGATCGAACGGAGTGACCGAACGGAGTGACCGAACAATTTTTTCTTATAAATTTTTTGTTAATAAAAATAAAAAAAATTATGTTGAATGATTATAAGATAGAGCATGTACCAGTTTTAAAAGATTATCGTCATCCTACAAATCCTGTAAATTCGAAGAAAGAAGTTAGATTTTATTATCATCATAAATACGTAGCGCTCGTTACAGATTATAAAACAAAACATGGTATTCAACCGTGTGTTAAAACAAAAGACTTTCCACTTTGTTTAAGAAGTTTCCGAGTATTTTTGGCGTATAATAATTTATGGTGGTTGGTTAAGAAAGAACATTTAACAGCACATGAATTAGAAACATTACATCAATTACATATTCCTGTGTATATGCAAAAACGGAACCGAGGTTCTATGTAAAATTCATTTTTTCTTTTAAAAAATATGAATCGTGAAATGTCTCTCGGACAAACGTCTAGGATTGATGAATTAATCAAGAAACAAACTGCTGAGTTTGATGCGCAAATTAAACATAGTAAACGTAGTAAACGTATTAAAAAACAGAAACGTACTAGGCGTAGTATTAGACGTAATACTAAAAAACAGAAACGTGGAACAAAAGAAATATTAGAAACTCCTATTAGTGATATCTTTTTTGATGATAGAATTAAGGATGAACTTGGTGATGATTTATGTAATTTATTTAATCCAAATGAAATTAAATATGAAAATGTATCTTTTATTAATGTAGTAAATGATATGCGGAAACTTTTAGCAAATGGTAAAATTATTAATTTACTTGGAAAAGTTATTAAAGATCAGGAAAATATAATTCAAAATTTTTACGTAACCTTCTATAATAAAAAATCATTTGAAACATGGTTTTCGAATCTGGATGAGAAATCCGATGCTAACGAATGGATTTTTACAGGTAATATTAAATATGAAGATTTTGGAATGAAGTTAGTACAAAGATCGCATAGAGGGGCAGGGATTAATATGAAATATAGAATCAAAGAATATTTCGGTGAATATTGTTATATTCCTTCTGAAGATTTTTGTTTTATTAAATGTTATAATGTTTTACGAGGTTTTAATGAAGAACAAGGAGAAATGATGAAAGAAATGTTTAATAATTTTTTATATAAAGAGAAAGCCACATCCAGAACAGGAGTAATGTCAAACTGTAAATTTTCTCAATTCAATAAATATTTTGGAGAATGTGTTCAATATTATAGTCCTGCCAATCGTCATTTAAATCCTAGAGGAGTTGAAACGTTTCATAATTATGTTTATTACAATTATTTTCACGCAGGTTCAACAATTGGTCACTATTGTTTAATTAATAAATCTCATAAATTAAAAGCTATTAGAGAAATTGAAAATAATTTCAAACCCATATATAAAACAGTTACTGATGAAAATCTAACAACGCGTCCATATAAAATCATAACAAAGAAAAAAATTGACTATGGTTCAACATATATTTGGGATCTCGAAACTTTTCCCGATCCTAACTGTTCAACAGCTCATCCTATTCCTTACGCTGTAGGAGCTATTAATTTTAATAAATTTATATGTTGTTTACCGAAACAAAGATTGAAAGAATTAGAAACACGTTTGCTAAGTGATATGATTAAAATTAAACGATCAAAAGATGAAGATGAAATTAAAAAACTTAAAAAACAGATTAATGAGTATAATAATTTAACTGAATTAGAATTTAATAAACTTCAAAATTGTGTGAAAATATTTACGAGAACTGAGGATGATGAATGTTCGATCGGGGGAAACCCAGAGGACGTATGTCCGATCCATCAATTTTTTAAAACTCTTGGAAAATTTAATTATTCTAGAGTAACTTTAATAGCTCACAATTCATCAGGTTTTGATTCCTATTTTCCGATAAAAGCTAATTTTAAATTATCTAAACCGCCTCTTAAAACTTCAAGAGGAATATTGACTGCTTCATTACAAAATCCTTATACAACTGAATGTGTTAGTAGATACATTCAAAAATCTTTTAGATTTAAAAACAATATGAAAAAAGATTCACCTTCAGGTAAATTAGCACTTCAAACTATTATAATGAAATGTAGTTATCAACATGTAAAAACAAGTCTTTCTAAATGGTGTGAGAATTTTAAAATTCCTACGAATGTGTGTAAATTAAATTATGAAATTGGAGACATAACACATGAAAATTATAAAGAAAAAGAAATTGAATGGAGACCATATTTAGTTAACGATATTCTTTCTTTAGCTTTTTGTATCTACAAATATAATAATGTTATGCAAGATTTAGTTGGTGAAGATATAACTACTAATTTGACATCCTCTGCTTTAACATTTAACGGTTGGATGAAAAGCGTACAAAATGACAATATAAATATTCATTCTCATATAGATTTATGGGCTAGAAATTATATTAGAAAATCTGTTAAAGGTGGAAGAGTTTCAGCAAATATAAGAAAATACATATCGCCATTTTGTAGCATCTTGTTACCAATATTAAAACAGTATTTACCTGGTCGCTGCGCTGGGGGGACTTTGTCCCTTGGTCGCTACGCTGGTGGGACTTTGTCCCCGGGAAGTAATTTAATAGATTTAATGAAACAGTATCGAGATTTAGGAGATAAAACTGAAATTTGTAAGAAAATTTCAAATCAACTACTTGAACAAAAAAATGAATTTCTAATGGCTTTTGATGCAACATCTTTATATCCATCAGCTATGTATGATGAAAATTCAGAATACCCTAAAGCTGAATCAGCTAGAAAATTTCGTCAAAAAGAAGAGCGGGAAATAGTATATAAATTTAATACACAAACATTTAGACCTAAAACTGGAATATTCTCTGTTGTGTTTCAATATCCGAATGATATGTTTTTCCAACCAGTTCCTATTAAAGATAAAGTTAAAAATCAAAATAATAATTCTCATGTAAAAATAATCAGGTTTAGAAATGGTATATGTTATGATGTATTAACTTCTGTTGACATACAAGAAATTGTTAGATGTGGGGGGAAAATCTTACATATTACTGATGGTATAATTTATGAAAAAAATTATCAAGTTTCACCATTTCGAAATTATATTGAAAAACTTTTTAATTTGAGAAAAAGATATAAAACAGAAGGAAATACTGTAGGTGATGAGTTAATTAAATTATTGATGAATTCGCTATATGGCAAAACTGTGCAAAAAGATATAACCACTAAATATCATTTATGGAATGAGAATACATTGAGAAAAAATTTCACTCAAGAAGTAAAAGATTATGAAAAATTAAATGATGAACAATATTTAGCGAAAGTAGAAATGGAAGATGATGAATTTCTCAAAACTAATATTGTAAAAGATGGGAAGACGTCATTCATGCCATCACACTTAGGTTCTTTCATTCTTTCTCACTCTAGAAGAATCATGAATAACTTTATTTTAGAAATTAATGGTTTCAAAGAAAAATACATTCATTATACAGATACTGATTCAATATATATTTCCAATGAGCTCTTTAATAAATTAGACGCTGCTGGATATGTTGGAGGAGAATTGTGTCAAGGGAAAAATGATTATGGAAATCGTGGAATTATTTTTGCAATGTTTATTGCACCTAAAGTAAAATACTGTATTACTGTAGATGAACAAGGGAGACTTAGTGAAAAGAAAACATTCAAAGGATATTCACAAAACAAAGTAAAAGTAGAAGATTTTCTAAAATTATATTCGGGGAAAACATTATCGACTACAGTTAATAAACCATGGAAAAGATCTTTAGAAACTGGAATTAGTATTCCTGATAAAAATAATAATACTGAAGAAAAAAAATTTTCTGGTCAAATAAATATTCTTAAACGTCAAGCACCAGATGAAAATGAAATTATGTTACCTTATAACGGAGAAGATATTCAAGCTGAAATATTTCAAACAATCATCTGTGAGAGTAATTTAAGTGATGATGATGACACGTGGGAATAATAATTTTTTTATTACATCTAAAAATTTTATAACATCTAAAAAATTTATTACATCTAAAAATTTATAACATCTAAAAAATTTATAACATCTAAAAACTTATTACATCTAAAAATTTATTACATCTAAAAATTTTATTACATATGAAAATATATTTATCGAATATTTTCTTTATCACATTAAGTTTTATCATATTAAGTTTTATCTTATTAAGTTTCATCATATAATGTTTTATCAAAAGATAATTTAAATTTTTTTTCACTAACTATTGATTCATCATCATCATCATAAATTGTTTCTTCATCATCATCATAAATTGTTTCTTCATCATCATAAATTACACTTTTTGGTATAGGATGCCCTTCCATGATAGGATACCATTCTCTTATTGGAATATCTAATTCTAAATTACATCTTTTATCTGATAATAATATAATAGAGAAAAATATTGGTCTTTGATCTCTTTTGGAAAATTTAATAACACCACCATAATCTGAATCACTTTTAGTTTTTGTTAAAGATGATAAAATTTTAAATTGATTAGATGTAAATCCTAATTTAAATTTTGTAGACCCGACACATAGTTGTCTAACAGTATCTTCAACTATGCCATCATTATTATTTTCAATTGTAAGAAAATAAAATTTAGATAAATTTTTATAATTACTAATATTTTTATAATCTTTTTTACCATTTACACCTTTTTCAGATGTTACAGAATCATCATTATTATCATAAGATTCTTCAATATGATTCAGAGGATTGTTATGATCGGGCAAAGCCCTAGAACCTTCGGTTCGTTTATTATGATTATGGTCATTGTTTATAGTATAAGGTGTTGACCACATATAAATTTTTTCTTGTTGAGCTAAGCCATTTATGTAAGATTTTAACAAATTAATATTTAAGTTTGAATATAATCCTATATACGTATCATCATCATATCTTTGCGGCATTTCTAATGTTTCTTGTTTATAAATTGTGTCTCTATAATAAACTTGACATAATAATTCTTCATTATGATTTTTACTCTCTATGTGAATGTTATATTGATTTTGATCGTCAACAAATAATCTAATTTTTTCTTTCGAAAAAGATTTTAATTTTTTAACTAATTCTTTAATATTAATATAATTAATAATTTTAGTTTCTATCCAATCAGTATTACTAATCGGCAAAACTGCTCTAATAAAACCATAAACATTATTATGACCTATTATAACCATATTTTCTTTATTTAATTCCACATAAGCTACATCATTATATTTACTAACAATCTCCATAAATTTAATAAATGGATCACCTGGAAAAATACAATAATTGGTTTCTATAGAAGGTAAACCTTTAGTCTGTTCTCTAAATATTTCGGCTTGTAATTGAAATAAAATATTAACATCTATACATGGATTTGTAATAGTATTATTATTATTATTATCAAAACATTTATTTTCAAATCCCGTTGATCTCGTCGAATAAGAAGAACAGGATGATGCGGGCGAATATAATTTTTTTAAATTTGTATTTTCCATTTTTTTATTTTTATTAGAAAAATTTTATTTTTTATTTTTATTAGAAAAAATTTTATTTTTTATTTTTATTAGAAAAAATTTTATTTTTTTATTGTTAAAAAATGATGTTACCAAATGTTGGTGGAGGTGCATATATCCCGAATAATCGTGAATTAGAAATAGAAATAGAAAATTATATCATGAAAACTGGAGACGTTTTATCTGGTCCATTGCATCTTTCTATTCTTCCGCAACAAAATACAGAGTTAACAAATAAACAATATGTTGATACACAAATCAATGATTTAAAGGAAAAATATATAAACGATGTTTTGGTTCCACTGATGAATGAATTGAAGTTGCTAAAACTTAATGACAAATCATTAAACGAAAAATTATTAAAACTTGATAAAAAGGATAGAGAGCTAGAAGCAGATATAGCAAAACTTTTTAAAAAGATTTCTGAACAATCAAAAATTTTAATATTACTTTCTTTAAATTTAAAATCTGCAGTCATTAAAAATAAACATCAGATAAAAATGTTAAAAGAACAATTAGAAGATGAAATAGAAAAACTACCTGAAAGAATTAAAAAAAATTTAAAGCAGTTACAAACTACATTCCAAAAAAGTGTTGATGAATTGAGTTCTAAAATTACTGAACAAATGAAAAAGATGAATAGAATAATAAATGAAGTAAACTCACTTAATGAAAAAGTTGATAAAATGAAAAATCTTAAAATCAATTTAGAAAATGAATTAAAGAAAAATTTACAAGAAAACTCTAAAGAAAATAAAGAACAGTTAGATGCTGTTAAAAGACAATTAGATGTTCTTAAAATTAAGTTAAATGCTCTTAAAACGGCGTTGAAGATTAATCAGCAGAAAATGCAAGTTAATAGAAGAGAAATTAAAGTACATCACACGCTGCTTGACGCAATAGATAAAGTGCAACAGGCAATTAATAAAGTTATCTCGAAGTTGTTGTCCATTCACAAACGTAAATCTTAAACGGACCAAAGGTCCTCAGGTTACTAACCAATCGGAGCGAAGCTCCTCGAGGCTTTAGCCGATCGTAAATATTTTTTCTCAAAAGTCAAATTTAATCCTAAAAAATGCCTATAATTTATAAACACAATCTTAAACATTTTGCTTCAAATCAAAAAATTGCTCATGAACCACGTATGAATCCTGTTTATCATTATGATAATAGAGAAACAGTCGGAACAGAAAAGTTACTAGGCACCGCAGGTGCCGTCCAAAAAGAAGGGGATGGCATCTTTTCTGGTATTGGTAGTATCGTTAACTTAATTAAAAATAATAAAGATTTGATTACATCTGCTGCAAAAGGAGCAGCTGCTATAGGTAGTACAGCTAGTGCAATATCAAATGCTGTTAAATCACAAAACGAATTAAAACAACTAGAAGCTATTCGTAAACTTAGGAATGATTCTGAGGAACTGAAAAAATTAAAAAAACTTTCAGATGAAACAAAGAACAAAATTGCTAACATAGCTGTGGATGGTGATAGTAAACATAATGAAAAAACAATTGAAGAAATAAGAGGTAATGGCGTGAGCAGCAACCTTCGGTCTAACCAGCAAAGCTGTAGCGGAGCTGGTCTAGCAAAATTCTAAAATTATATTTAGTAAAATTCTAAAATTATATTTTAGTAAAAATTTTTTTTCTGTCTGTGAGAAAAACAAAAAGTCAAATTATTTCTTATAAAAATGCCTTCGCTTATCGAAAATAAATTTAGATTAGATGATCCTCCGTTCACCAGTTACAATCAAAAAAAGAATGACTATATAAGAATTGCTATGAATCCCGGATCTTCCAGTAGAGTAAACACTGGAGGTGATTTAATTTTTGAAGTTGATAATCAGCAGAGCTATTTATATTTACCTGATTCATTTTTACACTGTGAATATTCTTTATATAGTGATGCTAATTTTACAACACCATTACCAGATACCGATAATATTACACTAGAGAATAATTTTTTTCCAAGATTATTTACACAAATGCGTTTAGATGTTGCAACTCAAAATATAGAAACAATAAGTGATTCCCCAGGTGTAATTGATACAATGCTTAGATTTATAACAATTGGTGAAAATAATAAAAAGTATGAAATCGAAGGTTGGTTTCCTGATACTAATGATGGTATAATTGTTGATGATTTAACTCACGCTGGAACAGATGCAGCAGGAATTGCGAAAGATGTAGAAAATATTGCAAAACATTTAAATAAAACAAATAATGATGCATATAAAGAAAGACGTGAATTTAACAAGAAAAGTAAACAGACAGTTAATTGGTCATTGTCTCCATTATTCGGATATTTAGATTATGACAAAATATCATATCAATTTAAATTTAAATTAATAATTCATCGTACGGCAAATAATGAATTAATCTTTTTTGGTAAGACTGGGAAAAAAGCATATTTAAAAATTGATAGACTTGAATGGTGGATTAGGCATATTACTCCTAGTTTAGAGGTTGAAACAGCTATTGCAAAAAGATTAAATACTAACAAACCAATTCCAGTTAATTTTCTAAAGCGTACTGCTAGTTCAGTAACTTTTTCCGAACAAAGATTTAACTGGCATTTTACTAGAACTGCGAATACCCCAAGATATTTATTACTAACATTTCAAAGAAATAATTCTCCAAGTTTTGATAAGAACAACAATATTTTTCATATTAATACAATTCGAAGTTTACAAGTTTCATTAAATCAAACCCGATATCCAATTGATCCATTAAGATTCGATGATACCAATAATCAATTTATGGAAGGATATGATTCTTATAGAAATCTTTGTATAGAATTTGGAGTTGAACCACAATTAACTCCTGGAGATTGGAGACATTTATATCCAATTTTCTGTTTCGATTTAAGTGCACAATCTGAAGATATTATTAAAAATGGTTGTGATGTAACAATTAATATTGAAAAGAAAGATTCCACAACTTCATTGATGGCTTATGGTTTATTGCTAGAAGATGTAAAATATTCTATTGAAGTTCTTAATGGGAAGATGGTTAGGATAGGTTAGTAACCTGAGGACCTTTGGTCCGATAGGCTAAAGCCCAAGACTTCGTCGTTTAATTAATTTTTTTCATAACTAGAATAGATTAAAATTTTTGTTAACTTAAAAATTCTTAACTTAAAAATTTTTTCATAACTAGAATAGATTAAAAAAATTCTTAACTTAAAATTTTTTCATAACTAGAATAGATTTAAATTTTTGATAACTTAAAATTTTTTTATTAAAAATGTCGCAAGCGAAAAGTAATATTAATAATAAAACTGTTGAATTAAAATTACGTAATATTGTTGACAAAAATACCCCTAAAACTATTACGATTAACAAAAAAAAGTATTACATAAGTAAACCAATGATAGAGAATATTCAATTACAAGAAGAAAAGAATGGCGGTATTCTCCCATTAATTCCACTAATAATAGGAGGCATAGCTGCAGCAGGAAGTGTTGCAGGTGGGACAGCTGGTATTGTCCAAGCAGTAAATAAAAATAAATCAGAGAAGGCAGCATTAGAAGAACAAAAACGTCATAACAGAGAGTTAGAGAAAGTTGCTAGGGGTGAAGGAGTAGTAGATAATTTTATTAGTAAATTAAAATTAGTTGATGAAGGAAAACGAGTTCTTAAAAATATTCTCCACAATGTTGATGATTTAATTGAAATTAAAGAAACTAAAGATGGTTCTGGAATATATCTAAGTCCTAGTATGATAAGGTAATAACCTCAGAACCTTTGGTTCTTTTCGGTAAAACAATTATTTTATTTTATCTTTTAAATTTTTTTTATCTTTTAAAATGAATTCTAAAAATTCCGAAAATTTAATTAAATTAAAAATTTCTAATTTAGATTTATTGAATTATCTATTAAACAAAAATAAAAACTCAAACTGTCAGCATATTGGAGGTGACATACAAAAAACATTAGAAAACTTTCATGGATTTATTTGGAGTAAATATTCGAAAGAAAAACATCTTCCTGGTCATTCATATACCGGTCCAGGAACTCGATTAGATATAAGACTAGATGAGAATAATAATCCGAAACCAGGTGAAGAACCAATAAATAGAGTAGATGCCGCAGCTTACAGACATGATTTAGCTTATCGAAATCATGATCTAAGTTCTCGACATGCAGCTGATAAGAAAATGATTCAAGAATTAGATAGTATTCAAAATCCTTCCTTTAGAGAAAGAATTGAAAGAATGTTTGTTAAGAAAGCTTTACAAGCTAAAATATTATTCGGTCAGGGTTTAAATGAAACGTCAGCAAAGCTGTCTGAGAGCAACGCTCGAACTAATAACTCTGAGAGCAACGCTCGAACCTACGCGTCTGAAATTCATAAAGAATACAGAAGGCCTAAATATTTATTGAAAGTAAAAGTATTTAATAAAGATGATATTTGGAGTGCTGATCTTATTCATATGCCGAATGAAAGGGACTACAAATACGCATTGACCGTTATAGATTTATATACACGATATGCTTGGGTAAAGCCTTTAAAAAATAAAAGTGGTCTTTCAGTTAAATATGCGTTTGAAGAAATCTTTAAAGAAAGTAATAGAAAGCCAAGGAAATTGTTTGTTGATAAAGGGTCGGAATTTTATAACCGAAACGTTCAGCCACTATTTGAAACTGTTTATTCAACTGAAAACACTGGGAAGGCCGTAGTGATAGAAAGATTCAATCGGACGTTAAAAAATAAAATTTTCAAGAAATTTACTCAGCAAGGAAATCAGAAATGGTTAAAAATATTACCAGGAATTGTGGAAGAGTACAATAATAAAGTTCATTCAGGTATTGAAGAAACTCCAAAGAATGCTTCTGACGACCCTGATTTGATACGAAAGAAAATATTCGAGAATAATAATTCGAATGAGAGTAATCCGAATTTGCAGAAACTTAAGCCGAAATTTAAAATTGGAGATAGAGTTAGAATATTTAAATATAAGAACAAATTTGAAAAAGGCTTTGTTGGCTATTGGACTAAAGAAATATTTGAAGTTTGCAAAATAAATCAAACTTATCCGATTACTTATGAAATTAAAGATTTAGATAATGAGGATATCAGAGGCCGTTTTTATCAAAATGAATTACAACGAACTGATTTTTAACCTTTAGGTGGCGCTTTAGCTAGCTTTGCTTGAGTTATAGATTGTTTAACTCTAACATAATATCTAGAAATGGTACTCCTTTTTGTAATTTAAATAAAACATAAAGACATAATTGTCCACAATAAGTAGTGCCTGGTGTTTGAATTTGAAACGTATTGTATGTTCCCGTTCCAAGTAATTCTTTTACTTCATTTGTAGGTGGAAGCCCGTATGAGTCAAAATAATAATTATCTCCGTTTTTACTAAAGATACCTGCTGACCAATGTACGCCGTTTTGGTCTGAAGTGTGAAGATTCGTTATGAAATTTACAGTTATTGATGGAACTTTGTTCCGGGAACTGAAGGTTCCTGTTGGCCTATTTTTTAGGAATTGTAATTCATCCCTCATCAATATGTGAAAATTCTTTATTCCTAATTCATTTGCGATTTTCTTTAGGTCGAAATTCGTTGTTGTCTGTGTTCCATATAATTTCAAAAACTCATTTATGTTGCTCATTTTATAATAAAAAAATTTCTTAAGGGACCCCTAGAAGTCAGAAGGAGGGGGGGGGGTATTGATTTAAAACTGTTCTCTAATGATGTCTTTCCTTACTACTTAGTCAGAAGGGGGTATTGATTTAAAACATTTTTATAATGATGACTTTCCTTACTACTGGGGGGGGGGTATTGATTTAAAACTGGTCTCTAATGATGTCTTTCTTTACTACTTAGTCAGAAGGGAGGGGGTATTGATTTAAAACTGTTCCACAATGATGACTTTCCTTGCTACTTAGTCAGAAGGGAGGGGGTATTGATTTAAAACTGTTCTCTAATGATGTCTTTCTTTACTACTTATTCGATTTTGAAATGATTTAATTTAATCTAAATTAAAACGTTACATTGTTCCATTTTATTCTTATGAACTCTTGTTAAGAGAATCTTGATTGTTTTATCTGTATTAAGACATTAGCAACATCTGTTACCAAATTTCTCAACATGAACAGCTGCTAGCAGTTTAAGCTATTCAGTATGAGAGAATTCTTTGTGACCCGCATAACTCAACTTTTCACTTGAACAGCTGCTGCCATTATTCCACGTATTACTGCGTGCATTCATTCATTCTGCGAGCGTTCTACGAGACTGTGACTGCTTACGAATCATCTGTGACCTTTATCTATTTTGGTCAATTTCATCAGCGACTTTCAACAATTTTATTTTTTATCATAATTAATTCACTACGTTTTAACGAAAATGGCACGTTCAAGCATCGCCTTTGCCGATTTGAAAAGAAAAATTTCAGACACTATTGTGAACGAAGATCAACGGAAGAAGTGTATTGAGATGCTAACAGAATTTCAGGAGAAATATCTTAAACCAAGGGAGGAAGAAGACATCCACGCATCAAAAACATTCAGAGAATTTTTAGTGATAAATCGATTTGAAGACACATTGCAAGATAACGCCATCAATATCAGTTCAAACTATAATTTTGAAGAAGAAATTCAAAGAGACATCTTACCATCAGAGCTAACTAATTATTTAGCACATTTAAGAAGAGAAGAAGACATTTCGGTGAACAATACTGTGAAGTTATCGTTGTTAAAAGGAAGAGCTTTGACTGTAATCCGGGGAAGTGGCCATGTTTGTAAACAATTAGGTTATTCCAGAGGCTATAACATCTTTTTAAGAAAATTTTATAAACTATATTTACAATTTCCGTTTATTAAGAACTCGACGGAATCTATATCATTTTTCAAAAGGAACTTCGCTATTATTGTCTCGTATCTTCGCCATGGGAGACAGCGCCCAACCCTTGATGAAATACTAAACTCAATCAATTGAAACGGTAAGCTACTCGCAATGGATAATAGTACTATGACCCTTCCCTTATTTGAATTTACGAGAAACAATTGTATCATGGCATAATACATTTTCTAGTCAACATATTTTATTCGTTGTAAACTATGCTACTTGTACATAGTACTTGTCTGTGATGTGAATAAAATATTTCAAAGATGGAAATGTGTTTTCATTTTGTATCGAGTTAAAGCAGTAGCAACTACTGGAATTGTAAGAACGCCAGATGAAATGACAATTGTTAAAGCATTAGACCATCTCTTTCTTAATTTTTTATAATGCTCTAATCTTAATAATAATTGAGATTCCTTATCTTTCATATACCTAACTCTATCTTTGTGTTTTTCTTTATTCATTTTTTCAATGTTAATCTTTTCAATGTCCATTAAAGTAGAACTACGTTCATATGATAACGAAGGATATATTCTTGAGGTTCCTTCCACTTTTGTTTCTTCCATTTTTAAATGAATATTTTGAATAAATATTTTGAATAAATATTTTGAATACAATCTTCTGGTATATTGAGACTACGTGATATTTTGAGACAACTTAAATTTTCGTCTGCCTAAATTTTCAAAATTCTTAGACCACGTGATATTTTGAGACAACTTAAATTTTCGCCCTTCGGCCACGTGAAATTTGAAAACTACCTAAATTTTTGAAATTTTGATTTTTTTGAAAATTTTGAAAACCCCCGCAAAAGTGTGACATCCGGCGCAAGCGAAGCGAAGAAAAGCGAAGCGAAGCGTCGCGCCGGATGTCACACTATAAACTACTTCCTTCTGTGAAACTTCCTGCTGAAGTAATTCTCATTTTCAGGAGGAAGAGATCTTGGCAGGCCGCATTATGACACTCCGAAGGCTGACAGTGAAGGATATGAAGTGAGGGAATTGGGTTGGTGGACAAAACCTCTTCGTTCTGACAATGGAAAATCCTTGGTCTGCGGATTTGTGGATGGTCCAACGAAAACAATGAAATTGGACGTTCAATGTGAGTAGAATTCACTGAAATCAATCTTCTAATGATTGAAGTTATGGTCCGAGTATCTCCGAAGCATCTTCTGAACAATGACAAATTTGAAGGCATGATCTGATTTACGAATGCTAAGTTTTTCCTCCCATTTTTCCATAGTTTGGTCTGCATTAGGGTATCAAGGTAGGCTGAAGTACTTGCATATGGGCCTCTAATCCCAGACTTGCTTCATGTTTTATTTTTTCATTGCACTTGTAGTTTCGTGTCTATTTGAAACTTGAAGATTGTTTAATTCCCTTAAGCCCTTGAATTTTTGCATGCATGTTCACTGAAGATTCCCCTATCTGGTTGTTGGAAAAGTGCACCTATACAGGCCTGGTTTGTGGTAATGTGAATGTCGAATTGTATGAGGACAAAGCGCTGACTTTTACCGACCTATCACTAATGAATACGATCAATCAATCAACATTCTGTCAACTTCAAAGCAAATTTTGAATAGAATAATAAGATGTTTGCATCCTCAGATAAAAAATGAGAACATCTGCAGGCCTAGTTCATCACTCAACATCAACACAACTCCCTATTTAAACTTCAGCCATACCCGAAGCAAATTTGAGATGCTTGTACGCAATTCAAAAATAACATTTTGATAGCATAATAGTTGAATATTCAGATCTGTTCAACTGAAGGTGCAACTCAATATTCAGTGATTCTATTTACATTTTGTTTTCAAAAAGCATCATTTACTTATAGCTGCTTGCATTCAAAATCAAATGAAATGCCAGTAATGTGTTAAAAAATAACATTTAATGAATACCCGAGAAAACTAACGTAATATATCAAAGTAGCTCCTTCATATTTGTATTCATAAAAAACGCTACAAAATAGGTGCAGTTTTAACTACAAACTGAAATATTTGATGCCACAAATCAATATCGCCCTCTCATCGTCGCTATCCTTTCCTATTTTATTTTATTATTTCCTATTCAATTAATGTAAAATTGGCCGCGGAAGTGATAGTATCAATTTTACTTTTTCCATCAAATCGGAAAAATGTAGGATCATCACTAAATATTTCAACATCATGCATTTTCATTGTTGTGTATAACAATAGCAGTTGATTTAAGTGTTGTCGATTTATTACTATTTCATATTTATCAAATAAGTGGTCAATTTGCCCGTCACTTTATTTCTTCCGTAGGAGGTATTTTTTCCTTTTCTTCGCCTGACACAAATAAAAGGATCTCAATTCTAAAATTCTAGAATTCCAAAGTGTCTACTTCGTTCATACGTGTTGCAAACGTTCATACGTTCAGAATTTCAAAATCCATGCAAAATGCATGTCTCCAATTGGAGTTAGTGACTTTGAGAAATAAGAAAACCTCTTACTTGCCTCACTTGTATGATTCTAAGCATTGAAAATGCCTCTAATAGGGGCTTGCTAAAATAATAATGGTAAAAAGTCTTTTGCGAAATGACGCATATCGCTTGCAAATGCTGCTAAGGAAAAGAGAAAAGGAAAATTCAGTTTGAAAAGTCAGTATGAATCATTCGATTGAGGAATGTCCTTCCATGTTCGCACTAATAGTCATTTTCTGCAGCCGGTGGAGTCTTGGTTCCTTTGGTGTGCAGTTACAGGCGGTAATTGTCGGTGTAGCATGTGCTCCTTTTGGATACAGTTAAAATTTGTTTATCCAAATTGCATATCCCATTCCCCTTGACAATCTACATGTATAAAAGTCTACAATGTTTTCCGATCGAAATTTGAAATTCATTTTCTGTATACATGTAGCCTATATTTTTACTTACGATCACCGTAGTTGCATTCCCAAAATATTAATTTAAAATTATGTCGAGCCAAAGCATATTCACTCATTCGCAAAGCCATATGAGTATTTTTCAAACTAACATACTCTACTTAGTCATCAGCCAAAATTAACCTTTGTATGAATATAATAGACCTGAGTGTATAATAATAATGGTTTTATTGCATTTCACACAAAATTCAGCCGTGGCGAGTATGTAAAGAGAGTGACAGAACACAAGTGAGCTGAAGTTAACTTTATTAATGATAACTTGAAACGTTGGATCAGAGTTTTGATTTGATGATGAAAAGTGCCATAGAGAAGTCAGTATCTCGAAGAGGTTTTGTCATAGATTATATGTAGTGGATGTCGAGGGATCACAGTAATCAGAGTTGAGTTCATATTCGCAAATATGAATGTCCGGAAATGGAAATATGCTAATACCTGACAACAAAAGCATGCCTGCTTTTCAAACAGCAGATATGATCAGGCTTGCCGTGGATATGGAGATCCATGTAGATATCTATGGATGGATATCGAAATTTTGTGGAGGTTTTATTATAATTATAATAATATCTATATTAGTCTCACAAAGGAACAATCGGTGAGAGCTTTACAATAAAAACCTAGCGCGGTGCTCGCGTAGGGTCACAAAAAGTAACCGGGAGAAGGCAGGACATAAACACGTCACACTGCGTTGCAAGCACGCAAGCGATGTAGAGATAATGTGCAGGCGATAGCGGCGACAGAATTCTAAGAAGGGATAAATGTACAATGAGAAGTGGGAGGCGAGACGATGACTATGCATTGACGGCTGAGGAAGGTTGCAAACTGGGAAGGAACAGCCTTGTAAATATAACCGCATATAGGGTTGTAAATATAAATCATAAGCGCTGTAGTCCGGAAAGCGAATGTCGAAATCACACAAGCAAGTACGTCCAAGCAGGTAACGATATAATCCGAATATATACAGCAGCAGATATCATCATCACGAAGAAAGCGGCATACTTAAGACAGTTCATACAAGAAATACAAATCTAACAAAATACGCCCAAGTTCTAGTGATTTTAACTTTTACAGATGTAATCTATGAGAGTAGTTATTAGGTTATAATTAAATACCAGAGCATCTACAAGCAATGCAGGTAAAGTATCTTTGAACACGCTGAATACGTGAAATGTCGCGTTTGAGGTACAGTGAAAAGATGACACTTCCATACTCCAAATACAGGGCGAACAAAGACAACAAAGGCTTTCATTAAGATACACGAGTTGTGGGAAACGAAAGATTTTAGGATGCAATATGCCCTGGCATAAGCGGTTCAGCTGATACGCGCACAGTGATCACTAAATCTGAGATCTGATGAGATCAAAAAGCCTACGTCTTTCACAGTAACTGAATTGTTCAAGGATACGTTGTCAAGGTGATAGCTGACAAAGGGTGCATGTCGATCTCCAACAGTAAACAGCAAGCTTTTTTGCAAAGAAATCTTCAGTTGCCACATTTTGCACCAAATATTTAATTCGTGAAGAGCATGTTTAAGGTCTGAAGATGCCTGTGAAGAGGAGCTATTACTTCTGGTAGACATAAATTCGAAGTCATCACGATAGCATGTAGCATCATATATTAAAAGTTATTAATTAATATTTTGATTCGCCACTTAGACAGGCTGCCGTGGTGACGTACAGCTCCCATCTGCGGCTTGCTTATCTGCTTTGTTGCGTCACACGGTTGGACGGAAGGGTCATCTTTTGAAAAAAAATTGTACAACCAATCTGCTTACACTTCTAGATTGCCAACTCGCAACCATTTCAGAAAATGTAAATCTTAAAATCGTTCGACGTCTTGTCTCATAAAGTAAAATTTACCAATCATACTACTTACAAAGTTTTGCCACTTGATGTGGACATTCTCTTCAATATATTCAACTGAGAGAAAAATGTGCAGCCATATATATGCAGTCCATATAAAGCCAGAGATAAGAGCTCTATGATAATACCAAATTTAAGAATTTCTGTCGACGTCTTCATGAATTAAGCAATGACATATGCAAAAAATTCTACTTTTTAGTGCTAAGTAGTACCTAACAAAAACTACCAAGTTATTCAGAAAAATTGTACAAACTTTTGATTGATATTTTCATATAATTCAGTTAATTTGTATCATGTTGATGTGAATTTTTACAAAATTGACCGACGTCCTGATTTACTGTAGTGATTTGAAAAATTCTATTTTTCACAAAAAATGGGGTTTACTCCGCCGAGTTCTTATGATTTATGAACATATAGTGAGTATGATCCTTCACATGTTGTTCAACAGACCCATTAAATTATATACTAATTGACTCGTCTTGATGAGACGATTAATCTGATAGCTCCTCTTCCGTTAAAAGTTGGAATACTCAATTCAAACTGCCTATAGGGTGCACTTTACGTGGCATATCATCTAGAAATCAAGCTGTGATTACACAAAATGACATATCATTCGAGAATAGAAGAATTCATCGTTGGAGAATAGAAGATAACATTATTATAGTATGACATATGAAGTTATCTAACTCAGACTTATGCAAGAAACTGAAACTGTAACTGATGCTCTTGTTAGATGATCTGTGCATAAGTAGAAAATATAAGTCTTTTCCGTAGGCTATGTTTACAAATATCCACATACTTGTATGTGTACGTGCATAATACAATACCGCACTTATAATATATAATGCATGTTCACACATAGTATTTATAGTAGCGATAATGTGTAGACTAACATTCTAATATAGATGTAGTTTCTACAGCAGAAAACAAACGGTTTGATAAACAATTCGTATTTATGTATGCGTGTGAAATATATTGCGTGCTCGAAACCTTAAAAGGTTAAAGATATTAGTTCTAAAATTGTTAGGGGCAAGTTCCTGCTAGACGCTCTGGATAGAATATTACTTAGTGTGTACTAAGAAATGTACATGCAGTATTAAAAGAGAGAACTGTCGAAGATGCTGTCCATTATAAGAAGTGACAACCCTCAATTCACCTCAGAATTCCATCAGATTTATTCACCTTGAATTTTTCCCAGTGAGAGTCAAAGTCACGATGAATGGATTCGGACGCCTTCTTGTCCGAGGCCTCGTCCAAAACAACTATCAACAACTTTTCCGAATGCTTCGAAAGTCTCAATAAATGGCATGCTTCCACTTCAGACGTTATATCCTCTAGTTTGTCGATGTTATTCAGTATATATCTTTTCCACCGAATTTCCCGTAAATTATCCACCGTGATATAATTCTCGATCCACGTGAATTTTAGAAAGTTGGCTTTGGGATCCACTCCAAATTTTTAATAGCTCTTAAGCTTCGCTACTATTCCAATCAGTAGATGCAATTCCGGGGGTGTCAACTTCCCCACTACACAGGAAATCGAAAGATGAGAGATGCAGGGAGTTTCTAAACTGTTTGGCTTGGTTAGAACATTGTCCAGAATGAAAGAAATTCCAGAAATTCTTCTTAATGAGCCAAATGTTCGAGAATTACCCTTTTCATCTTTTTTTGCTTCTCAGTATCACATCAGGCGCACGGATGGTTGAACCCACACCCCATCAAACCTAGTATGATATTAGCAAGCTTAAAATCACGCGCTATTATCACAGGAAATAATATTGACTCCAGCTCTATGTTGATATCAAGGACTGCACAAATTGTCAGAAGCTTCTGGGAATTTTCCTGCAAATCGTGTGGGATGACCAAAAGAAGATTTTCTTGACATCACTGTCTTTAAACACCTTTCGTTTAGGCAGAGTTCTGTTCAAGTGCATTTCCTTTGGTAGGCCTACCAGTCTGCATAGTCAAGCATAGCTTGAGAAAATTTCGTCCAACATCAATTCCAATTTTGAGAAGTATTTCGCCATTTCTAATACTCCTACCTCGGCGATGAATTACTTGACTAGTTAAGTCCTATAACTTCACACAACGAACCAAAAGTCTGATTTGCAGTGCTTCCTCATTGCTGTTGCTGAAATCAATATTCTAAATTTTAAAATCATCATCAAGTTGATGAGACTTTTCATATAAAAACTGTCGACTACCCATTTCAAATGCATTTCTCCTCCCGGCAGCAGATCGGATTTGACCTGATAAAGTTCTGATGTGGTTGTCACTGAGACTGAAGTTATTTTGAATATCATTCAGATCTGAAGCGCAAATAATTTGTAATTTGGTCTCTTTGTTTTCATTTTTTCTGGAGAAGTGAGTCACTAATAGAGGTCTTCCTGTTGGTTAAGATAGTAATCGTAAACCAGAAGTTTGAATTTTGGTGCATCTGAATAATTGCTCTTCTAAATTTTGTGGACAAACTTCTTCAAATTTTCCTTTTTTCTTGATTCTGTACATAAGTGAGAGACTCCTGTTGAAATAAAGCTCAAACAATGACTGCAAACCTTGATTGGACGTTTTTCTGGCTGCTCTACTGATTGAGAGATGATTGAATGAGGACCTTCCTATATCGCAAGCCGGGGAAGTGCACGATTCTTGGCTTCTAGTAATCGATCTCAAATGCTTGAGATTTGCATAGTCAAATAGCTGTATTCTTCATTTAAAGCAACCTTTTCTATACTCGTGCAAAACAGGTTAGGCAGACAACGGTTGGAAACCTTTGATCAGTCGCATCATATCCTTCAAGAACATTCTTCTATGTTATGTCATGTATCACACTCGATATTTTGCGCACACATAGTCGACGTCGGATTGGTTGGAATCTGAATTACATGAATTCGAATCCTCTCGATGGATGAGCAATTTTTGATGATACATTTGTTTATGAACTGCAAATATCTTTTTACTTAAGTAAATTATAAATTGCTTGAGGTTCGCTTATGTTTCTTTATTAACCAACTAATTCTTATGTGTCTGCTTTTAGAGCCATCACATTTCAGACTGCTCAATCTGCATTGATATGTCGCAACATAAACCGAATTTCCTCCAATAAATATATACAGTATGTTCCCTGGGTAACCCTACGGATATAAAGGATGTTACACAGAAGATTATACTCATCAATAGCTTTGAAGCTGTAAATTCTCAAAAGTGACTCCGTCCAAGTGGGAATATGCTAAGGATAGGAAAATTAATACTAATACTAATAAACGTGCTTTGATTAACGAATGCGAATTTGAAAAAGCAAACGTTTAATCAATTTTGACTTGTAGGTAATAAATCTTTAAAATACCAGAATGAATAGCATGGAAATTTACAACAAAATGAACATTATCTAGATGCATACATCCACTTCTTCGCTGCGTATTGAAAATATTGTCTCACATCTATAAGATAACACCTGTTTTTACATACTTCAATACATGCTTAATAACACGTAGTAATGAAAAAGCGATTAAGAACTGCACACGCTTGACCATGGCATGCTTGATAGATCATCAGTAGCATTCGCTTCAAATATAAGTCTGAGTTATCCCACACGCCATATTCTATTCACGATCATAAATCATAAGAACTCGGCGGAGTAAACCCCATTTTTTGTGAAAAATAGAATTTTTCAAATCACTACAGTAAATCAGGACGTCGGTCAATTTTGTAAAAATTCACATCAACATGATGCAAATTAACTGAATTATATGAAAATATCAATCAAAAGTTTGTACAATTTTTCTGAATAACTTGGTAGTTTTTGTTAGGTACTACTTATCACTAAAAAGTAAATTTTTTTGCATATGTCATTGCTTAATTCATGAAGATGTCGACAGAAATTCTTAAATTTGGTATTATCATAGAGCTATTATCTCTGGCTTTATATGGACTGCATATATATGGATGCACATTTTTCTCTCAGTTGAATATATTGAAGAGAATGTCCACATCAAGTGGCAAAACTTTGTAAGTAGTATGATTGGTAAATTTTACTTTATGAGACAAGACGTCGAACGATTTTAAGATTTACATTTTCTGAAATGGTTGCGAGTTGGCAATCTAGAAGTGTAAGCAGATTGGTTGTACAATTTTTTTTCAAAAGATGACCCTTCCGTCCAACCGTGTGACGCAACAAAGCAGATAAGCAAGCCGCAGATGGGAGCTGTACGTCACCACGGCAGCCTGTCTAAGTGGCGAATCAAAATATTAATAAATAACTTTTGATATATGATGCTACATGCTATCGTGATGACTTCGAATTTATGTCTACCATAAGTAATAGCTCCTCTTCACAGGCATCTTCAGACCTTAAACATGCTCTTCGCGAATTTGATATTTGGTGCAAAATGTGGCAACTGAAGATTTCTTTGCAAAAAAAGCTTGCTGTTTACTGTTGGAGATCGACATGCACCCTCCGTCAACTATCATCTTGACAACGTATCCTTGAACAATTCAGTTACTGTGAAAGACGTAGGCTTTTTGATCTCATCAGATCTCAGATTTAGTGATCACTGTGCGCGCATCAGCTGAACCGCTTATGCCAGGGCATATTGCATCCTAAAATCTTTCGTTTGCCACAACTCGTGTATCTTAATGAAAGTCTTTGTTGTCTTTGTTCGTCCTCTATTGGAGTATGGAAGTGTCATCTTTTCACTGTACCTCAAACGCGACATTTCCCGTATTCAGCGTGTTCAAAGATTCTTTACCTGCATTGCTTGTAGATGCTCTGGTATTTAATTATAACCTAATAACTACTCTCATAGATTACATCTGTAAAAGTTAAAATCACTAGAACTTGGGCGTATTTTGTTAGATTTGTATTTCTTGTATAACTGCACTATAATCATTTCGACTTGTCGCTCAAGTCTTTCTTCACCACGGACCCTGAAACTCACATCACTCGCGGTCAATCACGTAACAGCTGTCAGATCGTACCAGTCTTAGAAGTTAATTCGAACTATCTTAGTGGACTGTTTTTCTTCCATGTCATCAAAAAAATATGGAATTCATTGAACTATTCAATTGTGAAAGCTCCAACATTCGCGAAATTCAAGAACAGACTTAAATCAGCTGATTTCAGTAGATTTTGCTCGCATTGAGACCGTTAATAAGTATTTTTAAAAAATCAAGGAAATAAGCCTTGCTGCTGTTTTACTTAAAATTCTATTTTTTCCTTCTCTTAAGTTTTCGCCACTACCGACCTTGTCAAAAGTGTAAGTGGTTGGACATATACTCACTTACATAAATAATGAAACCAACTATCATTGACTTGAATGGAACTTTGTTTCATTTTTTTCTATGGTTTGAGATGATATTTCGCTTTCTATGTATCACCATTGAACTCCATATGATAAGGGAAATGATATAGGACCATCAAATTTCAAAATTTGATATTGATTACAGTAACAGCTAGAAGTTGAACAGAATCACCACCTACTGCTGACCAGATTTGACTTATGAAATGGCGCACGATAACTTTACTAGAGGAATGGCAATTGGGATGATGCGTTGTGGGAAAAGTTCTACAACTGTTGCGAAAGAATTGAAAATTTCAAGGGTCGTTGTATGGAGGTGGTGGTGTCGTTGGAAAGCAGAAGGAAATGTGGAAAAGAAGAACGGATCAGGAAGACCAAGGGTATCATCCAAGCGGACAGATGCACACTTAGCTTTAGCTGCTAAAAGAAACAGATTTGTGTCCGTCCCGAAGCTCATTGTGTACTGGAAGGTTGCTGGGAACGTTGCCTGTAGCGTTCGAGCTGCATATCGAAGATTGCGAGAAGCTGGTATACAGTCTCGACGACCCGCTGTGAGAATTCCGCTGAGCCTGGAACATCGAAAGAGACGAGTGACGTGTAGTCAAGGTCATCAGTCGTGGAGTGACAGTCAGTGGGAGCGTGTGCTCTGGACTGATGAATCAAGGTTTACTCTCGATTTCAACGATGGTCGGATCCGTGTTCATCGCTTGCCAAGTGAACGATTTGCTCCATGTTGCGTCAAAGAACACGACCGGTACGGCGGCGGTAGTGTCATGGTTTGGGCCGGTATCTGTCACAATGGAAAAACACCAGCAATCGTAGTGAAAGGAACATTGACAGGACAGCGATATGCCGACGAGATCGTGACACCGGTCGTGGTTCCAGCAGTGACATCGAATCAATTGATTTTTCAGGATGACAACGCAAGGCCCCATCGCGCTTCAGTGGTCTCTGACAGGATAGCAAGCAGTGGAATCCCAACCTTGGAATGGCCCTCACGTTCTCCCGACCTCTCCCCCATCGAGCACTGCTGGGATGAACTTGGTCGCAGAGTGAGGGAGAGGTACAACCACCCACCAGTGTCTTTGAAGATGTTGGCCGACAGACTGATCGAGCAGGGGAACCTCTTAGACCTGGCATTCATCCAGCGACTGTGCTCATCCATGCCCTCACGCATCGATGCCTGTTTGGATGCTCGCTGTGGTCACACCCGTTTCTAACTTAAGTTGATAAAATCATGAGTATCAAATTAAATGTTTTTGAGTAAAGCATTCGAGTTCTCCTTTTACAAACAACAAACAAACGTACAGTACAACCAAGTTTAAGTCATAAGTATTCATATCAGGACTTGTTTCATTCTTTTTGTCACTGAGTATATTAACATAGCAAAATACAATAATGAAAAGTATAGGAAGGTACATAGTATCAAATAATTGAATTGTGTAGTGCACGGCTCTCTTCGTGGGAATTCTTTGTTGAATGATAATACTTTCAAGAAATCGGAGATTGATGGGAATTTTGTGATGTCTCCAGTTATTATTTTGTTCCAATTGACAATTTATTAAATGTCTATGTACTGACGAACTTTGTTGTGTTAAATGTTCCTAATTTCGGATGTGAAGTCTTCGTATCGTACTGCCAATATAGATTTGATTGCAATTCAGGCATTTAATTTCATACACTACATTTTGTCGATTGCAAACACGTTGGTCATTGATGGTGACCAAAACGGCCCGATGGGATGTCTCTGGTGCCATTTACGAAAGGTATTTTCTTGATGTAGGACTTAACAAGTAGCTGGATCCTCTAGCCTCGAGCCATCTGTCAACCGCCAATACTAAACCGGGCTCTGTAGCTAAACAGGCAGAGGATAAGAAGGTGCTGAAATACCAACAATTGATACCTGCGTGGGATTTCCGAGGAGTGGCAATTGAAGCGCTCGGTGGATTTGGGCTGAGTGCTAGTCTGCTGATACGATTGATCGGCAGCAAATCTACTGATCCATCAATTGGCGACTGCATGCTTGGCTCAGCGCCTCGGTTTGGCCATGCAGTGCGGCAGTGCTACTTGCATACGTGGCACTTTGTCCCAATAACTTCATTCCCCTAATTCATCTTTCTGTAACAGGCCCTTTGTCCATGCTTATGTTGTAAAATGTAGTTTTTTGAACTTCTTAAAGCATTTTTAAGGAGGCTAGCAAGAACAAATGAAAACTAAGTAAACTTTTCTTTGTTTTGTGGATGTCGGCAATTACTTTCGGGCATGCAGTGAAGGCCTCACAGACACTGAGACTTTGCTTCTGATTGAAACATTCTAAGTACGTTATGCACCAAATAGTTCCTAATTAGAATCCTGAAAGCGATATACATAGTTTACCAGCGCAAGTGATTTTGGCGTAGGACTGATTCCAGGTCATGCGGGGTAGCATGCCTCTCAGTTAACGCATGGAGCGGCGTTCACAAAGTTTGATGGAACACATCCATCGGATCATAGCGTTCTCATTTCTCACCAGGAGAGTAAGGTCATAAACTTTCATAGGCCATGTCTCCGACGCATACAGCAATACACTGCCGATACAGGCATTGTATACCTGACACCTGCGCTTCAGCGAGATATTCTTGCTGGTAAGGACAGGCAATAAGTATTTGAAATTCTTCATTATTGACTGCATCATCTTCGTTATTGACTTGTACCAATCATTCAATTGTAATTTGATAGCAGCAATCAATTTACTGCAATTAATTTTTCATGACACCTGATGCAGAATATTCTTAACAGCTTCATACTGATGTAGTTGACTTCCTCGGATGTTCAGCATTAATATCATTTTTACATTCTCAAACAAAGTGGCAGTGAATATCGATAAAGACATCTTTCGACGTTCATCTGTTTCAGATCCTCCTCACAACTTGAGATTGTTGCCCAAAGATGAAGTATTTGCTGGAGAAAATGTGACATGCACTGCCGAAGGGAATCCAAAACCAGAAATGACTTTGAAGATGCTCTTGAATGGAAATGAGAAGAACAAATTATCCGGAACATCTTCTGTTATTCTCAAAGTTCCAACGACGTCGAATGGAAGTCACACTTTCACATGTACTGCACAGAATATCATTGGTAGGAGAGGAACGTCAACAGACATCATCATTCAAAGTAAGTGACCGTCAAAGTAGGATTTGTAATCTTCTTACGATTGAAAGTAAGTTCTCAAATGATAGTCAGGCTTTTGTAAAATGATTCAGGCTTGAATTTATTTGACATCACAATGAGGACATGAGGACAAGGAGAGAAAACTACGCGCAAGCTGGCAATAAAGTAGTCATTCCTGTAAAGTAGAATTATCAATATTTTAAAACTGCACTTTGTGTTGTAAAATGCAGACAACATGAACGGCCTGTTAAATACGCAGAATCAATGATTCCAAAAATCAATTTACAACAATCATCTGCACCAAACGCCAAAGCAGAGGCCGCCGAACACTCTGTCAAACTGAGCTGTAATTTATTGACCAATAAATGCTTTATCGACTCTTTGCTTTTTCGAACTTGCGCTTGTTCCATTGCTCGACTGTCCTTGCCTTCTGCCAAGTGTTTCATGCGACTTTAATTTCAATATAATGTAGCCTACTACTTGCAATCCCCGATCCACTCTGAAATTTACATTTTTTCTTTCTCATTGCATTATTATTGTCATTGCTGCTATTATTAGAGAGTTCATGTGTAGGATATGGTAGTGGAGAATATAACTCAATTAATACGTTTAACCATGAGCTGGCAATGACAACAATGACTAGCAATACAGCAAATAACGATCAGAAATAACTATTCAAATACTTTTAAGAAAAGATGTTCCATCAAGACCTTCATTATTTAATTTAGGAGTCTTATTATTTATTGACGAGCTTCAAATTGGCCCTTGTGTATATTAAACCGAAAAACAATTATTAATATCATTACTGCAGTTTGTGCTGATGGATATGACTGAGTTACCTCTTATATGTTCTTTTGTTCTTGGATGTGATCTGCGTTTTCTTTGTCCTACGAATGGAGTATCATGATCAACCCGACATTCAAAGTTATACGCAACAGATCACTTGGAACAGGTCAATACTTTCAGTCCGGGAGGTGCACGAAGTGGTGCAGGGAACGAGGTCGTACCTGAAGCTTTCACAGCATTGTACACATCCTGACTATCACAAGCCAGCACGTCTACCGAATCAGGTTGTTTGTATTTCTCAAACAGCGTGGAGTGAAAGCCCCATGAATTTTCCATGGAGAATTGTGACATCTTGGTTATACATAAGATTGTATTGTGTAAGGTTAAAGTCGCATGAAGTCGATTTGCATGAAAAATGTACAGGTAAGACATGTTAAATCTCTGTCCATGTGAGTGGCGCAAAGCCTCAGTCTGTGCACCAAGAACAACGCTCTTGTCCTCAATCGTGCGATACCAAGTCGGTGGGATTTCGCAAACCAAAATGACAAGAGACGCCTTACGAGTTACGTAAATAGAAGCATTCAATTCAAGTACTGCAAGGCGATCAACATTCAAGAGACTATTGCCAACATTGAAAACCGCTCGTTCAAGGTTGCTACCAACGAAACGCATCCACTATACAAGTTTCTTCCCCTAAGAGAAGCCACAACCGGAATCTAAGGAGAAGACCGCATTCATTACAGAGAACAGAACCGAATGCTTCAGTGACATTGCTTCATCATTTGACATTTCCGCCTTCAGTCTACTTACTTACTTACATTACTGACTTACTAAATAACTTAGGCCTACATAATTGTTTTTCTTCATCAATTGTAATCCGTCATGCGTTTGTCATATCGGAATAAAGCTTATTATTATTCATATGCGTAGCGAATTTGAAGCTTTGTTAGTAAATGAATGAATGACAAAACTCCTAAGTTAAATAAAACCCCAGCCAGGTCAGTGAATCTCTTTTTATTGTTTTGGATCGTTATCCTCCAATTGTGCTCCTGTTAATAACGGTTGTCATCCTATGAACATATTATTCTTTCATCAGTGTGATGATTTTTACAGCTTATCTTTATCAAATGATGCGTCTTCTGTAAAATATTCAAGGTATTTTCCAGCAGAGTGGACCGTAAATAAAGACTTTCATGTTTCTGCTATTCTATAGATCGGCTGCTCATCACCTCACATCTGTAGATAAAATACTGTCTTTTGAAGAGGGCTGTCCCAGAGAATTCACATCCATCTCACCATTCTCATTTCACTTTCCTGAATGCAATTTCTGCACTTTCAGAGAAGAGGATTCCTGCTGTTTTCAACACTCCGTCAGATATTCTCCAACTTGAATCTGACATCCACCTGAAATGTTCTCCACAATTTCCAAACAATGTCAGCCTCTCCAGCATCAGTATCACATTCGCTAACGGTCAGCAAGTGGTTTATAGAAACGGAACAGGAATTACAGACAAGGGAAACATTACAGTCCGAGCCAAGGATCGACACTTCAACACCGAAGAGAAGTCGTTATCGGTCGCTGCCAGGACCAAGCCTTCACTGCGTGGAGATGTGACCTGTCGTTTGGAATCGGTAAGCGGCTCAGGTGGGCGAAGGAGTGGGGATGTAACAAGACCTTGATAAATAACTTCAGCAGATTTATATCTATATCTACATAGAACTGCATCTCAAATTATCATCTTTGTCTTTTTCATTTCACACTTTCTTTTCTCTTCAAAGATAGCTGCATTGTAAAATTCAGTTACTTTCTGTCTTCCATTCTGTGTAGGCTGACCGGTCGAGTGTTGGACGCGAGCAGAGGAACATCTCAATGACTTGGTCTACAAAGATTCATAAACTTTATTCCAACGTCGTCAACAACATGAGTCCGCTGAAGGAAAACGATGTCTTGAAAGTGATATGTGAAGTGGAACTGGGATATCCATTTACTGAGGATCGTTTAATTCTGTCTGGTAAGTCCTAGAGTTGGATTAACTGGTTTCTAGCCCTGATGATAGCTATTGCATGATCTTGGAATCGTCATGTAGGGAAATAATAGCAATATCTTTGCAATACCTAAAAAAACTGTTAGATAGAAACGCATTTATTTTGTAATAAAATAGACGCCTCCATTTTAAAATATGAATTCTTAGGATTGAATAATCTGTTCATCTGCTTCGTTTTACTAGAAATGTGATTTATTCGAAATTGACGGCACATCGCGGAACTTAGTACGTACAATGGGAATTCCTAATACCTTACAGAGATAGGGGGGAAATCTTGCGTCGCTTGCGGATTACTGTGAATTCCATCAAAGTGATTCGATTGCCACAATTCCTTCAGATTCGAATAGTTCAGATCATTGCGCACAAGTTTTCTCCATAATGTTGGTCGATCCGATCATTATTAAAGAAAATATCAAGCGCACGAAAATTAGTTTAAGTGATGATTTCACTATCTTCTTATCAGCATTCCTCACTGCATACACTGAAATGTTGGCATACAACGATGTGTGTTTTGGTGTGTGCGAAATGATATCACAGCACGCAGGCCACTCTCTCATTGGCTCTGGTGTCCTCTGCTGACAGCTCATTGTTTGCCATTTCCAATAGTAAGTGATACGCGAATTGTCCATTTGAGAAGTAGCAAGTTGTTTAATTCTGTGATGTGCCATTTCGCTGTTGAGGACGGATACGAAACTTCCATTCTAGGAAACCGAAGACGCGCGGGCAGATGAGTCTAATTCTGTGCTTAGGACATAGGACATTTGCTTTGAAAACTAAAAGTGATGTTTTTTGATAAATCATGCCTCCTTCATTTCAAAACATGAATTCTTAGAACATGACTTCATATGTCTAGCGTGTTTAACTTACTGTATTCCCTAAATTTCTTTGTTATAGCCTCGAAGTTGAGATTGATCAGCCATTCACTTTACGCGCTCTATTGATGATTTGATAACTGTTAAAGCAGCATTGCTTTCCGCTAGTAACTTTGTTGTTTGGTTTTTGACTATTTTTTAGCAAAGCCGAAATGATGAACATTTTTATGCTTCAAATGACGGCGGCTAAGTGTCTTCTATAATTTCGAGAAAGATTGTGTAGAGATATCTGCTGTGAACTAGACAAGCTATCTTCAGTTGCAACATACTGATTTGGAACAGTCTTGACTACCGGGAATGTTGATGCATGGGAAATGTTAACTAGTTGATGCAATCATTTTCAATCAATACACAGTGATTGACTCAGGTAAGCAAGTAAAAAGATCCAAACAATGTTAGAGAAATTGTCATGGAATTTCAATGATATTATTTGACTTGTTTCAGATGTTTGGTTTATCTCCCACGTATCATGAATAATTCTGAGTAACACCATGATTTCCTCTCCTTCAAACAACTTCCAGGTATTGGCACTTGGTTGGGATTTTATGTGAAATATTGAGAAGAGTCAAGTGTATGTCATACATCATAATTTCAGCACTGAGGTCCTGTTAACTGCATCAATACATTGAGAGAATGATGTTCCACTTGTATTTCCAGGTTTGAACATGAATGCCAGAACAGCAGAAATATCTCCGAATGTCCTCAAAGATGGTTGGACGTTTCGAAATGTCTCAAATACGGTCAATGTAAGCTGGAGACATGACGAAGAGACTATCACGTGTTCTTTTGGAAGTTTGAAGAATTCTCTTCCAATTAAAGTGGAACGTGAGTCATAATTCTTATTTTCTTGATGATTTTCATTTCAAGACATTTTAAGGAGAAACGATTGAGTTCTCGATAATTGTACCAAAGAAAGTAGTGATTCATAGTTAACTTTAAGCAGCATCCTATTTTTTGTGATGAAAGTAATGACGAAAATAAAGCCTTGCTACTGAAATATAAAATATATAAAAAGATAAATTTTATATTTCAACAGCAAGACTTTATTTTCATTATTACTTTCATCATATATAAGGCAATAACATGTTCATGTTTGTTTCATGTAATTTCGCCTGAAGTCATCTTGCGGATATCCAATGGCCTTTATCCTGAATACGACTTTATGTTTACGACTTATACAATATAAACATCCTCCCACTGTTGAGTCTATTATCTTGAGAATCTCGTGCTTGAAGTTACTCTTGATATGTATTTATATTCCTCCGAACTTGAGAGCTGCGGAATTGAACAGTCTTTCTGATCACTTCGTCCGTGTCATCGATAATGAATTGTCCTCTCTCTACCTGACCTAAATGTTATGATATGTGAAGATTTTAACAATTTTGATTCTGCGATGTTTGAACAGCAGTTTTCATTTCATAACTGTGTGAAATCCCCTACACGATGTGTCTCAATATTGGACCAAATTTGGATAAATTATGAAACATGTGACCACTATGTCGGAGAAGCAGTCATCGGCCCACCCTTGGGATCATCGGACCATAACAGTGTCATCGTTTACGGTAAAAATTGTAACAATGAAGTCCAAAAGGTTGTGAAATTGTGGGATTATCGACAATCAAATATTGATCGATTCATATATTTGTTATCAATTACTGACTTTGATTTGGCTATGGACAGTGAATATGTTGATGATATGTGCACTGCCTTCTATCAGCATTTACATGCGATAATGTCCTTCATCCCATACAAATATGTGGTATTGACGAAAAATGACAAACCCTGGTACTAAAAAGTCTCATTGATGAACGATGGTGTGCATTTAGACAAAAGAAATGGCACTTGTATGAACATTATAAAGCCAAAGTTAAAAGTGAAATAAGGAAGGCAAAATTTAATTGGGCTAAAAGACTTTCGACTTCGACGAAACATGTTTGGAAAGTCGTTAACGAGGTTCGTGGATCGAAGACTGCTCATGACTATGAAGCGCTTATCAAGAAATACGGAGACGTGGAGAAATTGCTGACAACTATACTAAATTTCTTTTATTTCTTAAATCTGAATGGTAATGTGGACCCATTTACATCTTTTATGATCATTGTCTTTCATTATGATATGTTATTCTTTCAGTGGCAGGCACCTTGATCACGCTTAAGACTTAAAATATTAAAATAAGACTTAATAGACTTAAATAGACTTAAAATATTAAAAAGACTGAACATTGAACAAGTAATCTGTAGTAGCAACCCATCGAATGCTGGTTTAATAAGCATTACCTCTACAAGGTTGACATGACACGGAGGGTTTGTGAAATACTATCATTCCTTCTGTATTGCTATCATAAACAGTCAATTCCGTTGTAATTTCTTCAGAACTGCAGAAATTTGCTTATCACATATTTGAATCTGGGTGTCATCTCAAGTTCATACAATAAAATCGAAACTGCATGTACACATTGGGGATTTCATTTATGCTGAGTTGCTACTCTACCTAATACAGTATACGGACTCTATGTACTTGGCTTTCTCAAAACATTTATGACCATAAGCCAAGGAATCTCTCCACAGCCATCAAACTCCTCCGGTCTGCATACAGTTTTGTGAGCAGAACTGTAACTCCTCTGATAGCAAAGACTTTATTGCTCAGATTTAATCTGCTCGTGAAGGCCGCTGATGATCTTCCTTCGGTAAATTATGCACTTAAAAGCGTCACTGAGCTCTGTCTTATCGGAAAACTGCAAGATAATCAATTCTGCTCATTATGTTTGCTTTTATCTGTTCTCTGTCATCTACTAGAAGTACAGGTACGTATTCCGTTTCAGTTGCATAACAATTATTCGGATTTCAGCGACGATTTTTCCTTTTGTTCACCTATTTCAGTGACTGGAGAACACTAGGTTTTTATAAAGGCCTGATCTTCTCCCTTTATGGTTCTGTCAAACTTAACAGAACTGAAATGTCATTGAGAAGAAATCTTAGACTGTTATGACTTTTTCAGTTCCCTTGGAATATTCATATTTACAGTATTTGCATTAGTGACAGATTGAGTTATTGACAAATAATTTGCTGATATTCATCTCATACACATATTCAATAGGCATCTATCCACATGTCTTCAAATATCTGAGAGATTGACTTCTATAACATCTGAAAGATGAGTTTGAAGACCATGTGAGATATCATTGATTTACAATGACGCTATTGATTTCTCTCTTAGACATCTCACAAAGATTATTTTCAGTGACTATTGATCTTTAATGAAAGATCCGTGGAATTCGAAGATCGACTTGCGGTAGGATTTTGTTTCATACGGAATGATGCTTTCACGAATTCTTCCAATAGATTTCAGAGTTACATTTTGAAACGTATGTGAAGGTATCGCAAGCCTCCCACCGCTTGTTTATGCGGTCCTTTATCAGGGCAGTGATCCATGGTTTATCACGGGAAGTTATGCGAACACATGTTGTTGGAATGCTATGATAAACAGCCATCTCAATGAGCTCATGGAATATCTCTACTTTTTCGTCAAGTGTCAGATGATCGTGATAGAAAAATGTCCAGTCAATCATTTGCATGAGAATAGCAAAATAATCCAAATTAGATTTGCGTAAATCATAAACTTTCCAAATGACCTGATGACCTGACTGCAACTTGACTTGCGGAATTGCTATGAGTGAGACATGAGGCACTTTTGATTTGTCAAATAGAGCAAATTCAGAAATCACATACATTTCTGCGATATCATTAGACAAAATAATCTAGTCCAACCCTGCTTGACCATACGTTGGCTTGCCAAAGATATTTTTCATACATAAATGCAAACACAGGTCATCGACATTGAAGCGGTTGAAGTCGCCGCAAAGAGCTATGTCATAGTTCGGGTAAATATTAAGGATATGATCAAGACAAAGACATGCATATTCATTGATAGAATCACATTTTTGAGTCGCACATGGAGGGGGAATATAAATTGCAAATAGTTGATGCAGGTAAACAAATGAGAATATAATCAATCAATCTCATATGAAGGTGAAAGCATGTATCGTTGGAAACGAATATTATCTTTCATTAATAATATGTATATCTTCAGGATTGAGTGAAATAAATGCTCACAACACATCATGCTGATTAGAATCCTTTCATATTTCCTTTGTAGATAAACCAAGAGATATCAGCGTATCGAATTGGGGAATTGTCCATCGTGGAAGTGTTATCGAATGTACAGCCCTCGGACGGCCGATTCCAGCGGTCAGTTTAACAGTTGAAGGTCATCTCTGGGCAGAAAAGAGAAGTGATGGCCGGTCGGAGCTCACCGTTCACGAAGAGGCTGAATCTGGGACCTACACGTTGATATGTGAGGCTGGAAACACTCATGGGAAACTGAAAGAGACTTGGGTAGTGACTGTTGAAGGTAAGTCTGAGAAAACCAACCGTTTCATTTCATTGAAGATCGTGAAAGTTATTGAAATTCAGATACCGTTGAATTGTAGAGGAGTAGAAAGAGTGATAAGGAATCAGAATGTTTTAAACATATTGTTTTATTGCTCCCTCTAAACTGGTAGGGCCCTATTCAAGTTTAAAAAAGTCAAAGATGGTAGCAACTAACAATTTATAACTTACGAATCCGCTAACCCCCGCCGGTGTCGTGTAGTGCTGCAGTGATGAATCGTGCACCAGCCATCTGCACCTACGTCAATCGTGGACGGGAGCCTGGATGGTCGCGAAGCTTTCCCCTGTTCATTCGGTGATATTGTCCATCCACTTCTTCTTCTGTATGCATCGTCTCCCCTGTCCTGGAACTTTTCCTTGGAGTATGGTGTTCGATATTCCACTCGCTCTTGACCCATCCACCACTTCAATTTTCTCCTTTCACTGTGGTCAGTAGGTCTACATAGTGCTTGCGGTGTTGTTTGATGGTTCTGCGCACTTCGGCGCTTGCTACATGGTCTGTGTGAGAGATGCACTCTTCTGAAGCATCTCATCTCTACTGCCTGGATCTTTTTCTGCAGTTCTGCCGTCAGCGTCCATGTGTCACATGCATATAAGAAGATAGAAAGGACCAGCGCATGCAGGAGTTACAACTTTGACGTGAGACTGACATTCTTGTCTCTCCATATTGGTTTGAGTTTCGCTAATGCTGTTCCTGCTAAGCTAATGATGACTCCAATGTGCTTGAACTGAGTTACAGTTTCCAGTTCTTGTCCTCTGACTGTGATTCTCTTCGTTAGGGGCTGCACTGTTTGTCATTGGCTTGGTTTTCTCGGCACTATCCTTCATTCCATATATCGACGCAGTCTTGTCTTTATTTTTAGTTCTTCCTCATTTCCAGTCACACCGTCGATGTCATCAGAAAACCGTAGGTTTGTGATTAGCTGTTCTCCGATGGTGACTGTGGCATGGTGGTCAATGGTATCAGTTATGATGCGTTCAAGGACGATGTTAATTTAGGTGGGTGAGAGAAGACACCCTGTCGCACTCCGACGGATGTGTGGAACCAATCTTCTATGGTGCCCTGTACCAATACTTCGCTCCTGGCTTTGGCATGTAACTGTTACAACACATATTTTCAAGCATAGCGACAAAATTTATAAATTTGTATTGTTTTAATCGAATGCAAGGACATTAAAAACGTTTTAAACATGTTTCCACTATCCACTCTGTAGGAACACCTGGAGGATGATTTTGTGATAATTTGGTCTATCAGAAATATAGATTTTGCAACATGTCTCACTAAGGTTCTAGGTTGTATCAGCAGGTGGATAGATTGTATAGTAGTCAGAGTAACAGTAGATAGGTTAGCGTTAATTTCTTGATGGCATTAAATGCAATTTCTCTTTCTATATCCTTTGATGAAGGCTAAGCCGAAATATTGGGAATATAACAACCACACGGTCGTAGAAAATTTCATTTATATTGAAATAAAGAAGTCCGACAAAAGATTCAAATTAATAGCTTTCTGAAGGAAAGCTATCATTGTAATAGGTGTGTGTGTGTGCAGACTGTAGGATGTATAGCAGAAAGAAGAGCTGAATTTCGGTAACCAAAACAATCGCAAAAGACATGCGACTACGAGGACCTATGCAGCATGACGTTGTGATGAAGTGTCACCAACTAGAATCAGCTGGTTCCTATGTTGCGACATTGAGTCAACTGTAAAATCCTCTTCCTGAAAATCAAATGTAGATTGAAATATTTTTTTGAGGAAAATGCATCAATCCATTCCCAATCTTGAAAATTTAAAATTGTATTTGACAGTTAAGTTATGGAAGAACACGCAGTCTTTGACTTTTAGTGATACTTCGTTTTGATGGTGATGGTCAGTAACGGTGTGCACTTCAAATGTTTGACCTTGTTTCTAATATGTCGACACATTGCAAAAAAGTCGCCGAATGTTCTTGCAAATTTTGATATGTAGGAAGATTGGTCTCTAATGCTAGTAACAGTTTGTGATTTATCTTATAATGGGTCAAACACATCATTGAATGTACATTATATGTTCTATTAGCCTATACAGTGTACGTGATGAAGGACTAGTTACATGACATCTAGTTGCACCTAAACATTAAATAAGTCTAATAAACAAGAGATCTACTTGTTTATATAAACCAATAAATAAAAACCTACTAAAATAATTTCAGCCGTTCATGTATTCCAATGTTGAAAAATAATGTATGTAAAGAAGATATTTTTTTCTAATCAAACGTGAAGACAATCGAAATTGAATGACATCACAGTTCGCAAATTGTTTCAAAAATGTTCAGTAGCATCATCTAAATCGATGTCAGACGCACGCTTCGAGTCAGTTGAGATAACCATCAGACAAGACAATCGATCTTGACCCATTATCGTCCGCAGGTCATTTTTGATATGCTTGAGTGCCGAGAGCGATCTTTCACAAGTTTCAAATGTTACAGGCAATGTCAAAATGAGCTGATAGAGTCTACAGAGACTTGGATGAAAGTCTGATAGACCATTGGAAATCAGATCGAGGTAGATATCGTGAAATTTTTGGCTTCCACTCTTCTGCCTGTGAGAAAGCAACTGTACTCGCAACTCAATTTGGAAACAGACATATCATGCGGATGATATGACGCTAGATTTCCAGTTCATTGATCTTTGATAGCTCGGGTTTCCGAAGACACTCCATGGAGCGCAAGAGAGGTAGCACTTACAATCGATGATTCGGTTGATAGTTCGGCAAGAATATTTGGGTTTTTGCGTGGTCCTGGTCATCTAAGCTGTTACACCTTTCTTTGTCGAGGCTCGTGACAATGTACACTAATGTCTTCTGCAAATTTCTTTGCCCTTTTCCACATTCTGTCGTATTTTTATTTTGATCTTTTTCTTTTGATTTCATCGAGAAGAGTATTAATTTGTGACGAGGCTGCGGAAATGCTGGTGTCATCTTTCTGTAGATATTTTGAGATGAAATTGCAGGACAGAAGGAGGTTGGAATGACTACCAGGAGCAGACAAAATTCAAAATCAATTGATCTGATCACTGTTGTATCGTCTCCTGCTGTCTCGCAATCCATCTGCCGATGATTAATTTGACAATTAATCAAGTTTCTCTCCTTTACCAGCAACATGAAGTGAGAGAATGTCTAAAATAATTTTAACCGAGATGAGCTTTGAACGATATATGCATTTCTTAAATTAAATCACAGAAACATTTATAGACCTATCCATTTAAACATGGTAATGTATAAAACAACCCAAGTTAACGAAAACGGGATTTCAGGCTTTGCAAAATTTGCAAGTCTTCTTGCTACATTCATCAAATATGATATCGATAGTTCAACATTTGATATCTCATCATGCATTAATGACTAAAGGGATTTAGAATTTTGGTCATTATTCCACTATGCATTTGCTTACTTCCTTACTTATACCATTTAACGTCGATTGTTCCATCCACGTTGTGTACGGCTGGCTGGCTGGCTGGATTACCCGACCCCGTCCCGCGGATAGGGGCGTGGCGGAACGCCACGGAGACCGAGGAGGCGGGCAACCCCCACGGGCGATGCCAGAGATCAAAAACAGAGCCCGAGGACCCGAAGATAGCCGCCCGGGTAGAAGAGAGGGAGGGACAAGAGCACAGTAAGTGGGGTACATCGTGGTTTACATCAGAAACAGGGCAGTCAGGAGAAGTGGACCTGCATATCCTGTGAAGATAGGAGTTAAGAAGAAGGCTGTGGCCGTTGCAACGAAGACGTGAAAGCTCACAACGGACAGCGCGAAGGAGGGACAGCTCCTCAGTTGCTACGCTAGGGACTTGTGAAGAAATCAAAGACGAACGAACTGAAGTCCTCTAGGAGTTGAACAGGAAATGACGAATGAAGGACTTCAGAGAAGACAGACACTGAGGAGCTGCAGAGGGGAGAGAAGTGCCACTTTTGGCAAGCGCATCTGCAGTATCATTGCCACTGATGTTCGAGTGACCAGGAAGCCACTGCAATGACACTGAGATCGAGGAAGAGCAGAGGGACGACAAAGAGGACCAGACAGAATGGACAGACGTGGACAAGAGGGGCGACGGGGGTGAAGAGAGCACGGTCAGAGCCGAGAGAGAGTCGGACAAGAGAAGAAGAGAGACCAAGAGAGAGCACGCTGGATTGCAACCATTTCAGCTGTGAAGCTTTAACAGTGCGCTACAGCATGAAAGGAAAGAGAGGAAGTGGAAGAGCATGAAGAACAGGTTATGAAAACACCCGAGCCACCTGGTCCGAGCCATCCAATAACGGAGCCGTCAGTCCAGATGGTCAGGTCAGCAACGGGGAGGGAGGAAAGGTGGTCTCGGACCAAAGCGGTGCGGAGAGGGACTGGGTCGTAACGGGAGCAGGAGGAGGAAGAACTATCTGGTCAGTGGTAGAACGGCCTGGGCGAAAACCGGCCTGAAGAGGGGTCAGAAGATCCTTAGATTCGAGGAGAAAAGACAGACGGGCTAGCACGAGACGCTCAAAGAGTTTCGAGATACAAGATGCAAGGCAGATAGGACGAAACGAAGACGGGTGGGTTTGCCAGATTTGTGCACTGGGTAGATGGTGGAAGATTTCCAGGCGGAGGGAAGGGAGTGGGTGGACCAAGAGAGGTTGAAGATAAACAAAAGAAAAGCAAGGGCAGAAGGAGGAAGATTTTGGAGAAGAGGGTACGAGACGTGGTCAGGACCGGCTGCAGTCGACGAGGAGAGAGAACTAATAGCTGTGGTGAGCTCCGACAGGCTAAAAGGAGAGCAGAAGGATGGGCAGGTACAGGTAGAGGAGCGGAGCTCACGAAGGAAGCGGCGGCTTTCAAGACGGCGATCAGAAGGAAGGGATCTAGAGAAGTGGCTCTTGAGAAAAGAAGCGTAACGGGTGGCTGTAGCCTTGGCAGAACTACACCCGGGAAAGGTTGGATCAGAACTGGAGGATTTGGGAGCACCAGCTACTGAGCGGAGGAGGGAGAAGACCTTACGGGGGTTGGAGGAAGGGCGAAGATTGGACGCTGTCCGTTGCCAAGCATCAGCTTTCGCTTTAGCAATGGCTCTGAAGGCGGAACGGGATGCAGAAACATAAGCCTGCCGATCCGCTTCTCTTCGATGGGCCCGTCTGAATGCCTTGCGGCGAGCATGGACGAGCTGATCTAGTTCCGCGGACCACCAAGCTTTCGGGGACTGGCGGGTACGACCGAAAGGAATTGAAGATTTTGCCGCTTCGAGGATGATAGAGGAGAAGGAAGCAGCGGCTTTAGTAAGAGTAAGAGAAGAGTACGAGTCAGAGTCGGGACAATGAGAAGTTACATGAGTCCTGTAGTCATCCCAGCGAGCCTTTTTAAAGTTGTAAGAGGGTTTGCGCTCGTTGGGAGAATAGTGTGGGGAGAGAGGAATCTTAATAGAGATGGGAGGTGGTTAGATCCAAGGTCAGGAAGGACGGACCAGCCACATCTAGGAGCAAGAGACGAAGGTACCAGACTGAGGTCTGGGGAGGTATGCCATCCTGAAGACTGCTGCAAGAGAGTGGGATTATCAGGGTCATTAAGTGATTCAAGATCTGAAGCGAGAAGCCAGGAGTCGATTTCGGAGCCGATAGAGTTAGGATGGCCCCGAGAATCCCAGGAGGGGTGGTGTGCATTAAGATCCCCAAAGATGAAGGTGGACGGGGAAGAGGGGAATGAGGAAGGAGAGAAGGGACGGCGCGAGCGGGCCTCGGTAGGGGTGGAGCTAGCTGGGGGGACGTAGGCATTAAGTAAAGAGATAGTGTTGGAGCGGAGGTGTACGTGAATGCCAAGGAAGCCACAAAGAGAATTAGACGAAGCGAGCGAGGGGATAGACCAAGGAGAATGTGCAAGACCATCCCGGACCAGAGTCATCACGCCTCCACCACTGCCGCGGCGGGGCTGAATCGTCCGATCCTGGAGGTAGCACTTATATCCAGGAATACAAAAAGTAGTGGATGGGAGAAGTTTCGTTTCCTGGATAAGAATGATGTCGTAAGGATTTGAAGATAGAAATTGAGTGAGCTCTAAGCGGCGGGCCCGCACTCCGTTTGCGCTCCACTGAAGGATCTTGACCTTGTTGGTTCAAGAGCGGGGGCAAGAGCGAATAGGGCGGAGGGGTCTTACGGGGGGAACGTGGGCTGGGCGATGGAGGACATGGCAAAGAAAAGGCTGAGGAAGGGTAAGGAGCGGGAGGAGGATGAGGTGGGGGAGGCAAGACAGAGGAGGAGACAGGGGGAGGGCAGACGCAGGGAGACGGGATAAAACAACCCGAGGCTGCATGGAAGAGGGAACAGCAGTCACGGGGGCAGGCTGGGAGCGGGCGTGGAAGGAGAGGGCGGATGGTGGAGACGGGAGAGGACGACACGAGGCTGCAGGGATGAGAGAGAGGCAGTTGAGGGGATGGAGACAGGCGCAGGGGGCGCGGAGCGACGGGAGCGAGGAGGCCGGCCAGCGGCGACTGAGGAGGAGCGGCTTGGAGGAGAGGGGAGGCGGGAGAGGACAACCGGGGTTGCAGGGAAGAGGCCAAAAGGGCCGAGGATTGGACGGAGACGGTGGACTGGGTGCGGGGGATGGAGGAAGAGCGGTCTGAGGTAGAAACAGTTGGGGATGGAGAAGGAAAACGAAAGTATGTAGGAGAGCAGGTGGGACAGACCCATTGGTGACGCCTGGGAGGGCGTTGAAGGTACGGGAGGTAAGAGAGGAACAGCGAAGATTAATCCAAAGTTTACATGCCGAGCACTGAGCAGAACGGCCGGTGTAACCAACGCTTCTCTGACAGACTCCGCATGGGTACCTAGGAGGGTGGCTAGGTGAAGGACCAGGATTGGGATAGATTCCTGCCATGAGGAGCAGGAGAAGAATGAGTAGACGAGGGAGAGGAGATGAAAGAAAGTGGCCGTGAAGATATATACAGAAGAAGACAACTATTTCTCCACGACCAACGGAGAAATAGCGTGGCAAAAACCCGAAGGAGGCAGCGCGCCAACAGACGGCCACTCGGGAAAGCGTCCCCCATTTCGACCCAATCCGAGGAACGGGCGGGTACCACCACACGGAGGCGGAAGGACATTGGTATCCTCAAGACATTGGCAGTTCTCAACTTCCGAGCGAAGCGGAGAACTGCCATACAAGCGAATCGCCGTACACAACTTGTTCCATCCATGTTGTGTACGGCGATTCGCTTGTATGGCAGTTCTCCACTTCGCTCGGAAGTTTGCATCTTCCACACGGAGCCCGAGCCCTCGAAGGTCTTCGTTGATGTTATCGCGATTAAAATCCACATTAATCCAGTATTAAAATGGCAGCTTTTCACAAGTATAGCTTTGCTATAATGCTCATTATAGGTGCACATTCTCGTAATATAATGATTGATCATGATATTAATCGTAGATATATGCACAATTATCAAATCTTGATTGAGTAGTTTATTTGAACCTACCTTGATATACGGACGTATGTAGGCATATTCATCATAACCATTAAATTCATATATTCCATAACATCAACGTGAATAATTGAAAACCACCTGAATTCTGACAGATATATTTTCTTTATTGATAAAACAATTCCACTTCAAAAACATAGATCTAAATGTGTCGACTGTTGTACACTTGTAATGCCTTCAACAAATGATCGGCAAAGTCAGAATGGGAATAAGGACGTTTGAAATGTAGCCAGATCTTATTGAAATCATGGTGTACCGATTCCGAAGCCTGCTCACTGTAAGGTCCCAGACCACATCCCTTTCTCTCACAGAATTCGGCGATATGGTGAAAGACAGCATGGATTTTTGGGGTCACTCTAACTGATAGATCCATGTATGCATCACGAAATCCTTGTATGTTTTCTCTGTAATTGGAATCAACACTAGTACCAAAACAAGACGTAACAACACGCTCAAATGCACGAAAAACCTTGACGTACTTTAAACATTCTATTGGACACATAGACTGAAGTTTGTCAACATTCTTCAAAAGCCGCCTGGCACTGTTGCCAGTGAAACTTTGTCCGTGATAAGACTCAGTTTCAACGTTGCATGCCTTTAGCCACATACAAGCTTCTGACCATATCGAAACAAGACTACTGTATATGGTAGCAACTGGACCAGTCAGCAAGTGCAACTCATGGGGTGGTAGATGATCCAACACCAAGTCAGCCTCAGGCCCTATCAATAGGGAGGGATGCACTACGTTGTCAAATCGCTTGGCTGTAGCTCTCTGGCTTCCACATTCAAAGTACTGCCAAAGACAGTCATGGAGAGATCCAATAGTTCTTGGAGCTCCAGAGAGGTGGAGACGATGCTTATTTGCATTACACCAAGTACATGGATACATACTAGAGTGTGATGTTATACCAGTCATTATGTTACGCAGTTTTAGATCAGCTGACACTGTGAATTCCTCTGCGAAATGGTTGAGTCCAAGCTCGACCCAGAGAGATTTGATGTTCACATAATTTTCTTGAATATCATTGACAATCGCTAGTAAAAAAATGCGTTTAACACCCGAATCTCTAAAATGTCTGCGGAATTCGTTCTCATCTTTTGGAAATATTGACATGCAAATTTTGAGGAAACCACCTCCTCCGTCAATCCCGATTTTGATATTGAAATCTCGCTGGTCACAGTCATATCTTTCATGAACTATTGTATTGAACAAACCATTGAGATCAGTACATAAAACTGCATGTCTAGATTCAGTACTAACAACTTTGTCGCCCTACATACTTCTGAAAGACATTTGCTTAACATCAAAGTAACTATCCAAGATATGATCCTTGTCTTCTAGTTTGGCTCAATTGATTTCCTACAATTCGTTGACTGTCTAATGTCACGCCCAAGCTTTAAAGTCTGACGCGCACTCAGTCCTAAATCAAGACGAAAATATGACATGTCATTAGCAGAGAAAGTGCGGTTCATCGAACTGGAAGGGCTACTCACTTTTGAAGACGAACAAGTGACACTGATTGATATTGGACGACCACGTACGTTGGATAAATTAACCGTTGGTGAAGTGGGATCGACATCAGCCTTTCGACGGATGACCTCTGAAGCGAAATGATCTGCAGGAACACCAGATGAAGAAGCACATAAATCCATCATGTTCGAAAGGAGAGCTGCTGGAGAACATTTATGATTCAGTCCACGGCCGATCGCTGACAAACACTTTGCGCACAGTTTAATAGGTCTCTCCGACAGTCTGCAGTTTGATGTTGACGATGATGGGTTGGATGACGTAATAGTTTGACGAGCAATGCAGCAGACCTTGCATGTGCATCCATTTGCTGCAGTAAAACGGGTAGTCGGAGGAAGAACTCCAAGCAATGAATGATCAAACACTTCAATTTTGTTAACCCTTTTCCCTTGCTGTTTCAACATAACATACGAACGACAAGTTCCACAGATCGCCGCTGGTAATCTTTCGTCGTTGACATCATAACCATTCAAAACATGTTCTTTGATCAATGAGGACACGGTGTTCGTAATAGCCCTGATTTCTTTCGCCTTTCTCAAGCATATCAAGCAGACTCGAAGTCGATTCTCTGCGTGTGTTTTCATTCGAGCGGTGTAATTAATGACAGTGCGCGATATGGTTCTGATGAAAACACTGACTGCGATCGGTATTGATATGTAGATATCACCGTCGTCAATGACAATAGTTCATAGAAATTTTTAACGAGCACTCTCGCCGGCACTCAAACATCGCTTCATAGACATCTATCTGTCGCAAGCAAAACAGTAAAGATTTAGTAAGACTATGGAAATCAAATGATAAGTGTCATTAGCATGAATAATGGAAATCGGTTACAAACACAAGAAAATTTGATAGGTGATTGAATATTGGAGAAACAAAATAAATTGTCTAAATTACGCTCGTACATGTAGTTTAATCAGAAAAGACATGTAGCAAGACTAGAAATGATCTGAGTCACATGATTGCTGATTTTCAATATATTTGAAGGTGATTTTACTAATCGTAATTTTGATATCAAAGAGCCTAATTTTATATAGGCCCACCTATGACCCCACCCATGACTTCGGTATCTACAGGCAAATGTCAGTAAACCAAACCAAATATAATGAAGCGAATGATGAAATTCCGTCTTAGGCTATCATGTTGACTCAATTTTCAAGAAAAAATAATGGCAATCATACTGGATTCATATGACATTTTATACCTACTACTTAGAATATCGGTAAAAGTAGTATAAAATGTTTAATCGAAATTTTCTCGAAATTTCATCGATCGATTTTTTAAAATTGACATGAATAGAATTGCAATACACTGTAGATTGATAAAATTAAAGTCGCAGCTCTGGTGGATCTCAAAACATAAAAAGTTAGTTCTGACGCACCGTGGCTTAATTTCAATAAAAAGAAAAACGAGTTTTTACTTGAAGTTTTCGGTCCAGACACTTCTTCACTGAGTTCAAACATGCACACATGACATACTACTTCGACATAAAGGTTGAATAAAAGTCTATTTGGTGCAACCTGTGTTCTCCTACAGGCCAACAAGCTCATGACGATGATTCATTGATGGACATTAGTCCTGAATCACGCGAGCTTCTATCAAAACAATCAATGTCAACAGCAGTACAATCACGTACTGTACACTCAATGCCCTCTTACTATCCTTATTCACAATACTCCGCTTATGTTCTCAACATGATCCACGAAGTAAAACAGCATGACACATTTTCAGGGCAACATGACATGGGTCACGATAAGAGTTGGGGGGGCAAGCCCCGTGGACACTGGGGCACACTGCGCCTGTTGATGGTATCTTGCATTCCTTCTAGGAGAAATATATGATTTGCATCTGCATTCCGTAGAAATGACTCACATGTCATCTTTTGTAGTGTCCATGACGTATTTGTACGTCATCATTGGTGGAGGAGGCATCATCATCTCTCTGGTTCTGCTGATCGTCTGTGCTGTTCTGATCAGAAAGCGTCAGGAATCAAGGAAATGGTAAGGAAAATGCATCTTCAAGCGAGGTTTATGTATTACTGTTTCCTGTCATTTCATTTGAATTTTCGCTAACATTGAAATGAATTTTGTTCCTCGTCGTCGCATGAAGGTCAGTCAATATGAAAATAACTATATGTTCGATATGATCTTTTACTTCAAGACCATTTGTGACTTTCACTTTTTACAAATGACTGCTGCAGAAGTTAAAAGAGTAAGTGTAAAACATCAAAAATGGAATTATAAAACCTAAAAGTTATCTTATCATTGTCCTACTAGGCTCCTTTAAAACTATATCCTTGTAGATAAAAATGGCACATGACATTTAGAAAACAATCTGGGCGAAAACTTAAAAGGTCTGCTAGCAATGCCATGCTCATCCTCCCCAATCGTGCATTGCTTGTGCGCCAAAATCGATCGGGCATTGTAGCGCATTAAAGCCAATGATAACTTCCTCGAAATTGCAACTCTAACTTGGGAAAAGCGGTATCTGGTCTGCTTTGATATTTCCCAACAAATCGCAAAAAATATCTTTCAAATCCTTTTCCTATTATCCAAAAACAGACACAACCATTGATAGGCATCTCCACCCGAGTTCTGCACGCTTCGAGTCGTTGGAGGAGTGCCTGCGACTTTCAGCGATGTCAAGGAAGATCTTACGGTTGCACTCGCTACGGAAATATATTTTGCAGTAAGCAGATGTACCACCGTAAAGTCGATGGCACCCGGTCATCCTAGGCTCCAGTTTGGAAGCATGTTTCAGCAGGTCGTCTATTAATATTCGTGAACCCCAAGCCAGCACCCCCCCCCCCTTAATGCTTGGTCGCAGATTCGCCCGGTGGCACATCTCGCTAAGTTGGTTTCTGATAGTATCATGTCTTGAAATCGCATTGGGACTCCCTTTGCTCGCTAAGGCGTGTAGTCCAAATGGGTCCAGTGCTACGTCCGGACATCTAGAACAGCAGCTATCACCCTCAAAAAGAGAGATGCCCAGCCACCATTTTGCCAATATCTGGTATTCGTTAGGTGACAGACGTATTCCCAAACCCGGTGATGGTATCGCTGTAATCAAGGATGGAGCATCGGAGGAATCTACTGAATTCAAGCGCACTGCATGAGCATCATTTGCTTGACTTTTCATTGACTTAACAATTTTCTATCTGTGGCAGACGATAGATAGCACTGTTTGGGTCTGAAAGATAAGAGACTACTATTGATTTGGTCTTTTTCCTTTTCAATTGAATTGGTCGATTGAGTTTGTAATTGGTGCGGAATTAGGAATATCGTCTGAGACAGAATGAAACACGGATGAGATATTGGCTGCTGGAGAATGTTTTACTGCTGAGCGTCGACCAAGCCATCATTACTTGGCTTAAGCTGAACTTGGTTCCTTGCAGGGTAAAGCAACTCTATGGCTGCACTCTCTTGCGAATACCATCGTCAAAATAATCGAAGGCTTCCTTTGCAATACCTGAAGGAATAATCCTTGCTCGGTGGTTTACCCGACAAAAGGATGTACATGATCGCAACAAAGCAGTTGATTCAACGCTGATTGACGGCAAATACTGTTGAGCGCATTTGCCATGTCAACTTTTAGAATACAAAAGTTGTCCTCATTCCAATTCTTCTCTAACAGAAACCGGGACGATGCATAATTTTCTCATTCCCAAAACGGCAGACCACTCCTAGCTGGGTAGGACCAAAATATTTAGAAGCTACAGACTTTATACTAGAGCAGAGACACTTTGCTGTGAGACGGCGGTATACTGCACCAACAGCTATTGGTCGGACATCTCAGCCGTCGATTTTATTTTGGAACAAAGCCGTTAAAGTCCCACCGGCGAGGAAAGGTGCAGTCTCTTGTGGTGCTTTGCCGGAGGGGGATCAACGGATTGACCAGGTGTCAAAGAGAAAAACTCAGGTTTGTGGACGATGTCTACACATGCGTTCATCAGGTGTTGTACCCTGAAACCAGACGGACCACAAGCTCTAGGAAACGAATTCAAAACAGCCATTAATCAAGTCAAAGAATATATGACTGAGAAAATATATGAAATAATTTATGATATATAAATAATATATAATGTATAATCAAGAAAAATATATGAAGAAGTCTCAAGCTTCAGTTTTATTCTATTGCGCACAGAAATGTGCTCACTAAATCAGGATAGAAATGACAAATAGAATATTTTCTGAGGTGAGTTTGATCGGGTTTATTCCACGTATCCGAAGTGTTCAAAGTCCGAAGCTCAACATTTCGAAGAGAAATGGAATATAGTTGAAACTCAATGGGAAATGCGGCAAATGGATAGAAACTTCCAGCAAACTCTGTGATACGAGCAGCGGGAACGGTCTTCCTCATCCACTTCGGCTGGACACCTCCCGATGGCTGTCACTTAATGAAACAGCTGACAGGCATGGTTTGCAACAACGGTCAAGAAACTGTTCCTTCACCGACAAATAGTGATGAGATCGTCTGAAATATGCTTTACTTGATGTATCGTTGAAGTTGACATGTCATATGGCAATACAGAACGGAATTTTGCAACCCAGATACTTCATTATCTAATTATTTTCATAATTAGATGAAAATATTTCAATTCTTCGACATTCTTGTGCAATGAGATCGTCCACTTTACAGAAAAATCCTTCAGTCGTTGTTTTTGATAAAGACGAAATGCACGGAAATTTTCAGCAGGTGGTGAGCGGTAACTCAAGGCCCAGTGAGTGAGAAGTTTTTATGTAAATCAACATTCCCATGATTGCTGTGCAAGTGAATGAAAATACAATTAAATGAACAGTAAAACCTATAATAACATTGCTTAGAAACACTAAGTTTCATCCTTACTGTAAAAGTAGGAAAATACTTGAGTAGATGCCAATATTTTTAATGTCTTTAATGTGCATAGGACTGAGACTCCAATGTTTGACAATACTCCGGCTCAATAAGTAGTTAACCCATTCGTGCCGAATGGTTGATCTTTCTACCACGTCAATTTTTAATAAGTTTATATAAGTTTCAAGCATAATATAGAAACAGATACACATTATATACACGCTTTAGATGCTATGTCATTAATGACGTTTATAGCTTAAATGATAATTGCATTATTTTGTGGCAGCGTGCGATTTTGCAATACGTACTTACGTTCATGACGCCAAATTTTGTTTTTTTAATTTGATACACAATATATCATCATGATATGCGGGGAACCTGCCAATAATAGCATATTTTGATTGATTGTGTATGTTTTCTTCTACTCGAAGTGTTAAATGGCAAAATAAAATCACATAACAGTGAAATATAGATTGATTAGTCAGAGGTAGAAAAATCTACCATTCGTCACTTGCAACACAAACGCAGTATTCTTAGCTCAACCTAAGCAGATCTGAATTCGCTATTGTTAGCTACTGGTAGCACAATACAGACAGCTGCAGAAAGCGAAAGAATTTTGTCATGGCTATACATGTAGATATCTACAAATTTGAATTTTCAAGCGCGTTTATATCATGGAAAACGATATTCTTCCGCCACTTTATTCACATTCTGTGCAATGATGAAGTCAAACAAACAACTGAAGAAAATAAATGACATTGGATGAAATTGCCAATTTCATTGCCGAGGATTATTTTGCCGCCGATCGACGATAGTGCAACAAAATCGGACGAAGACAGTCACATTTCGGATAACGAGGAATTTTCATCTATCAGCCATCTGCCTGCCAGAACATTGAACACAGAAATTGAAATTATGATACTGACCTAGATTTTCATCCTCCAGAATCTGACGCTACTGATCCTTCACGACAAAACAACGGAAAAAGAATTCGCAATTGGAATAACTCAGACTCGTCGTCACTTCTCCCGCCGCCGAGATGCGAAAAGTGCAATGTAGCTTTACATCCAAAATACTTGAAGCTGTATCATACTCACTAACAGACAACAGGTCGCAGACCAATTCAAGAAGTGTCGATAAAGTATGTAGGCTTGCCATGTTTTTTGCAGATTACATGTCTACATAAACACTCCATGTTTAATTTCGGAGCATTTAAATGCTGTTTTCATATTGCAATATTGAACACTAGATAACTATTCCATCCGGAAGTGAGTCACCCAATAAGAAAGATAAAAATAAATGTAGCTAAATTAAGTATGTCAGTGACGAAAGGTCGATTTTTCTACCGCAGTAAAATTTGGCTCATATTTTTCAGTTATTGTCTTTATTGGCTCATATCCACTATTTAACATATTGATAGACCACCCTCTCAAACACCCTCTGAGACCTGAGGGGCCTATCTACCATACTGATACTGATTTAATTGAAATGAAACGACACATGCTGATTCACTGTCAAAAATGATGATTTTACATGGGCATGAGCGGTTGCAATATCCTCAGCACAAAAAGTTAAATAGAAAAATATGACTCCGGGGTCCAGTGGAGGACCCCCTCAGGTCTCTGAGGGTTTAGTTTCGTTTTCTTAAAAGTGATTTCATGGAAGGAGATTCTTCAGTTAAGTCAGAATAAATAAAAACATTTATTTCAACGATGCTTGTATTTCAACATTGTATTTCAACGATGCGAAATTGTCTTACTTATATATGATCATGTATAACATTTTTTGTTGCGTAATCTATAACATTTTAACCTTCATAAATGCAACTACGAAGGGATTACAAACGAATGGTAGGCTTAACAATCACACCTGAAGCCAAATACATGATAAAAACTTTAAATTTTTTCTAAATTCGGTTCAATGCTGCTTATTATTTTATCATGAAGTTATTTTCAAAATCCGTTTTCAGTTATATAATATTTTCGCACAATAACAGCAAACTTCAAACTGTCATAAAATACACAATATTTGCAGGAATGTCTCAGACTTTTCAGATGTATCATCCCTAAAAGTTCGGTTTTCAAATATGTGAATGAGTAGGTTATTGAAGAAACATAATTGAGTGACTTTCATAAATAAAGTGCGCAACATCAGTTTTTGATGTGTTCATTCCAAGAGCTCATTCACCAAAACTATTGGTGATATTTGAGGCCCCTGTGTATTTTGTGATGACCATATATGGTGACAACTGCTGGACACAATTTTGTTAAAATCAAAGCAGTTCTAAATTTTGAACCTATTTTTCCAAAAGTCGCTCTTATAGTGAGAATGGCCGCAAACTGCGAGTCACGTCTCTCTCGGTCGTTTGTCCCATTCCAGGTAGAAGATCACGCTCACAGGCATTTGAAGCCGATTCCATTCTGACGGCTATCGAGATTTTGACCGAAGACCGGCGTCCTTATCCCAAGCAATTTCTGACGAATTAGGTTGCTTACAATCGCTCGCGACCGACGATTAATGCATAGTTAGTGACATACATATGCAGTTGAAACTATTTCGACATTTTCCCTGCTGTCTAGTAAAGGTTTGGATCGTGTTTGGATCTATAACAGATTTGTTCAGTTTATTACCCACATCGGTTTTATATGGAGTTTATTATGGGATTCTGCACCTTTTCCCGAAGACACCTTGTCCCTTTGGCCGAAAGGCACCAAATGCATTTTGAAAACTAAACGTAGCACCTTCTATTCTATCAAATTGAACGTCTCCTCTTTCTCTCTCAAATCTATTGCAAATGTATTAAACGAAGCATTTGACGATTACCATTCCGGATTCTTTATATTAAAACTAAAATTGCGAAACAAACAATTCCAAGGTTGCACCTGCTATCATTTTCTACATATACGAACTGTGGAATGCAATGAACATCAAGGAAATGATTGTTATGAGATCCAGGAAGTTCTACATACAACAGGAAGGAGGGATTAAACACAGTCGTTCGACAAGATCATCATTATAAACTTGCTGATTTCAGTGTCACCTACACCAAGTCAATACTCGGATGATAAGACAGAATGCTGTCTTGTTTTTATCTTTATTGCCAACCCTATGGACTTTTCTTCTCTGCAAACTGACAGAGAAAACAAGGATTTAGGAAGATGAATATTTTCGTTTATGAAAATGTCCGCCGCAGAATGTCGTATGATAGAAATAATAAAATGTCAGATAGTTAGCGGTTTTTATATTTCTGAGGTTTATCGGCTAACAGCAACCAACTAGCGCAGGGGTGCGCAACCTTTTACATTTTTCGGCCGCCATTTCGAAGGCCGAAAGAATCACGGCCGCTCTTAATATGTGTGCAAGCAACTAGGTCAATAGCCAATCATTTTTATATTCCATCACTCAAATTAGCTTTCCCTGATAAATGACGCAGTGAAAATCGCATAAAGGCGTACTTCGTAAAGAATGAGTTAGCAAGTTAACCCATATACGACCGACGGTCATGTTTTACCAGAAAAAAATTTAAACTCAAGGTGATATTAACACTTGAAAAGTTGAAAGCATGTTTTTGTAAGGGCAACCGAATGACAAAACACTTTGCTAAGCTACTGTAATAATTTATAAAGGAATCACGAGCCGATCTATTCGTATATAGGCCTACACATTTCTAGAATCTCGTATATAAGCCTGCCTACCTTGCGATATTATTGAAGTTATAAAATATCGTATTATTGCTAATCATACAATTCTTTTCGCAACCAAAAAAACGTGAGCTTTTAATTTAATGATAAATGTGAAATAAAAGCACAACTGAAATCTTAACTTATTTTATATATGAAAATACACAAAATCTAAATAGATGTAGACACAATATCTCATAAAGAACTTAAAATATCAGTGTAGGACTCAGTGACTCTATTGCTGTTGTCCGTCTTTGACCAAACTTTGACCAACCTATTATCAAAAATGCTTACAGAATCACATGTATCATCAATTCTGTCGCAAAGTCTGATAAGAAAGAGCGATGATGTGAAATTGACGAAAATGAACGTTTGAAATCAGATTATATAAAATCAAAAATCAAGAATGTTGAAGAAGTGATTTCCCCTGAAATGTTGAGATTCGCAAAACAAGCAAAAGATAAAGGGGCAAGTTCTTGGCTCAGTACAATACCATTAGAGGATCAAGGATTTTCACTGAATAAAGAACAATTCAGAGATTCTCTACGATTACGTTATGATTTAATATTGCCCAATTTACCATCGTTTTGCACTTGTGGAGAGAAATTCACTGTGAATCATGCTCTTTCATGTAAAAAAGGTGGTTTCATTTCGCTAAGGCATGATGGTATTCGTGATCTCTTGACCGGCTTACTAGCCAAGGTATGCAAAAATGTCGAGTCCGAGCCACATCTTCAGCCATTTCATAATGAATCCTTTGAGTTAAAATCTGCCAATATTTCATCAGAAGCACGGCTGGATATTAAGGTAGGTGGATTTTGGTCGCGCGTAATAACCTCATTTTACGATGTGCGTGTTACACACGTCAATGCTCCAAGCAACCAAAAGAAATCTACCTCTGAAATTTTCATCCTACATGAGAACGAAAAAAGAGAAAATATCTACAAAGAGTTTTGGATGTAGAACATGGTACGTTTACTCCATTGGTATTTGGCACAAATGGAGGGTCAGGTAAAGAGTGCCGACAATTTTTGAAGACACTTGCCCTGAAACTGGCCACAAGCGATCAAGAGAACTATTCCTCCGTGACAAAAATATCTGTAGAAATAGTAAAGTCAGTTAATCTGTGTATCAGAGGTTCACGTGTACCCTTCAAAAAAGAGTCCGCCAATGTTGTCATGAAAGATTTCGGTCTAAATGCATTTCGTGCCGATATCTTTTCAATTTTTTAAGAGCACTCATTTTTTAATGTCTTCTCTTATGAACTGACTTTATTGGTCTCCATACTGAGACGCTAGATTTGTGTTTGTATCCGTCCTTGTAAATATTTGATATTATTTCGTAAATATAGTTACTGTTCTTTGACCAAACTTTGAATATCAGGCATTTGAGAAGATGTCATTAAACACAAACTATTCTAGAGATTGTTTTTTGTGAAGCGCACCCGGTACTTATTCTTTATGAACTTCAATTTAGAGAAAGCTGCCTCGCAGGCGTATGTGCTTCCAAATAGAACTAAAGCATTTTGGGACAACACTCGCAATCTTGGATATTCCACATCTGATTTCCGTATTTCATGCAAAATACCACAACTTTCGAACTGTTTCACAAGACAATCATTCGCCTTCAACTCGATCACTTCCAATTGAAGTTCGAATGGAACCTCTTCTATCTGGATCAGATGCGGCGATGCGACGGGTTTTATTTTAGGAGCAAATGCGTTGACGTCGTCGAACCGCGCACTAAATTCTCCGTTGAGCGCATCAAAGACTGAAGTAAGGTGACAGAAGAGAACGTCTTGAGGTGAAGGAACAATTACAAGGTGACTAGCATGCTACTTTAGTTCCGATTGTTTTTCGATTGCCTTGAACTCCAGAAATATTTGCAATATACATGTACAATATTCTTTTTCATTTGCTTCTCATTGTCACGGCCGCACTTTGCCTCTGCTACGGCCGCAGGTTTCGTACCCCTGAACTAGCGTGCACTTTCTGCAATGCTATAGAAGCAACAGGGAATCAAAGTATAAAGATAAAGATTTTTACCAAAACATCAAAATCATGTACTTTAACACAAAATGGAGAACATAATAGTACTTGGGGATTGAAATGGCAGAACTGGCACTGAAAACGAGAATAAGAAGTATGGTTTTACAAAGAGAAAATCAGAGGATAAAACAATTAATAGCTATGGCCATGATAAACTTACTTACTTACTTTTTGTAGTGAGACTAACTTGATTATTGCAGACGGAAGATTTGAGGATAGCGATTGTTTAGGAAAGTGTACATTTCATTGTATTGAAATGGTGTTGTAAAAAATCCATGATTGATCACTTGATCATATGAGAATCCATACTAAATTAATTAAGCGAATTTGAAACATTGAAAACCAACATGGAGTGGTTTATACACAATCTTTTAACGAAACAATACAAAATTGGTTTAGTTAAGACACAAACATTCCGGGCTCATGGAATATGTTCCCCTGATTCGTTGAAGAAGAAATTGACTTTATCAAAAGAACACTTACAGTAAATGGATAGCCAAAGATATTTTTTGACAAACATTCAGTAAAAGAGTTGACAGTAAAAGAAGATGTTCACGGACCAGAAAAGAAGCAAATATTCTTACGACTTCTATTCATTGGTGACAAAAGTGCGTTTGCTTTCAAAAGCAGTTTTATCACAGCATTTGGTATATTTTCAAGTGCTTGTTTGAAAGTAATTTTCACGACAAGAAGGATTCCGATGCGCTCTCTGAAGGACAGATTGCCGCTCTTCTCCACATCAAATGTTATTTGCCAATTTCATTGTACCTGTGGAAGGAAGTACTTTGAGAAGACGAAAAGATGTCTGAATGATAGAGTTTCGGAACACCTCCCGAAGTGGCTAGCAAACCCATTAAAATGTCCACCCAGATCTACAACAGTTCCAGCAAGTAGCATTACTAGACATTTGCAAGTCTGCAATAACGAGAGACAACCAGCAATCAATAATTATTAAGTAATACAATAATTATTAAGTACCACATGAACAACAGACGGACATTAGGGATTCTCAAGCCTCTCGTTTTCTTGCGTGAAAACCCCGACTTCTGCCAGCAAAAAGATTTTGTGTTAACCTTTTTCACCTTGGTAGTTATCAAGTCTTCTTTTTTGCTTCTTTTAATACCTAGGTTAATTACTCAACTGTTTCATATATCTATATTTGCATGCTCTCAATTTTGTTCATAGATTTAGTATAATTACTTAAGCATATATGATTTTAAAGTTTGTATTCAGTCCAATGCTTGCACCTGAATAAGAGTCGACGAAATGCATTGTGCAAAGTAATAGTTTTGATTTTCTTCAAATGAATTTAGTGGCTTTATTTATATATAAATTGAGTAGAGGGGGAATCATTTTTTGAAGAATTTGAAATTGGTAATCCCGTTTTGGATACTGATCATTCACAGATAAAAATTAAACTAGAAATGACATTCGACAAGGAATCGAGGATATCGAATCCAACGTTTCAATGTAAGCGAATATTTCCTTACAAATGGACAAAAGAAAACATTTTAAAATTGGATCTTTGGCGAAAGAAATCTCCGCAAATATTGAAGCCACAGATACCGCGACAATTGGTATTATTCACATACCATGTCTGATATATGCAGATGACATTCTCCTACAATGAGTAATGATCAAGCTGGCTTGCTCCAGCAAATATATAAATAGTGGACAATTTTTGCAATGTCAATGGTCTTAAAATCAATTCGTCAAAACAAAAGTCATGATTCATAATGATGCATTTGAAAATGATAATTTACATATTAAGTTAAACAATTCTACAAAGCGAATTCAAAATAGTCAAAGAATTCAAGTATACTGAGGATTTTGGATGTCAAATAATACTAAAAAACATTTACTTTCACTAATTAAAAGAGGATATCAATCAGCCTATTTATCCACCAAAAAATCAAAAGATCTTGAAGTTAATGGAACAATTGTAAGAAATACCTTTGAAATGCTAACTTTATCAAAAATGATGTACGGTGGAGAATTTTGCTTTCATAACAAATTGTTTGAAAAAATACAGTTTCATTTCTGAAGCGTTTCTATCATTTGTCAGCCATAACTGCAAACTACCGCTAGGTAGGTGAGTTTGGATTATTCCCCCTAGAATATTATTTCTATAAAGCGGCAATTAATTTGTTCGATTAGAATTCTTTTTAGTCATAATAAATGTATTATGAAAATTTGCTTTGATCATATTTCACTCATTTCGAATAGCAATAACTACTTATATACATGGTCTGGGAGAATAGGAAGACTTATCAAGCGATCAAATCTAAATTGAAGAAAACATAATCAGCTTAAATTTAACTATTGGACAATGTAAGAATATAATTAAAACCAGATTCACTGAACATTTTAGAACTGAATGGATAAATGACGCCGAAAGAAGTCGCACTGGAACCGATTATTTGGAATCTGCGCAATTTGATTGCTCAATAAAATATTATCTGACCCTTAATTTAGCACATAAAGATATAGCACCATTGTGATGCTATATATATGTGATATATATATGTGGAAATCCTAATGTAGCGGTAAGAACAGGTGGTTATAGAAATAGATTCGAATATGAAGATAGAATATGCAGTTTGTGCAATGATGGAACAATAGAAACTGTGTTTCATTTTATTTGTCCATGTTCAGTGTATAATAAAGATGAGCGTCGGGTCAGGTTCCAAAAATTCGGATACTCGAGTCGAACAAAATTTCAACCCGAACCAAATCCGATGTCGGGTCGGATACAAATGTCTGACCCGAACCCGACAAAAAGTTCCAGACCCCGACCCGATTATATTCGAAAAATCAGAAACATTTCTATATATAAAGCTAATGCTTGATCCTAATGTGATACCGGGCGGTAGTCTGACTTCTTAGTAGTATTATTTTAGTATTTTATTTTTAAAATACGCAGTAGTTAATATATTATTTTCTCTAGGCTAATAAAGCATTCAAACAAATACTAAATAAGTAGCATAATTACCCACGAAACTAATATAACCTACAATACATGAAAAATCCGGAATCTTAACAAAAAAATCGACTGCTTCTCGATATATTATAGGTGTTGCAGCATACTCCTTCAAACCTCTGATTGAGACACTTTGACTCTCAATGTTAATCTCAGATGTCAAGGTCCGAGGAGCTGAGATGCATCAATACATGTAACAACATAGTTCTGCAGATAGATGCTAAAATTTCAATTATATAATATTTGAGGTATAGTTAAGCTTCCGTTCCTATGTAAAGTTTATCTGAAATTAAATTTCATTTCTTTCCGTCCATCCTGCGAGCCACGATCTACATGTCATTATGAGAATGAGGCCTTTAGAGACCACAAGAACAGATTCAATTAATTTGATAATGATCTTTCGTTGTTTTAGAAGCTAAATATGTAGCGCAAAGTATTTTATTAAATCAATAATTCACAATGAGAATAATGTGATAAGCCACAATTTCTTGCAAAAGTTCATTAAACTACAGGTACACATGAAGCAGTACTAACTTCACAGAAACTTTTTTTCAAAGTTCTAAACAATTTTCAAATTTGTATGCTCCAACCCGAAAAAAACCCGAGTTCGGGTTATTTCGGGTTTAAGATAAAAGAGATAATCCTACCTGACCCGAGTTCTTAATTGCTCATCTTTAGTGTATAATGATATTTCGAAGCGAAATTTCTATGGCTTCTTACAAAGACTGAATATTGGAAGCATTGCTAAGATAAATATATCAAATCGGCATATGACGTCAGAACTGAAGTTATGTTGGTTTGCAACCATGCAAAGTGGGCTGCAACATCGAATGACAGTGAATACTTTTCAACAGTAACAAAGAGCGAGACATCGCACTAAAGTTTCCAGTCTAGCTTCATCGAAATCATCGAGGTCCGAAACATCACCAATTTAGCGTGTCTTGTTTTTCATAAATTACGATCCTTTGCAGATAAGATGATTTGCATCATCAATTACTACTGATTGACGTGGCACATGTACGTTGCTCAATGATATGGATGTATTGCTTATTTCTTAATAAATATTCTGTTCCGGACCAAAAATTAGGATTTTATAATTAGAATTGAATAGCTTGATGTAAAGTGATCTGGGATTCCACTCTTAATAAAACATGTGGTTATGTGTTTTCGCTACTGTGGTTATAATTATTATAATGTACTGTTTCGTGATTTAACATTATTCACTGAAATACATGAACCATTGATTGCCCTCTCCTTCCAGCCTTTCATCATCCATAGTTTTCATCTTTTCATGACACATCATTATCAGATTTCGTACGTTTTGCACAAGATTATATATATTGGCACTTTTGTGTTGTTATCGGAAAGCATAATCCAGACTTGTTTCGCATGATGAGTCGCAGCTATTCAGGTCTGTTCTCATTTTTCAGCTGAGGATGCAACTCAATTCTATTTACATTGCCAGATAATGTCCGTTCAGATCAGACAAAAATCTAAAGTCATTTTTAAAATCTGTTAATAACCTGAAAATAGAATCCTTTCCGCTTCTGTTCTGACCGGAATTAAATCAATTAAAATGTTGACAAATAACTTCCTTCTCTGTCGAAAGGTTTCCGCTACATCCAAATTGAAATATTGTCTGTTTTCATTTCTAGGGATAATTCCAATCATTACGTCGAAATGAACATCTCTCCATCACAAACGGTAAGTAAAAGAAATTCTCGAAAATCTTTGGTTGCGCCCAATAACAACTTTATTCATAAGCGGGCCTTTCTCATACTCCACGACCTGTCAGTGCCGACTTGGAAGCAATTCTCCCTTTAAATGAATAGTTTGTCATTTGCTGTTGAAGCCACGCGTGCATTACAGACGAAGCCCATAGCAGGATGATGGTAAGTAAACTTAAGAAATTTGACACCGTCGGAGTCATCTGTGTGTAGAATAGTGCTCCTCGGACATGCTGCTCTACTCAGTAAAGAGCTCATATATATATACATATATATTTAGACAAGTAACATGCAAAATTGATAAATTTATCAATCAACAGATGTAAACAGATGTAACACTACGAGACATGTTTCGGCCTGTTGGGCCTCATCAGTCGTGGGTAGATTTGAACCAGCGACGTTGGAGCTAGAGGACTTGCAAGCATACCCTCCAACCACAAGGCCACCGGACCATCTGTTGAGAGCGCGAATTAGCCAGGAAGGCACTGCTTTAACGCAGGCACGTGGAGGGCGGACTGCATTCTGCAATCACTTAATACCGCATCCGAGATTGAGGCGCTTCACGCAGGCGCTACGAGGAGTTACAATGTTTCGGCCTGTTGGGCCTCATCAGTCGTGGGTAGGTTTGAACCAGCGACGTTGGAGCTAGAGGACGTGCAAGCATACCCTCTAACCACAAGGCCACCGGACCATCTGTTGAGAGCGCGAATTAGCCAGGAAGGCACTGCTTTAACGCAGGCACGTGGAGGGCGGACTGCATTCTGCAATCACTTAATACCGCATCCGAAATTGAGGGCGCTTCACGCAGGCGCTACTCATTACATATTTAGACAAGTAACCTGGCAATTGATAAATTTATCAAATCTCAACAGATGTAACCACCACGAGACATGTTTCGGCCTGTTGGGCCTCATCAGTCGTGGGTAGGTTTGAACCAGCGACGTTGGAGCTAGAGGACTTGCAAGCATACCCTCCAACCACAAGGCCACCGGACCATCTGTTGAGAGCGCGAATTACCCAGGAAGGCACTGCTTTAACGCAGGCACGCGGAGGGCGGACTGCATTCTGCAATCACTTAATACCGCATCCGAGATTGAGGCGCTTCACGCAGGCGCTACTCATTACATGTTTAGACAAGTAACCTGCCAAATTGATAAATTTATCAAATCTCAACAGATGTAACCACCACGAGACATGTTTCGGCCTGTTGGGCCTCATCAGTCGTGGGTAGGTTTGAACCAGCGACGTTACTATTACTATACAAAATTTATTAAAATCTATTAATATACAAAAAAACTATTACTATTATTATTATTATATATATATATACATATTATTTTATATATATATATATATAAAGGGAAATCCATAAATGGCAATAAATATATGAAAATAATAACCCGAAGGACGGCAATCAAAACTAAGGATGTAAATCCCTACCGGTTTCAGTCCTTTTCCTGGACTTCTCAAGGGATTAATGGCTATATTTTTGAAATGCAGCACAAGCTCATATCATGTCAAATGTTTACATAGAGACGTATATATACAGTAATGTTATTAGGAATGTCATGTTAGTTAAATGTTCTAGGAAATATCTTTTGATCATAGAAGGAAGGCTGATTTCCTATCAAAATAATCCGACCTATCAAAGTTATTCATATAACGAGCACTCTATTCCTCTGATTTTCTCCAGTCTCTTTGATCTCGTTCCGGTATTCTCCAATTACGGCATAATTGTTTGCAGATCATGTTAGAGTTCTGGTTTCTTCTATGAAAGTGATTTTGTTTCTTGTTAAATCTGCTATCATTAGAACAATTCTTATGAGATCGAAATTTAAAATTCGTCTGATTGTAAATAAATTTGTTTTCGCTGTTTATAGTTATTAAATGTTATAGACATTTGATAGCAAATGTCTATAACTCATAATTGTCTATATTCTCAAAATTTGAATTTTTGCGCCGCAGTAACTTTTTTCTGTGTGTTCGTTATTCAACCAAACTTTGCATGCAGCATTATTTTGGTATAACGGAATTTTTGAATGAATTTCGACGGCTCCAAAGATGGTAAAAAAAATTGGGTCCATGAAAAAACACAAAAAATTCAAACTAATCTCACAGCTTTCTGTATTCTTGCTACACGTGATAACCATGACAATTGTGTTCCTGTATATCAGTGTGTTTCACAGCTGTGATCTTAAGCGGTAACCAGAATACAGAGAGCTACACCAGGCATTCAAAAATCGTGTTTTTCAAAAAATGCCAAAAATGGCTGTTTTCAAGCTGGGCTAGCTTTTTTCTGTGTGGCAGTTCAGTTTTGACTCGAAATTGATGCTGAAACTCAGAAACATGCTATAGTATATATAGTATGCTGTATAGTAATAAAGTTGACACTCAAAAAAATGTCAAATAATATTAATTAATGATAAACAAAGAATTTACCCGACCGGTTCCGTCTCGTCTAGAGACTTGTCAAGGGGATAATAGTTATTTACGCAACTAGTGCAAAATATCCATCTTTATTGCTTGCTTCGAGGTCAACATATCTATGCACGAGCTCGAAGGACGAGGGCATAGAATGCTGATCGAGGAGAAAACAAAAGATGGATATCTTTGCACGAGTTGTGTAGGTAATTTTATTTTTCACCGATATCATGACCATTATGACTAATCTAATTCTATGGTGAAATAATAAGTGGGTTTTATATAATTCAATCGCATATATCTATATAGAAATCCATAATTCAACCAGTGCAATAATGAAAATATTACTGCACGCCCGTGCAGTAATCTGCTTTACAGGTAAAATAAAGTGACAGGATATCTACATTATACGCACGGTGAAAAATAAATGACTTTTATATTCAAATAATCTCCGCAAGAAATATATACAAAACTATGACAGCAAAATAAAATGATAGCATGGAAGTAAGCATAGACTTCTAAATTTCTCTGGACAGATAGGTTGAAATTGGCTTCCTACATGATCAGGCCAGAAATCCTAAATTAGACTACCTTACAAATAGACTGTCATTTAAGCATTATCAAATTTTTGCCAGCACAATGCATGTCAAGCACAGTATGTATGTATTTATAAGCATTGCGAGTAGGTTTTTGGCCGCATGAGCCATACATGCTTATGCGTTAAACTCACGTGTTACACCTCGGCGTTATTTGGTTATTTTGCGATTTTTCTTGCAACTTTCTCAGAACAATGGCATCTTAGATTTTTGAACAAGTTTCTTCCACATGCTGTTGAAAAATTTCACTGAAATTTCGGAAACTGATCGTCCGTATGTACAACGAGATTTTACGAAGAATTAATTGGAAAAATCATCAAGAATCATTAAATATTCATCGATATTCTGAGCACTGCCCTTTCAATTTTTTAAAGCAAAAATCTATTTTCTATAACTATTCAGCTTGATCTCATAGATCACCCTACAATAAAGAATATATAGTTGAAGAGATTCCTTTGGTAGAGAAAAAGAGAAGACCTCATGAGTTATTTCATTCAAAACTTTTGCAGTTTCAAGGAAATCATCGATGTCAAACATTGTAAGGTGACGCATGGAGACAAAAAAAATTTCTCCACTCCTTTGACTGTTGTTTTCCGAGTAGCCTCAGAAGATTCTCCAACACAGGTCGGATTGTTCAACATTTGTTCAGACGTCCTCAGATGTGGCTGCTCAGGTTGGGAATGCTTATTGTGTCTATCATCATTGTTTTCATGAAAGTAAATACAAAGAAGGATTCCCCGTGCAGTTCACTTCTCTGTCCTGATCTCGTTTCTGTTCCCTTTCATTTCAAGACATTCATAATGTAAAGGATTCGGCCGCTTCTCTTTTCCTCTCGAAACTATCTATGGGTGGATCTAGCGTAAATTTTCCATCTGTTGACTTCGGTTTCACCAGCAACCTCACAAGCATTTCCCAAGTATGAAATAATTGAATCCGATCTCGAATTTCTATTACTGGCTGGTCATCCAGAGATTACATAAAAGTCATCATATTAATAACTTTGGAAACCTTAGATGATATGTGCTTGTTGGAATGTATTTCTCTCAGTGATAGATGCGAACTTTCGCAGATTTTTCGACAGTCAATGATGAGACGACACTGAAGAAACGATTTCAAGTCATGATCGCCATATTTAGTCTATGGTCGTTTTTGAGATATCACAAACCCAGATAGAATAATTTTTTGTAAATTTTAGACAAAATCGTCGTAAGAAGATATTTGATATATTCCAATAAAATCTTCCAAATGTGTTTCCATTGCCAGGACATGCACTTGAAAATATAGCCATACCGGACAGCGGCTTTGGAGTAGTTTGGAGCAGCATCGAGACAGATTAAGGAAATTTGTTTACACTGTGCTGTAGATTACACGCTTTCTTTTTTTTCATTTTGTTTCCGATAATGATTGACGTCCCTCATAGTAGTATTGAAGTCAGATTCATGGAAGTAAAGGTTACACAAGACGAAATGTTTAGTTGGGGTATAATGCTTTCTACCAAGTCGATGCAACTGCAAATTCAAATTTCTGTATTATGCAGAGGAATGTATTGATGCTATATTATCATTTCATTTCGGCTGACAGCCAGAAGCCGTATGTACAATGTACCTGTATGTCTGGTATTCTGCATTGAAATGAATCGCACAGGAGACTCATTTCGAATAGTCATTTATCACTTCGATTAGCTACAAAATTCGATCTTTTGTAACACAAACGTTGTTTGGCCTGAACATGTAGAAAATGATTTCACATTTTGCTCGCCTATCTGTCCAGAGAAATTTAGAAGTCTATGAATTAAACATGAAAGACGTAGACAACATTTATTATCATATATTTAAGCTGTGACTGGACCATAGAAATGAAATGCTTCTCCTTTTTCTCTCTAGCAATTCCATGCCTGTGGGTGGCAGCAGATAACTTAAGCCTAAACTTAAGGTTATGGCTTGGGGACAGTTTGCGATATGATTGCTTACATCTAGCATCGCGTATTATCTGTTGTTAACATGCTGTCGATGTACTGTCAGTCTATTTCAAACTATGTCAACTGATTGACCAATATAATATTTACTGCAACCATTGCAAAATAAGGCGCATATTACGTTATGAGATAGGCAATTAATATTATGTTTTATTTCGAATTGTTTAAACAAAGCATATTTATGCTATCTATATGTCCATCATTCAAGCCGCTAGATCTGACCTACCGCAACGTCAATGGGTCCTCCTCAATCGCCTTCGAACAGGGCATGAACGTTATAAGACCTTCCTCCACAAGATTGGTGCTACTAATAATGACTTGTGTATCTGCCGATAACCACAGACGCCAGATCATGTAATCGTGTGATAATGCTGGATTGGACGGCGATCTGTTAACGGTTGATTCCACCCTCTGTAGCTGGCTATCACTGACTAGCATTATTTTATGACTGGATTCTTTTGATTTCGTGTTAATTTTTCATCATACGAATATCAATATAAAATCGCATTGACTACTTCCATAGAGTTTCTGAAGAGAACATCTTCAAATGTTGTGGTGCCACGCCTCACACAGCCCCAACTCTCAGCAAAATCTGCAGGAATGCGGGGTTTTGGCATTTGGTAACATGGTTTTTGATCATCATCAAGAATTATGAATTGAGATTCAAATACATTAGAACGACCCATCAGGTGGAGCAAACTACAACATGAAATAATTGAATGTCGAAACTTCGCCCCTGGAGGACCTTATCAATCATATAATTGATAATATCTACAGATGTGCAATGTGCATAGAATCTCCGTCAATACATTTTTACATACTATAAATGAAAACAAACAGAATCTCATACATGCGGAAATGCAGACATATTGATACATGCATGTGCTTGCGTGCTTATAAATGGTCTTCATAAAAATACAATACTTTTTCACTCAATTCTGTGTATAGCAGACAGGAATTCAATTCTATCAGACGATTTCACGAGTGAACGATGCGCAATCAAGCACAAATAAACCATTTCTTTTGTTGTATGAGCAGCGGTTGAAGCCTATGACGCAGCTCGAATGGCTCTTTGTGTGATAATAAATAGAAATGATAAAAAATCATGCGAGATAAGCCAACTAAATTAAAGTCTCTTTTCCAGGGAAAAGTGGAACATGAGAATGAATATGCAGAAATGGAAGACGTAAGTTTTAAATCTTTTGAATATCTTGATGAAGGTTTGATGACAGTTTTATGAGTAGGATAGTGGAATCACTCATAGAGTACGCAGTTTGGTTTTTGATTCCATTGCAGGAAAGTTAGAATGTAGTCGTTAATGTAAAACAACTTGTTCTTATGGTTTCAGGTTTTTGATATTGACAATTATTTCTCCGAAACAGACATTATATTTTAAGTCATTTATTCATGATTCACATGGTTATTATGATTGTCAGATGAACAGACTTGTTAATGCATAATTCAGTTGAATATAGGAAAGTGCTGATGGTAAGTTTCTACCAGAGAAACATTGTTCATCTACAGCGTCATTCTTCCGACATTCTCCTTTGAAATGACCTGAATATTACATTGATCGTGGTATCTCATAATGTTATTAAATTTCAATAAATTTCTTTATGAAAAAAACTTCCGCGATAGCAAATCTATACACTGTATATGCAATAATACGATAAACAGCAAATAAAATAGGACGCAGTAAATCAAAGAATTTCACACGAAATGATCGAGGAAATTACAATCATATTACTGATGAAGTGGCAGTAATATCTAAACAATGTAGCCTTTGATGAGGTAATGAATCTTTTAGTTTGAATTTCACTTCTTTTCAAACTCTGCGTTCACACAGCTTTCATTCCTCTATGTTCGTATTACTGATTTGAGATATCATAAATGTGCACATTGATTAAGAGAAACTTCATTTGAATTTGATGCTATTTCCTGGCTTTTTCACTTCTTTTTAATCCTCATCGGCCCACCAGACTACATTTGTAGTTTTGCGATTTTCAAACAATCATCACAACTAAAATACAACAGCAAATACAACAAAATTTCATTTCCAACAATGTTGAGGCTCCTTCTGCAGCTGTCAACAAGTACATCTTGATGCGTTGATGTGGAAAAGAAATATTGAGGAATCATATGATTCCGCCCGGCAGACTACATGTGTAGTTTTTGCACAATTTAGATGGCAATGTCAATTCAAAGATTCAAGAAACCTATTGATCCAAGCAACATTCAGGCTATTCACCAGAGAGAACTTTCTATGTCATTCCAAACAATTGCATCCGAACAAGCAGCTTTCTATGTCCTGATTTCAAATTGTTGATGAATTCTGCTAGTCAAGTGAATCTATTGTATTTCATTGATTGTCAACGTCCAACTATGTCATTTCAACATAATGAGAGTTCGAGTAAAGTCGCGAATTCTCACTCCTAGTGACATTGCTATTTTGATTGCTGAAGACACCGACAATTCGGACATAGAAAATGAATGTGCGCATGAAAGCGATGGAGTGGCTGCTGATGAATTCAATTTTTTCCAAATCCGGGTGTTCAGGTATACTTTCATGACAGTGATGATGCAGATGTCTTCATGGAGGAAGAATCATCATCCGGTGATGAAACGTCGACAAGCATTAGTGGTGTCAGCGATGCGTCTAATCCAGAATCCATCGCATACTACGTTTCTCCGAATAACATGAAGTGGAACCGTGCACCTCCTGTAAATCGCCACCTTCAGCGCAATATTGTGAATTTCCGTGAAGGACCACGAGAAGATCCAGTTGACGAAGCTTCATCATTTCATTTGTTCGTCACTGAGGTGATGCTCCGATCCATCTTGCGTCTGACAAATCGACGAATGCGTGCCAAGAAGCAAAATGTTTTTACGCATGAAGAATTGACGGCTGGAATTGGAATCATCATACGATCAGGTGCCGATAGAAGCAACGTGTCGGCTCTCAGCGACCTCTACGACTCCTCAGACTCTCCTGCGTTTTACCGCTGTGCTCTATCTAAGAACCGTTTGAAACAGCTATTGGAAAATTTGACTTTAGACGAGAAACGCACACGAGCTTCTCGTCAGGAGACCGACAAAATGGCGGCTGTGCGCGAAATATGGGACTTGTTCATTTTCAATCTTAGAAAGCATTACATTCCATCAGAGAATCTTACGGTGGATGAACAACTGTACGGCTCTCGTGGCTATGTTCCAGCACGGGCGTATATGCCATCAAAACCTACGAAATATGGCATCAAAATATTTTGGTTGAATGATTCGAAAAATGGCTTCGCCTTGAATGCGGTTATCTACAGTGGCAAGGGTGTCACAAGAGAAGTTGGTCTCGTGCAAAAGACTGTCATGAAGCTCACTGAACCGTATTATGGTTCCAATCGCAACGTATACATGGACAGGTATTTCACCTCACACTCTCTTTTGAATGATCATTTGTCCAAGGGTCTTACAGCGACGGGAACTACCTGCCAATCGTCGAGATGTACCACATGAGCTTCGCACTGTCAAAGAGCGAGAAGTGAAAAACACAACAGCTGTGTTCGATGTTGACAACCGCATTATGTTGACTTCTTATGTTCCAAAGAAGAGCAAGAACGTCTTCCTGATGTCATCTTTCCACAGCAAACTAGACATTTCTTCAAGAGTTGACAGAAAACCAAGCATAATCCTGGATTACAATGCCAACAAGGGTGGCACAGACTTGATGGATAGCAGGATTGAAGACTTTAGTTGCAAACGGAAGACCCGCCGCTACCCATTGGTGTTTTTGTTCAATATCCTAGATGTGACTCTGCTCAATTCATTTCTCATTATGGAAATGAATGGATATACACTGCCTCGAAAGTTATTTATCAAGAAAGTTGCCGAACAGTTGACTGCACCAAATATTCATCTTCGCTACAGAGATGCTAAAGTATATGCACAAAGCAAAATCGTATTTCATCAGTTCGGCTTGAAGCCATGCCCATCAGCTCATGCGGTGAGTGCAGGCTCCGGACCTCGGAAATGCTTAGCTGTCTCGAGTTGTGGAAAATCAACAAGACATAGATGCTCTCACTGCGCAAGACCAGTGTGCTCCATCCACAAAACCAGCCGCATAGCGTGTTCTGAATGTTTGAATGAATGAACTGCATTTGGTCTATACTAACTCGCATAAATACAGTATCCTGAAGTTAGCGCTACATTTGTTATGTTATTCCGTCATGTATGGTAGGCCTACAGTCTTTGTAATTTGTGTTATTTCATGAGTTAGCAAGTATAGTATTTACTGCATAACACAGTTTGCTTGGTAAAATGCGGGCAGTTCATAATTACATGCATCTTCACGAATCAAATGTCGACATATCAGATGAAATGTGGATGATGCCCATCTTTTGGTCTATTGAACCGGCATAGATTCAACAGCCATTCATTTCTGAAGACTTTTGCGATTGAAGTTTGCATAAATAGTTGTAGTAAAAGACTTGCAGGACCAGAATTTAAACCCCCAAGTGATCTACAAAGTTATAGAATTAAAAGCAACTTTATAGACTGCAGGAACTACATACGAGTATGTAGTCTGGTGGGCGGAATGCGATGGTCATTTGCCGGGCTGATGAGGGTTAAGTCAAAGACATTTTCAATGTATCAAATATAAGAAATTCTATCATGTCCACTTTTAATACTGTGACATCGGTTTCATTCTCAAATTTGACACACAAAAAACTTGAACTGCAGAATAATGCTTGAAAATCTGAAATAAGTTCAGGCTGATAGAAGATCTTTAAGCCAGTTATTTGTCGTCCCGGCATCGGTAATGCCGGTCAAAAAATATGTAGGCCTACTTTGCCATACCGTGACATTGAACCCTCATCATTGACATCAAATCTCGTCATCATTACCCAATCGTAAAGAAAGATTTTATGCAGTAGAATGCTGATTTTTTACAGAGATTCCCGTAAATTATGTATGACAACTTGCTATTTACTGCAGTTTATTTATTACGACATTCGTCAACAATTAAGAATGAACGAACCACTCTATCTAACCAGCGAATCAATGAACTACATAGAAGAAAAAACTGGTCTGCCGATAGCTGTGTTTTCTCTAGAGCAGAGATTCCCAACCTGTGGTTTGCGAGGGTTCATCAGATGGTACGTGAGCACCTGTCCGAAGTATGTTGTGTGTATCATGCTGATAATTCAATCTATTCATGTCATAGACCAAATTAGGGAAAGTTTTGGTCAGTTTGAGAAGACAAAATTCGATGCATTTTATCACTTTTCATAGAATCAAAAGACGAAGAGATGTCTTGTGCATAGATTTCATCTTTTCACATCAAACTTTGTATTAGGTTGTTTTGATATCAATGCGACAGTCGATGCAATGACAGCTATTGAGCGACCGACAAATCGCAATCGACAGAACAAAACAATGCATTTTAGATTATGCTTGAAGCTCAGCAAGGCTGAATCATGCAGTCTGGAAATGCTTATGACATAGAAATTTGTATTGAACTTAGGCAAGCCAAAAGTATTGACAAATAATGAAGGGTGCGCTTCTTAAAAAACAATACATAGCCTGTATTCACAGAATTAGATTGTTTAATCGTATCACTTTGCTAGAAGTACAAACTGATTCAAACAGATGGCACTCGCAGGAACTTAATAAGTGGGCAAAAAGAAATTTTTAATACCTTACAGAGATAGGAAAGATAGTCGTGTGTCGCTTGCGGATTGCTGTGAATTCCTTCAAAATGCTCCGATCACCACGACTCCTTCAGATTCGAAGAATTCAGATCATTGCGCAAAAGTTTTCTCGATAATGTTGGGCCCTCCGATCATTTTAAAAAAAGTTAGCAGGCGCATGAAAAAACGTTCACAAACTTCTCTGTAGAACTTGACGTCGTCTGTGTCTCTTTGCTGTGTGATCCGGTTGATAAGTCACTGAAACTTTGCACAATTTGGCGTGTTTAGTGTTGAACTGGCTGCTCATTGTTCGATTGCTATGGTATTATGTCAGCAGATTGTGCCATTTCAATAACGTTACATGTTCCAATGTTTCCCTTCCAGTCAAACGGAAGAAGAGACGATCTGTCTAATTCTGTGCCTTTATTGCATCTGATCGCAGATATTTGACACAGTATCTTCAAACAGCATTGATGTAGATATCTACGTCATCTTCAGTGATCGATTACTCGAAACATAGATTTTCCGAATTATTACAGGATGAAACGATGCCATGCTTGTGAAGTGACGTATTATCAGTTTCATCATATAAACGAGAAGACACCAAATGAGATGTTGGCTTTCTGGAAGGTTTCCACCATAATTTAGTAATAATGCCAGTTCCTTGAAGAAAGTATTCATGGTTTTTTCGTACTTGATATCTGCATACGTTGAAGGATGATGGGGAGCAATCCAGGTAGTTGTCGGCGAAATGTTTTCTCTTCTGTTTCTCTTCAAATAACAATTTTCGGTATTTAGTTTATAACTCAAGCCTACTCAACCTACTCAACCTACTCATCGGCACTCAATCTTTGTTAATAAATAGTTGCTCCTGCTGTTATGGAAATGATGTTCTCTTCGCATGCTGTCATCAAATAGACCGACTTCATCTTTTATGTAAACGTGGCATAAATGACAGAAGGCAGAACAATTAGCTGATTTTGAGCAAGGAAATCGGAATTCCTCGATGTTCATTCTTTCCGTTGGAAACCTGCCGGTGCGCATCTTGAATGTGTCGAGATCTTTTTGGGCCAGGAAAGAGGAATCGTGCAGCTGATTCCAAACCTGTAGGAACAAACAAACAGCTCGAACGATTCACTGTATCGAGCGCGTCCGAACCTTATCGTCCGTCAATGTGTTGCGTGATTTTGTTCGACGTTCGACCTGAAAACATTTTTATTCGATACAATGAAGCGTGCTAATCATCGGAAATTCCTCAGACGTGAATTTCTATACGAGATAAATCAACGAAATTTGAATCTCCTTTCCAGGGAAAAGTGGAAGATGGGAATGAATATGCAGAAATAGAAGACGTAAGTTTTAATCTTTTTGGATGTCTTCAATCAGTTTTGATGTCGATTTTATAAATCAGGAAAATGGAGTCACTCAGAGTGCACAGTTTGTTTTGTTTACAGCTGTAGGAAAGTCAATAGGGCAAGGCAGAAGAATCAAATTCACTAAGGCGGGGTCTAGATTTGTTCTTGAGTGAATTCGGACTCAAACAAAGAACTTTGTTGCAATGATGGTGAGTGAAGTTAGCCGTGCCACATTGAAAATTGAGTGTGCCACTCTCAAAAAACATGTAAACATACCGTAAAACCTCTATTTGAACGGCATGCCGCTCTATTTTTCAAACCTTTCCCCGCACTGCCGTTTAATTAGAGGTGCCGTTCTATTTTTCGACTAGCTGATCAGAATTTAGAGATGAAATTTTCAGTAATTTTTATCTTAAATCTGTAAATTTTATAGATGAAAAGCGAAAACATGTAACATAAGAACTCTGCATGTATCTATTTGACAAAAGTTAGGAAACACAGGTTACCGGTAATCAATGGTTAGAAATCACAACTCACTAGTGAAAATCAAGTGATGCGTCGCTGTTGTAGCTGTCCTCGTCATCACCTTCAGCATCATCGTCAAAGCTCTGATTGATTCCACGTTCGACACCAGCATTGGCTGGGGTTTGCCGGAGAAGTTGCAGACCAGTCTGAATTGGACCGTCCGAGTCTAGCTTGAAACAATGGATCTGGCAATCCTCCGAGCCGTCGAGAGCGTTGGTCAGTCCGCATTCCTTTGAATGACTTGATGATCATATACGATATTGCATAAATACGCATGCAACTCCATTGAATGGGACTTCCCAGCCTCTATAAAATAGCTCTATAGCTCCAATACAAACTATTTTCCCCCCCCTGTTTACACGTTTTACCAGAAGATTATTCAGTCATGTAATTGATGTAGGAGAATGAATTCATCAAAGTGTCGTATAAATTAGAGGTGGCGTTCATTTTTCAACTCCTCCTCTGGACTGCCGTTGTATTAGAGGTGCCGTTCAAATCGAGGTTTTTACGGTAATTTGAGAGTGTGCCAGCTTATTTCATCACTTTTTTGTTCAAATAATGTGGTATTTTGCGAGAAATCGTCGATTTGAATTTGAAGGTAGTGCGGGTAATGAAGCTAGCCGTTCAACATTGTCAAAGAATCTTGCATTGCATATTTATGAAGTGTCAAGATCACGGAACGAATAATACACGTCCCAAGTATGTGCCACCTTAATATTTCACCAAATTTTCAATATAACAACTAGAAGTTCGATCAATTAAGTTCAAAGTGGTAGGGATACAAAGCTAACCGGACAAGTAAGATAAAAATTAAAAAGTATACATCAATCCGATTGAAAATTGATCTAACCCAACTTAAATGGAGGTGTGCCAGCATTTGTGCCACGCCTCACACAGCCCCAACTCTCCGTGGAACCGCAGAAATGCGGACGTTGCCTCTGCAGCCGCACCCATCCACCATCCGTGCCACCTTTGTGAAATCACGTGTGCCACTCACATCAACCAACCGCAAAGCCACTTACTGGGAGCATGCCAGCTTGTGCCACCCTCAGACAGTTTCATCCTCTCTCGGAAAATCTGCATTTGGTAACATAGTTTTCGATCATCTTACATACATTGGAACAACCTAATCAGGTGGAGCAAACAACAACATGAAATAATTGAATGTCGAAACTTCGCCCCTGGAGGACCTTATCAATCATATAATTGATAATATGTTGGCAATGTGCATAGAATCTCCGTGAATACATTTTTACAGAAAAAATGCTATAAATGAAAACAAACAGCAATCTCATACATGAGGAAATGCAGACATATAGATACATGCATGTACTTGCGTGCTTATAAATGGTCTTCATAAAAATACAATACTTTTTCACTCAAATTCTATGTAACGGACAGGAATTGAAAATTCTATCAGACGATTCACGAGTGAAACGAATGCGCTCAATCAAGCACAGATAAACCATTTCTTTAGTTGTATGAGCAGCGGTTGAAAAGCCTATGACGCAGCTCGAATGGCTCTTTGTGTGATAATTAATATAGGGGTGTGGGGGAAAAGGGGGGGTGGGGGGGGGGGGGGGGAAATGATAAAAAATCATGCGAGATAAGCCAACTAAATTAAAGTCTCTTTTCCAGGGAAAAGTGGAACATGAAGAATGAATTATGCAGAAATGAAAGACGTAAAGTTTTAAATCTTTTGGATATCTTGATGAAGGTTTGATGACAGTTGTTATGAAGTAGGAGAGTGGAATCACTCATAAGAGTACGCAGAATTTTTGGTTTTGATTCCATTGCAGGAAAGTTAGAATGTAGTCGTACATGAAAAGTTAAAGCTGGCCTACTGAATAGCCAAATTTTCTCTAGAGGCTCTACAGGAAACTGTACAAGGTGATGCTGCAAATAACATGTCAAGATATCAACTATTTGGGTTCATATCTCGGATCAATTCGGCCACACCTAAATGGGAATTCACTTATTTTGGCGATTTCATTCAAGCTAGTACAAGTCTCCCATTTAACGAGTTTTGAAAAATTCCGCTTTAAATTACCATTGTAGGCAATTGATAATTCGGCCACTTTGCTTAATTCGACGCAATGTTTTTACAAGAGCAGACGGAGCCACCACCGGCAATTCGTCAGATGTATGAATAAAGCAGCTTCACATGGAGCTTACTTCAGATGGAGCACATACAAGAATAGGCCCTCCAGTGTACTATGTAAACATTGCCATGCCTACTGATTAAATCTATCTCTTCGAAGATATTTTCGCATTAATGTAAAAAGCTCACTCAACGAATGATTTACGATTTCGCATTTGCAAGAAGTCATAATTTAACCCTAATAGTTTACATGAAGTATAAGAAGTAGGCTGATTGCAGGCCTACTTGTAGGTATATAAGCAGTTCAGTCGACATGTACACGTATTTTTGTATTGACGCTTCTGTTCGACAGGAATAGTCGATAGGACGATATTCGTCTGGCCACTTGTTTAATTATCTGCTGCAAATTATGTGAAAAACGTCTAATGTGCATGTAAGAATGAAACATTAAGCGACGGATAGTCCATTTCGGCTGCTCAATCATCATAGAGTTTCACATCAGATGTGTCTTTCCGAGCAATGTAGATCAATATCTATTGAAATTTTCAGGGATAAATGGGGGAACGTTGGAAGATCTAATGGCAGAAATGGAAAAAGTAATGTTCTAACCATTTTGGATGTTTTCGATGAAAATGCAATCAAGAAAGAGAACGGACATCATTAACAGAGAATGCTTTGGCTTTGAACTGGAAGAGCAAGAAATGTAGTCGTCATCTTACAATTCCACTCGTCCGTATGTGTCCTAGTCAATTTCTTTGACAAGGAGGAACAGTTACTCGCGTATATAATCAATCCAGATATAACAAATTCCGATGACAACAAAGGAAATTTATAAGTACACTGAAAAATGAATTGATTTTGTATTTAATTCCGGTTAGAACGAATTTCTCTTACAATGAATTCTTCAGAATGAAATTGTCAATTTTAGGGAGATTGTTATCAACATAACTGACAAATTAAGCGAACAAAACTTTCAACTCAGTCCTCAATTTATTTTTGTATGAAGATGCTTCAAGTCGATAACAAATTGATTTTTCTCTATTTCTTGTAGTCAGAAGTAAAGATTGTGGCCATTGTTACTGAAACCTTCGAACTTTGCTTTCCATAGAATTAATACAAGAAGCAAAGAATTGCAAATCTAGAATGAGACGAAGTCTGAATCATCGAAGCATATCCCTCCATCAACTGAAACTCAAAACGTTTTCGCTTACAATAATGAAAAGTTCAGTTCCAAAGATAAAATCGGAAGTGAGGTCTTTAATGCAAACTTCACTCACATGATTGAATTTAATATCGAAGACAAATAGAAAAAGAGCAGAAATCGACATAAAATCACCTTTCTTCATTATTGCTAGAGAAAGAAATACAAAGCATGTTTTAACGACATAGAATTAATGAATAACGGTAAATGAACAGAAAAGAGAAAAATACCCATCAAATAATGTTTGGGTTTGGGAGATTCGCAAAATAAAGCCGGAACGCAAAATAAGTCAGAAGAATTCCAATACGAAAATCTAAAGGAAATTTTAAATCAGTTACTTATAACATGGCAGTAGCATTTCAATAATGCACACAATTGCTAAGCGTATTTCACACTTTTATGAAAATTGCTCGCAAAGTCTTCCTATATTTGGATAGGGAGAAGTTTATTTGCGATGTTCAGAATTTCCCATCAGTTTTGGCTAATATAATTGACGGCAATGAAATTAGTCATTATACACGAGTAAAGAAAATGTAATAAAAAAACAAAATATTTTGCAGTAATTACTACATTTGAGATAACGGTTTTCCGCATTTCCTTCTGCACAACGGTGCTTCGAGACATTAAAAGTCCAAAAATTGATGCGGATAACATTTATTCACCATGATCAATTGTTTTATCATCATAATACTACTTTTATGAAGTTAATAACTCCTATAACTTTTTGCACTATAATTAATCTAACTACCCTATAACTCCATTCATTTCATTCTTGGAGGAATTCGATTTTCTTCCAAACATTGTGTATGAAGAAGATAAGAAAGAAATAAAAAGTTTATGCGGCAGTCAACTAGATCTCAGAAACAACAGACAGTTTCCGGCTGAAGTCTCATGAAAATTGGATTTGTATTATGGGCAATTGATTTTGATGTAAAAATTCTTGACGAGCTGTTGATGTAATGATATTTTGTAGTGTTTGTTTTCAATGACTTTTCTGTCGCTGTTGGTTGATGCTAATGACAAGCTTGACTTTCTCCGTGTGTTCAGTGACCTTTCATGGAAAATGTGGTACGAGGATTTGGGATGCCTGGACTTTTCATCATAGAATGATGATAAGAAGTAAGTTCCTCCGTAATTTACACGTGCGCATAGAGTTTGTGACTGCCCACAGAGTCAGATTTCTATTACACATTCAAATATAATCGACATCATCTGGTACATTGTTCTTATCAAACAGCTTTATTGTTTTTGAAATACAGAAGCAGTGTGCAACAACATTGATTTAGCGAGCAGTGCTTTTGCCAGTGAAAAAAAAAATTTAACACTTCTAAAAGCATTTGTCTTCATAGGAGGATGACCAACAAAATGGTCAACTGCGAAAGAATTACTTTCATTTTTAGATTTTCATCCTTCGTGAAACTAACCAGAAGGTCGCTCAAGTTGAAGCCCAATCGGAATCAACAGCTCAACCCTGATCACTAAAAGTTAATAGAGTCAGAGAAATCCTGAACCTGAAAATGCTCACGTGCTTTTAGATGAGAAACATTTTCTCATTGACAGTTCCATAATTCCGCCAGAAGGAAGCCGATAATTCTTCATTCTACTTGACGCATTGATGTTGTAAAGCTTATCCACACCTTTAACTAACCTGTGAAGTTGGAAAACTTAGAAATGTGGTTCTCATGACTGACAAATAAACAATAAAACTGAGATAACTCACAGGAAACTAGTCCATAAAAATCAATGTCAACAAGGGTTAACTCTGTAATTTGATAATCTCCACTTTTCACTGAAAATATGATGACGGAAAGCAAGAAAACGTATATTGAATTACCAGAAAAAATTTTTTTAATTTATTTTGAACAATTCCTGAACTGTATTATTAAATCCTCTACATCCAACCACTCAGGATCATTGGACGTATCATGTTTTCGTTTTTTGATTTTTTTATTTAATCGATGAAGTTTGATTTTGACCGGCAGTCAGTTTTGACAGGACATGAAAACTACATTGTACGAATCTTCACAGCCTCATCTGAGATCAACACAAATGGACGGAAAATCAGGTAATCTCTAGCTAAAAATATAACAAATTATCGTTTCCCTATAGAATAATTTGAAAATCATTACTGTTTCACATTGAAATCACACACATGAGACATCATAATGAACCAAAAATCAATTTTTTCCGTTGATTATCGTCTTCTTTTCGGAGAAATTTGTGGTCTTCAGATGAATGATAATGTTGAATAACAATGCAGGCTTCAGACTGAAACTGAGATCTGAACTGGATCAAGGAAAACTTCCACGAGAATCGTCTGCTCAAAATACTTTATAATCATTCATTTTATATTACCAATTTGCCTTTACAGCTCGCTTTGACTTATATTCAGTCATGTCTGCGCAATCTGTTATTTCAAACTTCATGGGTGATTTCCATAGCTTTCGATTTTTAACCTTCCAATTTTTCAAATTTGATTTTGATAAACAGAACATTTTCTTATATCAACACAATTGTTTTTCTTAAGACTTTCGCAATTCCATGGAAATTGACACTGAATTAGTTGATAATGGTAGTAGGATTGGGTAATTAACGAGCACACAACGATGGAAATGATGGTCGTATAAAGGCACATTAATTATTTGAAAATAATGACAGGTGAAGTAATGTAAAGAAATAAAAAGTAAATTTAGATCACATGCCTTAAATCCTTGAACGCCTTCCGCCTCTAATAATAAAATAGTGTTTTTATCCGAAGGATTCCAGATAATGCTGCATTGAAGGTTATGGAATACATTTTCATACTATATGAATGAGAATAAGTAAATTGTGGTGAGTAATTAGTTATTATGAATTAAATATATAACACGCAGTG